>JBBKCR010000001.1:15623639-15633745 GCA_037577295.1 Ladigesia roloffi
ACACATTAGTACATCATTTCATGTTAAGTGCATTGTAGTGTTGGCTACACTGTAAAGATATCTTGTCCACCAGTCTGCCCACTTATACAATAACAGTACAGAAATAGCATAATATAATCAAAATTAAATTTACATTGTAAGTCCTATGTATCTAAATCGCAAACTTTTAATGATTTAATGTTAGTTAATGTTTCTAGTTTATGTAACACATTTATTCCTTAAAATTTGATATAATTTATGTGAAATTATCCAATTAGATCCTACTAAATTCACACAATGTAAAATACAGCTGGTGTCTGCAAATGTTCTAAAATGTACTGAGCAAAAAATACGACTTGTTTCTGAACAGGTGGGATCAGAAAGAAACGTGCTGATTTTCGATCTTGGAGGCGGCACTTTTGATGTGTCCATCCTCACCATTGAAGATGGGATCTTTGAGGTCAAGTCCACAGCTGGAGACACTCACCTGGGTGGTGAAGATTTTGATAACCGCATGGTCAATCACTTTATCTCTGAGTTCAAGCGCAAGTACAAGAAGGACATCAGCGACAACAAAAGGGCAGTGCGTCGTCTACGGACGGCCTGTGAGCGGGCCAAGCGTACGCTGTCCTCCAGCACCCAGGCCAGCATTGAGATTGACTCTCTCTATGAGGGCATTGACTTCTACACCTCCATTACCAGAGCTCGCTTTGAGGAGCTGAACGCCGACCTGTTCCGGGGCACCCTGGACCCTGTTGAGAAGTCCCTTCGTGATGCCAAGCTGGACAAATCGCAGATCCATGACATTGTCTTGGTCGGTGGGTCTACACGCATCCCCAAAATCCAGAAGCTGCTGCAAGACTTCTTCAATGGAAAAGAACTTAACAAGAGTATAAATCCTGATGAGGCTGTTGCATATGGTGCAGGTAATTAGAATTATTTTCGGATTGCCGATTCTCAATTGTTTTCCGCTTCAAATCGCTTGTGAGTAACTTGGGTTTTCATTTCACAGCTGTCCAGGCAGCCATTTTGTCTGGAGATAAATCGGAAAATGTTCAGGACCTGCTGCTGTTGGATGTCACTCCTCTGTCCTTGGGTATTGAGACAGCTGGTGGAGTCATGACCATTCTGATCAAACGCAACACCACCATCCCAACCAAGCAAACACAGACCTTCACCACTTACTCCGATAACCAGCCTGGTGTGCTTATTCAGGTGAAAATACAGTGTCATTCATTTGATCTTGTCAGAAATGAGATTGTTTCATGATGTTGGTTCCAGGACTTCTTTAGTTTGGTGTTTACTCCCTAAACAAAACACTCCAAACATGGAAACAAAGCTGCAAAACCAGCCTGTTCTTGAGTGAAACAACACAAATGTGACGTGGTTTTGAAAAAAAGCCTTAAATAGCCTATTTTATAGTATAAACCCTAAATAAGCTAGCAAAAACACATTAAAATCCCAAAACACATTAATGTAATTTTAAACTCAATTCAATACTAAGGTAGATCCATTTTGTACTGTTTACGCTGAACGCCCGCAGTGCTAGAATGTAAAATACAGATGTTACCCCTGTATAGACTGTACTGTAATTCATGCGCGTTTTCTTTGATGTGCTGTAATTTTTTTTTGTCTAAGCAGGTTAAATACAGTTATAAATTAACTTAATTTACAGTAATAAAAAGACAAGTCTTTAGGAAGTGATGCCAGAGATACATCACAGGGCAGCATCCAATCAGCAACAAGGAAAAATATATAATGTTCTCGGATTGGCTACTTTCAAACCTTGCGCAGTTCAGGTGGCGGTGATGTGTGAGCCTTGTCCACTATTGTCCCTCGTCCTCATGCTGGTTGTTTATATTTGGGTGTAACACTGAATAATGGATGCTCATTCCTTTTGTGTGTCTGATTGCATTGCTAACCGCCTGCCCAAACATAAACCAGTATGAGTACGGGGGGGTGTGGTGGACAAGGTCCAGATATCACAAAAAGTACTTTAATACTGACCAAAAAATGGATAGCAGCAACTTGCATGACTTTTAATTGATAGAAAATTAGTAATTAGAAAACTGTAATTTCAGTCGTCTAAGTTTTTAGTTTACTGTTATTTTCCAGGTGTATGAGGGTGAAAGAGCCATGACGAAGGACAACAACCTGCTTGGGAAATTTGAGTTAACAGGCATTCCTCCTGCTCCCCGTGGAGTTCCTCAGATTGAAGTCACCTTTGACATTGATGCCAATGGTATCATGAATGTCTCTGCGGTAGACAAGAGTACTGGCAAGGAGAACAAAATCACCATCACTAATGACAAAGGTAGACCAGCTGTTCCAAGTTTATTCATATATTTTTTTCTTTCAGCAAAATATGCAAATGTTCAATGTCTTCCTCAGGTCGCCTCAGCAAGGAGGACATTGAAAGAATGGTCCAGGAGGCTGAAAAATACAAGGCTGAAGATGATGTCCAGCGAGACAAAGTGTCTGCTAAGAATGGCCTTGAGTCATATGCCTTCAACATGAAGTCCACAGTGGAGGATGAGAAACTGAAAGGCAAGATCAGCGATGAGGACAAGCAGAAGATCCTGGATAAGTGCAATGAGGTCATCAGCTGGCTGGATAAGAACCAGGTACATGCTGTTAGGATTTACTGTTGCAGTGTGAAATTACATATTGATACTACACTGTTTTAGTTCAGACAATCCTTTTTGGCTATTTAAAGGTACAGACATTGCAGGCTTTTTGTTGCACAACCACAACTTGAATAATCTCCACTAAAAAATCTTCACACACACCCTTGTCACCTTGCTCAATGCCAAGCCAGCTGTGGGCTGTGGAGTAAGTGGAACTGTCTTTTCTGGATACCTGTAGGACGAGTTGGAATGTCATGATTTAGACTTAAACATCCTACATCAGTACCTTACCTCAGTGATGCAGTGGTCAAATGCAATCAAATCCTGTTCCAACATCTAGTACAGGAGTTACATATTTGCGCTTGTCTCATCTAGCAAGCATTTAGCAGGGAACACAAAATACAAAACAGTGCAGGTGGTTGCTAGGAAGTAGAGCCCTGCGCAGGACTATTTTTTAAATCCTGCTCCTGCCCACTCCCGCTACATTTCTGACGATTTCCGCCCGTGCTCTCTGTCACTCCCCCCCGCTCCTGTTACATGTCTCTAACACAAAGTCCAGCTCTTTACTCTCTTTGTTCATTACAATTTTAAAGTTTTTCCATATCTTAGAAAAAATTTTTGTTTTGTTTTATATTCTCCCTTCGCAATTTTTTTTACCAACATCAGATGCATCCTCCATTCTGCTACGCTAACAATTTTGGGGCCCGCTGTCTTATTTTTATCCCGCCCACTATCTGTGTTGCTCCCGCCCACTCCCGCCCGCTCCCACCCGCACCAACCTAAAACCTGCCCAATCCCGCGAGGTTTGCATTGGGTCCCGCCGGACCCGCAGGATCCTGCTCCCAATCCAGGGCTCTGCCAGAAAGGACATTTAGAACCATTGACCTTCACAGCAAAGGCTTTACAATTATCTTGTCCTTTATTTCAGAACACTGGATGAGCAGGGCTCTACAAACGTGCTGTCATGTAGTACATATATGTCTCATATATGTGTCATTTTTGTATTGGAACATTTTTCTGTACTTTGTTTTAGCCTTGAATGTGCAAAACTCTCCATTAGTCCCTGAATCTAACTGATGAAAGCAGATTCAGGATACCAATGAGCGGTAAACCCGTGTTGAGATTATTTACATTTGTTAGATCAAATTAATTCCTTGGTTCACACAGACCTTCACAAATAATGCAACAAAACCCTGCATTAACATATTAGCTCCTGTCATGTTTTGCAGACTGCTGAGAAGGACGAATTTGAGCACCAGCAGAAGGAGCTGGAGAAGGTGTGTAACCCCATCATCACCAAGCTGTACCAGAGTGCCGGGGGCATGCCAGGTGGGATGCCTGAAGGAATGCCCGGAGGATTTCCCGGGGCCGGAGCCGCACCTGGAGGAGGATCTTCTGGACCAACCATCGAGGAAGTCGACTAAACCAAACTCATTCTGTGATTAAACCCAGTTCTTGTTCGTTGGTGGCATGTTTCTAATCTACCAGACCTTTACTTGTGACCACTTGTGAGGTGAAGACTTACTGTAAAGCAATAGTAATCTAATGGGCTGTCTTATTGGCCTTAACTGTCTGTTTTCTAACTGTTAGAGATGCATGTTTATCCACAGATGTTACTGAGTCTGCTGGCTAGTGCTGCATTTGTGTTTCACCCTTTATGTTAAATCATTACAATAAACAAGCTGTCATTCTTGGGTAAATGGAAGTAATACACATCTGCCCTTTACAATAAACCTCTTGTTCACCTGGGCACACTGTGCAATGTTCTTATTTTTATTTAACCTTTTGTGTTCTCCAAGTTCAGGCTATAACCACTGATTATTGTGGTTTAGGAAACCACATTATGAATTACTACAAACTCCCTAGAGTGCTTGTACACTTAAATGATTTCATTGTGAAGTAAAGACAAAATGACCAATTTCACTTCTGCCATTTATTCTTTGCTATTCAGTAATTGTGAGGTAAATAAACGACAGTCTTAAAATGGAAGGATTTGTTGTTGAAATGATGGTTCACATTCAGACTGAATGATGGTAGATGTACGAGGAGATGTCTCAGCGGGACATAGGGCCTCTGGGTCCATGCATACGGTAAGCACACATGTAGAATATACCTGCAATAGGAGAAAAACAAGCTCCAGCAACGACATATGGGTGTGATACACAGGGCCCTCTCCATTATTTGTAACCTTCAGGAGCACCTAATTGTTACTTTTTATTTAGAACCATTTAGAAATACATGTTACCTGAAAAAAAGGTGAGCACCACTGAGACCCAGCCCATTATATATGACCAGGAGAACCTCCAGTTTCCATATCGTCTCCCATAGTAGTTCACAGTCACCCCGGTGTATACTGCCATGGCCAGCGACACGAAGAAGCCTGAACAGGTATACAGCGATAAAACGTGAAGAAGATATCGAATATTTATAAATCATAAGCCATAATAAACGGTTGAGGTCAATGGAAGTTTATTTACTACAATGTACTGTCCATTGTCGCATTCCTGACAAACATATTACTGGGCCTGAGCACGATACTCACATGACATGAAATAGAGAATTCCGGCAGCAAATGTTTTGTCAAACCCGCCGAAAGAGGAGTAATTGATGAAAGCCATGACTCCTAAGATCAGCCCGAAGAAACAAGCCAAGATGGCCAGGATCATGAAAGCGCGGGTGGCTTCCCAGTAGGCTGTTGGAAGTTACAATAAAGGCAGAATATGACGTTTTGTGGTCACTGTTAACAGGTGTCTGATATTTTGGTGTCGAACTCAATCTACAACATTGATCTCTGTGTGGAAAATTGGTGTCTCTCACCAAGGCTCTCGGCGTGTGTCATGCATTTCCCCGGCGTGCAGTAGCGCCACAGGCCATGGTGCATGTAGCCACTGGACTGACGGTACTGCATCCAGTAGTCAGTGGCTGTGGACACCACCAGGAGTATATTGCTCACTCCAGCACAGAATAATCCTCCTCCCATAAAGCTGTACATGATGGACCTTATACACAATGACAGCAAAGCGGATCAGCAACGGCGTTTTTTCTCCTATATGCACTGTAGATGTGGAGTTAGTGGCTCTCTGTAGTACATAAAATATCTTCACTCACTCTTTTAAAGTTGTCCTTGTTCTGTTTTATAAGAAACCAAACCTTTAGTGTTACACAAATGGAGTTCTGAAGGACTCACATATGAAAGCATAGTTATATGAAAGAGATTCATAGCTACAGGGATTAAAAGCCTTGAATAACCCTCATTTGCTAGAAAGTGGATTTCTGTACACATTTGTGCTTTTATGTCTGTTTTTATAAATAAAAGTGGCCTCTTCAGTATTCAGCATGGCACGGTTAGTTTCAGAAAAGGCAGATATATCACTGGATGTTTCTTTCTGAACTATTTTCATTGTGTTCTTTCTGGGTTTCATCTTTTGAAATTCAGTGTGTCCAATTTGTTTGCTAGATGCTGAACACACATACACACACGTACACACATCATTAAAGCATGTTTTGACCCATTCTGACTACATCTTTGAAATACAGCTCTGAAATGGTCCTTTTTCATGCATTTTCTACATCCATACTGATCAAAACAGTAAAACTGTAAAAGAAAATGACAACCTACCTTTATTTACCTCCTTATTAAGTTCGTTTCCTTCTTTTTTTTGTCCAATTGAATACTTTGAAGCTGATTTATGCCAAGGCAGACAGATTTCCTTTCGACTATTGGCAGATATTTTTTGCACCAGCACGGGACCCAGGGGTGACAGCACTGGGGGGACAATGGGGCCAGCAGAGCAACAGCCAATCAGAGCGGGCGAGCACACGCCTAAGAGAATCTGCTGAAAATACAAAACTATTTAGCACTAACTAAATAGTGCTGCACTAATACTGATGACAAAGTACTTTCAATTGACAATTTAGAAACATCACATAAATAATATGGTTTTTATCTTACAAAAAGCTTTTTAGTGAACTTGAACTGTGACATTTAGGTGTCTGTAATAAAGTGGAGTTTGAAAAGCTACAAGCTTCATAGAGAATGTGACACACATTTGTAAGTCTCAGCAGTTTGTTGGACCATGAGGTCCCACAAGAACCTAGAAATTCATGAAAATAGCCAGAGGGATGCAGAGCATTTCTAAAAAGTGATATATTTGTTAATTTCATGGTAAAAGGTCAATGGAACCGAGAGGTGACTAAACTCAGTGACATTTTACCACAATGGCAGGACTGGCAAAGCAATGAGTGACTGTGCAGTTTGTTTTCACATTGGATTATTTCAATCATATTAAAAGGTTAAAAGAGAAACTGTCAAGAAAATGTACCACATAGAAAGAATAGAAAGAGCTGAAAGGCAACTGTAGGAATGACATGAAGGGAAAGATGTGGTTTTAGGTGTATGTGCCTTTATGTGTGTGAATAACCGGCTGCTCTTTTTAGAACATTCCACTAATGTTCACCTACACTAAAAGAGTTGAGTGAGTACAACTCCCTGGTGTAATCCCAGGCTGTGTAGAAAAACGTGTTTCATCCACATATGATGTTCACTTGTGCTGACTCAGCTCAGTTCAGTTCAGATCAATTCTCTTTCCAGTTCTTTGTGGTTATTGAGCCTCATGGAACGGTCATATTCCATTCACACTGAATCCTAGCTCTGGCTAATTAATTGGTGTAATCAGAACTCAATTCATTCATATGTGATTTATGCACCTATTATCTATCTATAGAGAATCATCAGTGCCTGATTTCACCTCCTCATAAATTGAGAGCTACATTTACGTTCATGGCATTTAGCAGATACTTTTTTCAGAGCGACGTACATCAGTGTTTAAGAAGTTCACATCTGTTCTTCATACCTGCAAAGCTGCAATCAGATCAACACCTGCTATTTACCAAGTCATTGCCAGCTTTAACAAATTCAGTCAAAAAAAAAAAAGATTCATACACATAAAAGGACAAACAATAAATAGGGTATGGTCCTATGGGTTTTTTAAAATATAAACAAATGATTATTAATTAACGAGAGGTCTGGTTAGTCCCCAAGCCAGCCCTTCCCATCCAACATCAGTGTCTGACCTCATAAATGCTCTACAGAATAAATAGGCACAAATTCACCAAGAAAGCCTTCTAAGAAGAGTGGAGGGAGCCGTTAAAGCTGTAAAGGTGTTCCAACTCCAAATGAAAATTTATGGATTTAAATGCAATGTCATTAAAATCCCTGTTGGGATTATTGGTGTAATAATCCTGTTGCTTTTTGTTTGTATACAGGCTCCACAAGACCTCTGATGATGCACTGTGGTATCTGCCACCAAGAAGTTAACAGAAGATCCCACAGAGGCTCCAACAGTTTGCGATCTGAGAATTTTGAGGACCAAGTCAACACTCCCAAGTTTCTCAAAGCACTCCTAACTCCTAAGCAGTGTAGCAATTATCCTGTTGAAAGTGGCCACTGCCTTTGGGGAACACCATCACCATGAGGTGCAACATCCACATAAATGCCACAACCTTTCACACCATCTTGTCTTCTTTTCATAGTGCATCCCTTTCACCAGTAAGTGACACACACACACACATATAGCCATCCACGTGTTGGAAAAGAAAATGTGATTAATTAGTAAAATTCACTTTCTTCCATTGATCTTTGGCCCAATTCTGATTCGTATGTTCCCACTACAGGCACTTTTAATGGTGCACATGTTCACCAGTTTGTAGCTTCACAATCCTGCATGGAGCTGTGGTGCACTATGTGTTCTTAAACTTTACTAATATAGCCACTTACCTTTTCATCAATGTGTGCTCCTCTGTAGAGTCAGATCAGATGACTATTTCTCTGAGTGAGAGAGAGATAAATGACAGAAGCAGGAAGATGAAATCAGAGCTTTATTAGATTCATAAAACCCAGTAATCAATAATGTAAGCACATTATCCATTTCAATTTAATAATCAATTTGTGACAAAATACTGAGTTTCAGTTGTATTACCTTTTCTCGCCAGTAGAGGGAGCCAGGTTCCTTTTTATTAGTTGTCGTGGTTGTGAAATGCTGGGCTGAAGAAGCCATGTCATATGAAAAGTGTTGCTAACGTATTTCTAAGCTTTTTTCACCAGTCACTCGGACCAGAAAGAAAAAGAGAAACCGATGGCCTTCCTGTAAAAACGAAACACAACTACTCACCATGTACTTCAAATCTTTGACTGCTCCTTCGTATTTCCAGAGAAACTGGAGAGACCTTTTGAAGTACCGTACAACAGGGACAGATACAACGGAGTGAATCATCACTTTAAAGTGGGAGACTATATGTTCATGACTCTTTGTGAAGGCAGTGGGATTGGATGTGAGCCACTGGTGTCTGGTGTAGTGTCTCAGAGAGGTCTACTGAGGGCTGGAGAGCGCCCTGAGGAGACCGTTCAAAGAAACACCGCTTCCCGAGCCACCGCCTCCATGACTGCTTTGGCACTGACCTCCAGAGCGGAACCTCAGACTAACCGGAATGTTTGCAGCAGGTCTTTCAAGGGGTTATATGTGTAAATTGTAACTCTTCTCATACACTCTATGGACACAAAAGTATTGGAAAGCTTGACCATTACACCAACAGCTCCTTTAATGATATTGCATTAAAAAATATAGACTTTAATATGGAGCCGGTCCCTCATTGCAATTCCACTTTCCCACGTTTCTGTGGGAATTTGTGCCCATTCATTCTGTAGAGCATTTGTGAGGTCAGGCACTAATGTTGGACAAGAACTCACAATCTCCATTCCAGTTCATCCCAAAGGTGTTGGCTGGGGTAGAGTGCTGCCCAGTCAAGTTATTCCACACTGAACTCATCCAACCATATTTTTATGGACCTTGCTTTGTGCACTGGGACACAGTCATGCTGGAATAAAAAAGGTTCTTTCTCAAACTGTGTCCACAAAGTTGGCAGCATTGCTTTGTCCAGAATGTTTTGGTCTGCTGAATCTTCATGACTGGCCTTCACTGGAAGTGCGGTGTGGGCCAATATTTTTGTCTATATAGTGTATGTGTTGTTACACACACTATACAAGTTATGCATCCACTCAATACTCGCCATGCCATAAAGAATGACAGGGTTCATTCAAAAGGAGGGAACCATATCTGCAGTCACACCGCTGATTCACTGAAAGAGTAGTGAGAGTGAGAACAAAAGAGTTTTGTTGAGAAATGCATGATGCAACACCTGCCAGTCCTGACACATTTCTGAACCTTCAGCCTAGTTCAGAAATATACACAACAAGAAGTCACAGTGCCACAAACTATTTTTCTAAAATGAAAACCTTGGCCAAAAGCACACCTTTAACCCAACTGTACAGAGCAAGAGAAGCTGTAGTTAAGTGGTTCTTTGAAAAACACTATGAAACACAATGTACTTAAAATATTCTTAATTCTACCTTAATTTATACACCAAACACCTTAATTTAAATTAAGTGCCCATTAATTTGTAAACTGTTCCCTTAATTTTACCTTAAAAGTGGATTTAAGGTGT
>JBBKCR010000001.1:15658937-15672075 GCA_037577295.1 Ladigesia roloffi
TAGAGAGCACCTGATTAAAAGCCTGCAAAGTTCTTTCTAATTTTAGAAAGAAATCAATTTTGTACTTGTACAAGCCGCACTGGATAATAAGCTGCATGTATCTCATGTTGTAATATGAGATATCTACACAGATTTTTTTTTACTTTTACACATTACGGTAACATAAACAAATACATATTGCACACATTTTTATTTTCCGAACAGTTCCTGCAACACGGCTACCTTTAAGTATACTTGTACGTATCACTAACACACAAATTTTTTACTGAACAGCGCAGGAACATCATTCACTCTCCTAACAAGCAGTAAAAATATATACCATATATATACTGCAGCCTACCAGGAAAAATCATTAATTGCATTCTTCATCTTCCTTATCTTCGTAATGGGCGGGCCTTTGCGAGCCGTTCCCGCCCTCTGACTTACTCAGGCTCGCCCTGGGATTACGAGCCGTCCAGGATCGGTCTGGGAGTTTGAGCAGCCTAAACACTCGTCACAGATGTGGCATAAAACAAAAAAATGAGCCTACAAAATGTGTGCCTACCCAACGGTCTGTCCGCAAATCCGTGTCTGGCACCAGGTCTGGTTACGAGGCAAAATGTTTTTGGCGTCATGAAAAAAAAAAAAATGCATTTGCCGCACCGTATTATTAGCCGCAGGCTTCAAAATTTGAGAAATTGTGGTGAAAAAGTAGCGGCTTATATTCTGGAATATATATTTTAGGGGTGAATCTGAATACGGTATTCAGAAAGGTACAAATAATGTTTTTTTTTCTGAACACAGTATTCGGAGAAATACTTAAAACATTATTTGTATTCAGGAAACCACGCCCCCAGTCCTAGACTCGCCTTTGGGAATAAATACTCGCCTTCGGGAGGCATTGCCCCCACTAGCGAATTTCCAGCCCCCCCTAATGCATCACTCATATGTAGGGCCGGACTGGAACTTCTTAATTCTGGAAATTTTGTCAACAGCCTTACAACACTTAGGCTTCTTATGCACAGGTCCTATTTTATATATTCGCTCCACATTAAAAACTGCTCTCCAGGCGGCAATATCGCAATTTGTTTACCTCAGTAAAGTTTATCCCCCTACAGGCAGAATTGTGATATTGAAGCCTGGAGAGCAGCATTTAAGGTGGAACTATTATGAATAGCTGTGAATAAGGTGCTAACTTCAGCATCATACTGACGTCCCAAGTAAGCGGCAAACACCATAAAGCCCCCAACCCCACCCCGGGACCACGTTCCTTAGATGCCATTGAAAACCTGTATTTTTTAGAGAGAGAATGTATGTGTTTGTTTATTTATTCATTTATTCACTCAAACAACAAATGTTTGAAGCTTGCACACTGTGCCTTTTCATGGCTGAAAACTTGCTTGTGCTCATAAAGGCTCATGATGCCTGGCTGGAGTCTCATTTACAAAGTGAGTTCAATAAAATATTCATGTGATTTTTTTTTTTCTAATTAGAAAGCGGAGACTACTATGTTGTCTGGAGAAATTGTTCTTCATATACATCCTTTCAGGAAGTGGAGTTTTATTACATTAGGGAGCACCCTACCATGACCTTAAAGTAAGGAGTGAGGTAGCTAAAGGTGAGCATTTTTTTACTGTAGAAGTGCTTTATACACAGCTTTTGCAGCAAATCTACTCAGTCCATTGTTAAACCCAACTGCGTATATAATGGATTAAGACATGCATGCTGTCTTTTCTTCCTAGCAATGCTATTTATTCTCTAAATCTTAACATAAGGAATTGTTTTACTGTTTACAGCTTCAAAATAAACTGTGTATCAATATTGCAGGGAAACAATCAAATGCAGGTAACCTCAACTGGCGAACTTCACATCAAGAGACCTATTATTAGAACAAAGATCTGAAGATTGCAGTGTCTCATATATTTATTTCTCATAGTTGCTCAGTCCTGTTCTGTTCTACATTGTTCTGTCATGTCAAGCCTTGGTTTTCAGACTTCATTTATTATTTGTGCTTGGGTGAGGTTGGTCCTGGGCCAGGCTGGGGAGAAAAGCCATCCCTAAACTGCAAGTTTTGCAGCCAGCAGCAATTTTAATGGGGAAGAGTGCATCAGCTGGCAGGTAGATTTAGTCATGGTCAGTCATAGGCAACGGGTTCTGCATCTCTTCCAGAAACAACACATGGGTGCATGAATCAAAGCCATGAGGTAGCCCTGGGGGTGTGCACGATGTAGCCAGGCTGAGGAGGCCTAGAGCAGTCCCTTGGCTGAGGGTTTGGGGCTTGCGGGGACTTCCGCAGCGGTGGGGCTGCTACCAGGGTTCTGGCCTCATGTCCTCTACTCCAGCCATGGGCAAAACCACCGATTGGGCTCTTAGTCCTCCTGCATAAGAGTAGGATTTCCAAAGCCCTAGTAAATTCTACAGGGGGGAAATATTTAGGTTTAGTAGTCATCAGCACTTGTTTTCTGTGCAAGAAAAGACATAATAAAAACATACAATCATTACAATTCAGTACAATCATAACAGTATACAAAATGACAAACTATCCGACTGACTTCAGCTTAATATGGAAGAAGTCCAAGCCAAACAGTACATACAAATATACAGCATACATACAGCATAAGTCTCTTCTAACAATGTGTGGTGTACACCTACCCTACAATAGCTTTGCTCAGCATGCACACTATTGATGCAGGAAGTTCTTTTTTTCATCTGCACTCAGCATTATACACATCAAGGCTCTCCAGATGTGTATCTGCATTTCCCACACAGGCTTCCATTTCTAATTTTCTGATAACAACAGAAGCAGAACTCCACCCCTGACTGACACAACATGAAAAGCCAATTCGGCAATAACAGCCAAAGCTCTCTCTTTGTTGCAGAGAAAACCCCTCCCGTAGGAGAGAGGAGAAAGAGGAAGGAAACTGAGCAGGTGTTTGTCAAAAAGACTCCCAGTTCGACTGGATCAACGTAATGCTGATGGCAAAAATAGGACCTGCTTTTTGCTAAGACTGTTCCACTCAGGAGTGTAATCTTTACTTTGCTTTTGCACTCGGCTCTAACTGTGAAGCTACAACCAGTGGTCCTGCTTCTCGCACTCTTATCTATGTACACAGGCTGTGCTAACAGCTAGCCCAATCCATCCAGATTATCCCTGACCAGGGGTTAAATGGACAACCTTCAAAAGATCCAAATCAATGTTCCCTTTCCCATTGTGTAAAAAGCCCTTCAGTGCACCACACAACAATCTGAAATGACTGAAAGATCATAATTTAGATTATGAAGATTTCTGGAACTGTGGGCAGAGGCTTGTAATACACTCAAAAAGAGTGTTAACACAACAGAAATATGCTGAATGATTTGCAGAGATGTGAAAAGCTTTGTGTTGCCCATTTGCTGAACATTTTTTTTCTTATTCTCCACAAAACTGTCTTTCACTTTGGATCCAACACTGTGGTGCAAAGGTGTAGTTTTCAATCGACTTTAACACCAAACCTTTGCTCATGTGTATTAGAGCAATGGGTGTACATGTCCATCACTGTCAGACTCCGCTTCAGTTAAGATATCTACAAGAAAGTAATCTTGAGGATGGACTGCTGGACAAACAAGCTCTGTCTCCTGCAGGACTCAGGCCCTCTGCCCGTGGCTTTGCATGATGCCACTGGCCGGGGAGGCGCAAGGAAGCAGGAGTGTGGCAAGCAGACAGTGCTTCATGCTCAAGATTCTTTGTTGCATACACAATTTTACAAAATGTAGTGAAATGTGCTCCTGAAATATCTTAGACTGTCCAATAAAAAATGTAAATAATATTCAGATAAATAAGTGCAAAAGAGAATCCAGTAAATAAGTGTAAAACAGAACCCAATAAGTGTAACAGCATCCAGTTGATTTATATAAACATAAATAGCAGATGGCAAGTTAGACAGAAAATACAGAATTCAGTGTTAGAATGAAGAGTTTGTGTTGTGATAGCATATCCTTGTTAAGATGTCTTATGGCATAAAAGCCCCTCCTAAGCCTAAGCCATAATTCTCCTAAAATGTCTACCTGATTGCAGTATTTTAAACAGGCAGGAACTGTAGTGAGATGGTCCTGTATCTTCTGGTCTAAATGTCCTACAGAGACAGAAGAGATGGTCTAGTGCAGCATTTTTCTGCCTGGATCACTCTCTGTAGTCTTTGAATGTCCTGTGCAGAGCTAGTTCAAAACCAGGAGGTGATGTTCTGAGTCAAGGCAGGACACTTCCTAGGGCACCAGAATAAGAAAGATCTTAAGATCACAAGACATATACCTTTCTCAGCTGTTGCAGAAAAGGATACTGATTTGCTTTTTGGAAAGGGTTTGGATGTTTTCAGTCAATTTTAGATCCACAGAGATACGAATGGCCAAATATATTTAGTTGCTCACCCTCTCAACCGGAGTCTTGTTGAGGCTGAGGGGGGTGTAAGACTGATGCTGTCTCCTACTGTTGTCCACCACCAGCTCCTTGGTTTGCTGATATTCAGTTGGAGGCAATACTCCTAAAACAATGTCATGTTCTCAATCTCCTCCATATCTGTGGCCTCATCGTTGTTGGAAATGAGGTCTGGCATTGCTGTGTGTTCAGCAAATTTGATGATGGGACTGGAGCCACTCGCTCATGGTTGTAAGGGGTGTAGGGCCTGAGGGCTGAGGACACAGTCCTCTCATCAGCGCTTCTGATGTCTGTCTGTAAGGAAGTTGAATACCCAGGCACACGGATGTCAGATCAATCCCAGGTCCATCAGAATAGTGAAAATCCTATGAGTGATTATTGTGTTGACAGCTAAACTGTAGCCAACAAGCCAAAATTTCACACAGATCTCATGTATTTGGTCGACATGGCAGAGCATGGTGTGCAAGATCAGCATGGCTATTTCCGTTTATCTATTAGCCCCAGAAGATGCCAACCATCTCTAGAGCGTTGTACAGTTCAATGATGATAGTGTCATTTCGCTCTATTAGCAGGCTATAGCTTTCCTAACCACATGCCTAGCATGAGCAAGAATAACCTCAAAATGGGTGTAGGATGCCCTGAGTTAACTGAAGAAAGCAGATTTGATGCTCACATTAACAACTCACATTTAAAGGCTGTAACTGTGCACAGTCCATGCCTCAATCAGCATGTGTTGCCCTGGAAGCGGTTCATACCCACATGCTCCAAATACGAGTGTGTAGCATCCTTTACAGCGTGCCATACCCCAATTAACACAGCTTTGTTAGAGTTCATATTGAGGTGGTGGATCCTGAGTTATTCACAGTGGTACAGGTTTTTACTTCCTAGTGGATAGATCCATGATTTTTGATTGGCATTTCTTTTGCCATAAAGAATATAGCAAGCATGCTAACAAAGCTACAAACTACATCTTTGAACTCATTAATGTTGTCTGAACACAAGCAGAACATGTCCCAATCTATGTCATCAAGCACGTCCTGTAGAATGGCTTTTAAATGGGCAGACCAGCATTATACTTCCTTTTGACTGAAGTTTATGGGTGAAAGGTAGGAGGAAAACAGCATTTCCAGTGTGTTATCTCCCATGCACCACTTGGTGTTCACCATGAAACAGACTTCCAAATCTTTAGATTTGTTCTCCTTCACCATTCTGCCAGAGCTGAACATGGAGAGGGGATTTGACAGTCATCAGCGAACGATGGGCTCGCTCTCAGTATGCTCTGGACACTGCACAGGTCTCGCTGTGTTTCTTTGTTCAGTATCAAGGTTTGGTTAAAAAAGTTCAAAAGCAAAATGTGGAACCTAATTTCCAAAATGTTGTATTCATTGATACTATTTAAAGCTAGATATACAAAATGTACACAGAGCAATTCATGTGAGAATGTTATTCATAGACTTCAGTTTAGCCTTAAACACAGGCATCCCTAAGCATATGATTAGGAAGTTGAAACAGCTGCCACTGGTTCTGAGCCTTCCTGACTGGGAGACGTCAGTCACAACTGGGACCAGCATGTCCAGCACCACCACTCTGACCACAGGAGTCCTGCAGGGCTATGTCCTCAGGCCTTTACTGTTTATGTTGATGAATCACACTAGTGCAGCAATGAACAGTTCAAACCATCATCAAGGTTGATGATGACACAACTGTTGTGGGTTTGATCAGCAGAAATGACAAGCGAGGGTGTTGCGTACAGAGAGGAGGTGCAGCAGCTTATAGACTGGTGCAGAGCCAAAATCCCTTGGCTGATTAAAAACAAGAGAGATCAAAGTCAAAGTCAAAGTGTACATTCTTATCTCAACTAGATACAGGTAGACAGCAAAAAGAGACAGACTAGGTCCAGATATTACAGGGTAAATCAGTAAAAGTGTGCAGTGTGTTACAAGGATGTGCAAAATGGCACAGGGTCATTTTTAACATTTAGAACAAATGTTGCATCAGTAGTGGAAAGCAGCAATACTGGAATGTAATTGTGTGCTTTATGCAAATGATCTGCAGCAGTTCAAAATAAATATATAACCAAGCATTGAAAAAATAAAGAAAATTTGAGACAGTGTCCAAGAACAAGTGTAACATAATTTATTTTTACATGTAGCTGCTTGTGCTCGTATTTTCTTTATAAAAAAAGTGTAAATGTATGGTGTAGTGATGGGGACGAGACCGCCTATGCCGAGACCGAGTCAAGGCTGAGTCTTTGAAGGGTCGAGACCAAGTCGAGACCGAGACCATTGGTTTTCAAATACAGTCGAGTCCAAATCAAGACTGAGTCTTTGAGGAAGCAAGACCGAGTCGAGACCGAGTTAATAATGAACAGTTAGGCCTAAACACTAAGCTAGACTAAAAACTGTTTACAGGAGCAGTCCTGTACACTATTAAGGGAAGGAGGTCTACTTAACCTCTTCATGTGACTTTTTACAATCATTAGTAAGATTTGAATCCCAGTTAGGACCTTACAAGTCCTCCTCCTTCTACTGTTGTCCGAGTCTTTGAAGTGTCGAGACCGAGACGAGACCGAGAAAGCAGAAAATGGTCTCGAGACTGGTCTCTACAACAGTACAAACACATACATCAAAGTCAAACTTGAACTATTATACTAAAGATTAAGGTTTAGAAATGGCCTTCATTGTTCCCGAACTGTAATATTTGTGATTAAATCTTAAAGATGCTGTTCATGTAAGATAACTGTTTCTGACCTAGAAGTTCTTTGTTAAAAATTGGGGAAAAAAATCCTAAATCTAGAAGAGAAGATTATTAAATATTTATGTCAGAAATTAAATAAGCCCATTACAGAAAAAAGTTGGTGAAAATATGTATCTAAGTTCCATGCAGGGGTTTTATTAAATTCTATTTAATTTCAATAAAACGGGCCACTTGACAAGGGCTGTGTAATCCTCACATACCGCTATATTACAAAATAAATGAATCAAACTAATTCATATTTATATTTAAGTGAAGTTCCTAAGTAGGGTGAGGAACGTTTTGAAGTAGAATATGCACTTTTAAAATAAAATAGACTTATTCCTATATTCCTTTCCATTAGTATCTATTGCCAAATCTTTATGAAAAAAGGATGAAAGGTGTGTCTATGGAAATAATGATGAGTGGAAGGCTGTGGAAACAGTGATGTTGTAAGTGTTGTCTGCATTTTGTCTCCCTGTGGTCTCATGCTGCATATCCAGCTTCCTGCTCCCCCCCGCTTCAGCCCCCACAGCTTATCAATAATGAACTCTCTTCATAACAATGTATTCACTTGAAACACTTGAATATTTCACCGCAGGAAGCATGATATAACAAAGTTTCTTTATCAACGTGATACAACACACAAAACTGATGAAAGTAAATAAAAGTGCTTTCCAAGGACATGACCACAAACGCAGTAGTAAACAATGTCTTCATTCTTTTCTGGGAATAAAGGATAAAGCATCAGCTCTAAGTGTAACACAGCTAAGCCATACAAGATGACTGCAAATCTCTGGTGAATGACTGACAGATTAAAACCCAGCACTCGGCCCTATGGCTGGTGCCTAAGGGGGCCCTTTGAGGTTCCTCAAATCAAAGAGTGCAAAGCCTTCTGAGGCTGAAAAGCTAAGAATGCCTCACAGACACACACACAATTGCTAATCATTTTATCAAAGGCAATTTACACGCATTAAACCTGAATAATCAGACTAACAGCCGTATTATTGCCTGTCCTGTGTTTGTGCTTTGTAAGCATATTAATTATCAATGAAGCACGACTAGACTTAATGTTATCATTCCCTGTTTGCAAATGAGAATGGAAACTGAATTGTACCTTAATTTATGAAGCAAAATAGAATTAAATCCATTCTTAATTACAGTATAAATTTAGCAAGCTCATCAGTTAGAGCCAGGCTTGCTTTGCTGTGCCATTATTATACGTTCCCTGAACAGATCTTCCACTTGCACAAGGATTTATTTAGCAGATTTAATAAAACTTAATAAAAATCGAAAACTCCAAAATCTAGAGGGAACACTGAGACCCTGGAACATCCATTCTGCCATGTCGAGACACACTTATCTTCTCTAAAGTATGAATATTAAAATCTGTACAACAGGGACAAATGGTGGGGGGCTGTCTCTAAGCAGTTTAGGTCTCCAATAGCATGACAGCATTTGAAGTGGTCATCTGCCAGTCTGTGGACTGCGAACCCCCTCACACACACACACACACACACACACACAAACACACACACACTAACACGCAAACTTCACTGCCCCTCATATGCCACATGCAATCTGTCATGCTCCTTCTCACTGAAAGTCGCTTCCACACCGCCTTCTCTAAATGCTAAAGTAGAATTTGAAAAGGTAGACAGACAATCAGCTAGCGTTTTTAAAAATTACTTTAAAAAAAAAATGACAATGTACTTCTTCACTTTTTTAAATATCCCCACCCACCAAAACAGTAACAAACAGTACCAACAAACAGTAAAAAAACAACAGAAAAGAAAAAAATAATAAAAAAAAGAACATGAAGATGGAATTAATATGGCAAGAGGAAGCCTCTTCTCTTAGACACAGCCGCGAGGTCAGACAGATAATGTGCCCAACAGAGTATAACATTTATTCAATTGTGCGTTTGCGCCTGTGGCTGCATAAGGCACTGATTCCCTTGTGGTTGGCGCTCACTGCTGACTGAGTGGCCATTCTGTCCCTCCGGCCATTCTCTATGACCATGCACTCGCAGAGCAAAAGAAGCGGGGTGTGTGTGTGTGTGTGTGTGTGTATGGGCAGATGTTCTAAAGGATCTCACTAAGATGATGTCCCACTGGCTTGAAGGAGAGGGAGCTGAGTGATAGGGTAGTCACCCAGAATACCCCCATCCCAAAGAACCCATCCAGACCTTGAAAGAAAGAAATGTTCACACTCTTAATGCAGTGCCTGACTGACTGTACAGGGACTTTGTGGTCAGGGGCTTCGATATTTTAGATCATCAGGGCTTTGTAAAACAGATGAAAAAAGCATATTTCACTTTAGAAACCATACAGATGTAAATGAGACTGTAACTTGGCTCCTGGAATTGATGCGGCTGTTACTTTGACATGTACCTAAAGAATATTTCAGACTAAATACACCCTCCATAGATCCTATGGCAGAAGAGTGAGGTAAAACAATGTTCCGATATCAGCCTTGGGTTATGTAGCTAAAAACTAGTGGAATATATATATATATATATAAATATATATAAACCTGCATGACCTAACACAAAAAAATACACAAATTAATAAATAAATGCATAAATAAATACATAAATAAGTAAAAATCCATAAATAAATACATAAACAAAAAAGTCTGGTTTGATTTCAGGTTGACTCATGTTCGCTTTATCAGTTTATCGTGTGTAGTCTCAAGCAAAAGATTCCGTACCAGTCCCTTCACCCTGGCATTAACCTCTCTCTCTTTTAGACACAGAGCAAAGATTTAAAATGGCACAACACAACAATACGCATTCTTTTTACAGCCATGTTCTATTCTTACAAACAGATTTATTTACAGGCAGTTCAGTGTGCAGAAGTAACAGGCTACAAAGTGTACTGCAACTGAAAGGGAATGAAATAATAATCAAAACAGGCAACATTAAACTCATATATGTCATATATATTATGAAGTCAGCTTTGATACAGTGACTGACTAGCCACACGGTTCTGAACCTTTGTAGTAAGCCCATATACTGTAAGACATCATTTTCTACGTATGCAGTGGGCACACTTCTGTCACTCTCTTCTCCTTGCTTTAATGCAGTCGCCAATCGCCCTACTGAATTAAATATAACTTGCATGAGGCCCCTGAACAAGCAAGGACAAGGACAGGCTGTTTCAAAACAGCCCCCCAGCCCGTTGCATTTTTCAGGAGACAGGAGCCATGAGTAATTCATGAGCTCTGGTTAAGAAAGAGAAAGGAAGGTGGGGAAATAGTGTCACTGTTTACCTCCAGCCGACCGGCCTACAAGGCCTGTGGCAATACCCCAAGCCTAGTTAAGGGGAAGAGCTACACTCACTCAACCCTGTCACTGCTCCTGCCTCTTGGCACCGGACCAGGACAGACCATATGAGACAATGGTTCCTTTCCTCAGATTTCCTGTTCTCTCCCCTCGTCCTCCTCAGGAGCCAAAGTGGAGAGAGAGGCAGAGAGCAAAGCTGCAGGATTATTTTTAGCCATCCGACAGAGCGACATGCTCAGACAGCCTCATTAGCCAATGCAAGAACCCAGCGAGGTCACGTGACCCGGCAGCATGTGGGCCACGTTTAAATCGCTTGTGGTCGTCTAGCTAATTACTTGTTTCAATAACACCAAATCCCTCATATGTATGCAAATCCTAATCAATACTGAGCTCCTCCGAGGTGTGGGTACAAGTCAAATAATCATCCAACCAACCAATCAGACGTGCTTTACAGAATCAATTCAGGTATCAGGTATTAGGAAAACCTGCGTCGCTGATTGATGGTACTAGCCCAATAAGGATCACTGGTCTAGGAATGAAAAAACATTTTTGTGGGTGGACCTCACACAGGTTGATCTTATTTCAAAAGGCCAGTGGCACTTTCTTCTCTGCCCCCTATTGGGATCACGGGGGGACACTAAATGACAAGCCTGTCGGGTAGTACATTATTAATGTGCCGATGCTGAATTTTGATGTGCTCCTTTTCTTTCCATCACATTTTAGGGCTCATTTTACAGAACCACATTTTGTAGAAGTACAATCTTGAATGTGAAAGTCACTCATTCAGCATTTTTGAAAGCACATAGTGCACATTTTCACCCTTTGTAGTGTGCATGTTTTAGCAAGAGGCCATGAGTAAGCATGTGTGAGTGTAGTGTGGGAGCTGAGAACACTTACAACCAAAATGCAGTGACTAGTATAAACACACCTACACTAGCAGCCAGTTGGCAATTAGATACAAAAACTATATGCAGCATGGTATCCTTTCATTTCTTTTTCTCCAAATGCAACTCCACACTGTACTGAGAGGGGGCTAGCAGGCTGACTCACAGGTTCTACTGGCAGGCTGGAGGTGTCACAGGGTGCGAATGATGTTCATTTCAGTGGCTAAAAGCCGCATAAATAAATCCACTTCAGACCCCTGTAGAGGTGGGTTAATCCGACACAACGCTGTCGCCCGCCCTTGGTATCAACTAATGGAGTGGTGGCCTCCAGGGAGAAGGGACTAGGTTAATCTCCACATTATCTGTGTTTACAAACGGTCAGGCAGACCCTTTTTTTAAGTACAAGTAGAAGGAGAATCTCGGGAATGACCTTCTTTAGTGTGAACCAATGCTCTTGGATATTTCCCAGGTCAAACTCACAACAGTTGTGTGTGTGTGTGTGTGTGTGTGGGAGTTCATCCATACTTCTGTCTTTTATATTTAGGCGATGAAATTCGGTACCCGTCCCTAGTCCTCCCGAATTGACCCCATCAATTGTGATCGATTCCTAAGATCGGCGAGTTTAACGAGTCCAGATCGAGCCATAAAGTCTGATTATCGGCCGATACCGATCGTCCGCCGATGTATCGAAGCATCGCTAATTGCCACCAGTGCTGCACTGAAAACAATGAAAAAGAGGAAGATAGTCCATTTTTGATCAAGCAGCGCCAAGACGATTTGTCATGGAGCATGGCGATTGTTGATGTACATAATAAAAGTGTTTTAGTTGCTAGAAATAAAACATGATAAAACAGTTATTGTGTAGTGTACTATTGTTTGTTTTTTATTTAGAAATACGTCAAATTTTTCTGTATTTATGCGGTAAATTCATAAATTGGACTTAACTAGTTGTTTGAGCGACCTCTAAATATTTACCTATTCGCTTAAAAACGTACACAAATCTTTGTGTCCAAACATAGAACAGAAATACGGTAACATGTCTGTTAATGTTCTTTTTTTGGACCACCCTGGATGACACCAAGAACATGTGAATCATTCAAAACCAGGGATTTGTCCATGATGTGCATTCAGGACATCCCATCCCACAATCACCCCTAAAAGGGTTTTAGACTGGAAGGAGCAGGGGAAGCCGTATTAACACTGCCTTCAATACGTCATTACTTCATAATCCCACACCAAGAGAAAGAGGGACAGCTGGCTCAAAAGCCTTTTAAGCAAGTTTCTTTTTTTTTTTTTTTATTTGTCCTACTTTATCTTAATCTCAGCTCAGGGAGTGCTGTCATTTTGCTCCCCCAGACAGACTGTAACACTGATAGCTATGAAAGAGATACAGGCAAAGCTGGCAAACAAACGCTGCTATTTTTGGAGAATATGAAAGAATGAAATTGTCCTTAAGTTTAGAATATAGTGTGCTGTCAATATTTTGAGAGCTCGACAAGTAGTACTCAGCTTTGCAGGTATTCCCATGACTAGTGCACACCGCCACATTGAACATTATATGATTAAGTCTCTATTCTTAGACAGGCAAACTCTACATAGAAAAACATGTATGCTTCAATGCAACATGGCCTAGATTTGCGTGGCTTAGTGTATAATCATAAGAAAAAGATTCAAGTAATTCTCAATGTTGCTTAAAGAGATAGTTCACCTCAAAATGAAAATCTGATGTTTATTTGCTTACCCCCAGGGCATCTAAGTCGACGGTGATTTTGTTTCCTCAGCAGAACACAAACGCAGATTATTAGCTTTAGTCGTAGCAGTCTGGTAGTCATTTAATGGAAGTGG
>JBBKCR010000001.1:15687079-15697148 GCA_037577295.1 Ladigesia roloffi
TATAAGCTGAAGCACTACATCATCTGTCAAACATGGTGGAGGTAGGGTTATGGCATGGCCATGTATAGCTGCCATATGTATACAACTGGGTCACTAGACAGGTATTGCATTAAAATCTCAAAATTTTAACCATTTTGACAAAGTCACACTATTTGCAGAGGCCCAAAAGTAACTGGAAAAACAGATATAACATATTAGTATTGTTTTAATACTTGGATAAAATCCTTTACAATCAGCTGCTGACAGGAGTAGCAGAATGAAATCTCAAATGCTTTACACTCTGCTCAGATTCAGGCAAATATTTCAAACTTGATTCGAAGGTGCTTTACAGTGGAAAATGGACACTAACCCAAATTATACCCAAATTATAGCAATCCAAGAGTTTCTCCAGGTAAAAATGGAATATTCTTCTGTGGCCAAGACAATCATTGATCCCAAACAAGCAGCCTTTCAGTTACTGAATGACAAAACTGAAATCAGAAAGACAAACAACAAGCAGACACTGAAAGTCTGGCAAATAATCGCATGGGATGCAACCTCAGCATTATGTCTATGGGTTCCATAATTAAAGCAGTCGTTGACTGCAAATGATTTTCAACCAAGCATGAAAAAAATACAAATATTTTATATGACATTTCCAATTACTTTTGAGCCAATGAGATCGGAGGGACTGAGAGAAATGGCAGGAATTCATGAAAGCTTAATCCAGTAGTCAATTATGTTATTTAAATCTTTATTATTTTATTTAAATCCAATGTGTATTCTCAGTTTTCACCTCATGAGGGTTCCTAATTAATATACCTAGAATCTTGATATGAAAAATGTCTTTAACAACTGAAATACCAATGCTGTACAGCATCATCTGATGTATGTTTATCTTAATGTATATAGCTCCCTAATGTATATAAGTTGAATTCTATTAGGGAGCTTGAGTTGCAAAATAAAAAAAACAGCAAGACATCAGAGCTGGGCCAAGTGACAATGTTTGTAATAAATTACATTAGTATATCTAATGTATAAATATACATCAGTATATCTCAAAATGCTTTCCTGGCATGTTCTGTTCACACTCTTATTTAGAGAACAATGACCTGAACTGCATCTTTACTGTTAAATTGCATACATCATAATTAGTCTTGTTTAGTTTGATTTAATGGAGAAGTGTATGAATTTATGAAGAAAAATACTTGACAGTACATAGACAAAGGTAATGGGACAGTTAGCCATTTGATCAACATTGACTGTAATTGCATTGCATTTAAATACATAGGCCTGGAGTTGTTCCCCCTTTGCAGCTTCCACTCTTCCAAGGCTGTCCACAAGATTTTGGCATTTTTGTGGGAATTTGTGCCCATTCATTCTGTAGAGCATTTATGAGATCAGGCACGGATGTTGGACATGAAGGCCTGGCTCGCAATCTAGTTCATCCCAGAGGTGTTGGATGGAGTTGAGGTCAAGGCTCTGTGCGGCCATACTAGTTTTTCCAAAGTAAAGTCATCCAACCGTGTCTTTATGGAGCTTACTTTGTGCACTGGGACACAGTCATGCTGGAATAGAAAAGGTTTATCCCCAAACTGAGTGCACATAGTTAGAAGTATTTCTTGGTATTAAAAGTACAATATTTAGGGGCCTCGTCCAAACCTTCAAAAAGCAGTTGTGTCCCAATAAGTTGGTCCATATAGTGTATGATATAGAGAAATGAAAATGTTGCTCAGTGTTATGGCTGAATTTGTTTTTATGTGCAAGAACATAAAAATAATTACTTATAGATCAAAACCGTCATTTAAAACTAATGTATTAATTTATTAATTTTTTTTTTAATGATTTTGCCAACTGTAACAATCACAAAACCTGTTAAAAGCAGAGCCACAATGATGTTTTACGTGAGAATAAATAGAGTGGGGACACTTTAAAATGAGTGAGACATATTTTCTTGAGTAATTTTTATAAAAGTAATTACAACAACATTTTCTAATAAAAATAAAACAGCATTTTCTTGTTCTCCATTTGTTATTTTTTTTCTTAAGGTTTATTTATTTTTAACACCTGTGATCTCGTATATGAGATGTTTATAACCACTTATAACAACATTTAATGTCTGGCTCCTTTCACCGACAGTTTGGCAGTATTTTGGAAAATTTTTGGAATACAATTATAATTTCTTTTTACAGAACTTGACATTGTGACATAAATGTGCACTTGCAGAAGGTCTATAATAAGACCTAACTGTCCCCCTATCTAACCTATAATTGCAGTTTGCTTTTACAGTCAGTGTTGCAAGGAGTTATGCAATGTGGTGGCCCAGCATTGATTCTTGTTGCTTTAATTGGATTCCAACAGCCACATTGGTGGATTTCCTTGGTGGATTTCCTTCGGAATGGTTCAGTGTTTTTACAGAACATATTTTATTGCTATTATAATACTATTTGTGGCAGCGTGGGTAGCAGGGGAATTCTCTGACAGTCTTGGCAGGCCTAGATTACAGTTCTGTTGTTTGATTGACCCGAGTCAGCAGGAACAGCTTACAGTAAGTAGAGCTTTGACCTCACAAGCTACCAAAGTGTGCCACCCCTGTTTAACCTTTTCATGCACACTTGTGCTGTGCATTAGGTTTTTGCTGCTAAAATAAACAATAAGACTATTAAAAAACAGCAGAACTAGCAACGTTGTGCAGAAATGATGTCAGAAACCATTGTGGTCAGCTCTATGTGCGTAGTGTGTTCAGGTCTTGTAGGTTAAAGTGTTTATAGTTGTTTACGCGGATGTAGGCCCAGCCTGGGCTGAAATCATACAGTCCACCACCTAATTTAACATCATCCAGAAAACACCTCATAAACAAGTATAATATTTATGTTTATAATGTCTGTTTCGTTATTACTGAGAAATCTTTACCCTCAGTAATCCTGTCAGGATTCATGACTTTTAACTTCTTTTATGTATTTATTGATAAGTAAAAACTGAGACTATTTTGACCCACTGGTGTTAATGCCAGTGTTACACACTGACTGTCTTTCTAACCGCAAAGAGAGAACTTTCAAAGACGAACCTTTTTTAACTCCTAAGAACGAATTCACAAGAATGGAGGAGGCTGTGATGAGTAATTTTATTTGTAGGTTATGAGCCGATTTTCCAGAGATTAGTCCCAAGCTTAAGAAATTCTGATCATGACTCAATATTGGCATTGTCCAAGCCTAGGCTTAATCCACGACTGGGAAACCAGCCATAATTTGTTTTATTTTTAATGAGTAAATAAGACTTGTTATGACTGCCTATACAGAAATGTGTTGTTTTTCATTGCTAATAACTTGCTGCTTTTACTGAGGCTGCAAACACTCTTTGAAAGTGACATTACAGACTTTTTCGAGGAGCTGTGTTTCCATAAATCATTGCAATGTTGTCCATTTTAATTTGTTTTCATTGACAGGTAAACAGTGGCTGCATACTCAATATTTGAGTAGAGTCAAATAATCAATAATTAAACATGTCCCTTTCACTCCCACTGGTAAACACATTATCTCGGCTGATTAGCGCATTAACAGTTCTACATCACTTTTCAGCTGATTGAATTTGGCAACCGAAAATTTGTTCCATTAACTGGGATAACAAAAAAACCCATTACTCTCAGAATCTCCATTTTTGGTGGTTTTAATTTTTTACATAATTTGAAAATGCTACCGCTTACCCTGTATGAAGCTTAATAGAAATAGAAGAACTATTAATAAAATAATCAATCTTGTTACATTAACAAATGCTGAAAGTCAAGAAGTCAAGAGTCAGCTTGGCCAACTGCCACTTTGTGGTGTATAAAAATAATTTGATTACAAAAATAGCATAACTATTATTAAAAAAATTGCTTTAAGACATTTACTGTTGGAACTAGACACTAAACACATTTCACGTATGCGATATTTTGGCTCATGTCTGCATCAGAGCTGAAGAAGTGTTGTAAGCTGTGGTCAGTTTAACCTGAATTTATTCACATTTCTGTCTAATGGACCTTTAACAATGTTTGCATTTTATTTTTCCATGAACAAATTCAGGACCCAGCTACTGTTCTCCTGTTATTTATAAAATCAGTACGTTCCCACCCATGAATAAAGCTGTGGTTAAACATACATGGACTGTTTGGACCCTTACTCGTATTGACAGTAATGCATCCAAACCATTAAAAGTTAAACAGGCCTGTAATTGTATTAGACTTAAGGTTAATTGCTTTTCTGGATACCTACAGTGGCTGGACTCATTGCCTATTCATGGGTTTCGTATTAACTTGGTGTTATCGCTGAAAGCTTTTGGCATAAGGTTTATCATTGTTAATTGTTTTCTCCAAATAACCCCTATGGTCTTAATCCACTTGACGTTAATGCGGGAATGCTAAATCCTGGGATAAACACAATGCTATTTACAAAGCTTTCATGGCTCCTCTATTATTTTCCTACCTGTGTTTTGTGGTGTAAGCGAGTGTGTTATTAGGTAGGTGAATTCATTCCTTTTTCTCTGTCAGTGCTTTGCATTGCTGTCTAGTTTGTTCCACAAAGTCAGACAGGGAGAAGCTGGTGGCAGGCAGTCGGTGCCTGTAATTGTGGATGGATCACTGGCTTTTCACAGCAGAGATCATTATAAAGGCTGCTGCTCGGCTACTAGCAGCAATTATGTTTGCCCCCTGCACAGAGCAGAAAATTACACACCAGAAAAAATCTATGTTTCAATTCATTAAGTCTGCTACTGTTTTCCCACATGAATCGATCTTTGACTTTCTGCTATGTGGCTGGTTCTTATTGAATCACATGGTGTTGCGTGTATTTAATTATCTGAAAAAGGAATAATTACGAGTCTTTGTTGCCTTCTTTTTTCATACGAAATGCATTTAAATAGCAATTCGGGTTTTAATGAACAAGCTAAGTGCTTTTGGAGACCAGCAACGGGGTCTAGATATGCTAATGAAGTCTTGGGGCAGTATGTTTGTCCTCCTGGTGATGTTTATTTGAAATGTAATCATCATACTATTTTTTGTCACATTTTTATGAGACCATGTAGGTCATATTTATTTTTTCTGATAAACTAAATTGAGGTTAATGCCAGTCAGTTTTTACCTTAGTAAGAGTGTATTTCTCCCTAATTCTGTGTCCTAATAATAATATTTCCAACACCTTAATGAAGAGCTGAATGCAGTTTTAACAGTCTGAGGGAATTTTGGATTAATGGGCTTCTAGTGTTTGAGAGCAAAATTAGCCTTGTAGCTTCCGAATTAATGCGCAGAGGTAAAGATGTCCTGACAGGTCAGCAACATCTGGAGTAGAAAATCATACATTTGATCTTTTGCCAGTCCTTTCATGTGTGTGTGTGTGTATGTTTGTGTGTCTGTGTGTGCGTTTGCGTCTGTCCATCTAAGTGTTCTTGCCATAAGAGAGACTAATATAATACACGAGGGGAAATGAAACTACTAGGAACTAACCAATTAAATTAAGATCAGGCAGGTTGGACAGCTTACATATAACAGTATTTGTTTCCATCATGTAATATGTCCAGGCTTTGCTAGTTCACTGCGAAGGTACGTTTTAATCTGCCTTTTTAAATGCGGTGTAGAAGTAATCATGTCTAACTCTCAGTAAGTTAAAACCTCGTTTTGTTTGCTGGAACCCTGAGTAACCCAAGGCCAAAGTCACAACAGACACCTTGTTATTTTGTGTGCTGTAATCAGTGAGAGGAAGCACAGACCAAGTACTTATCTTGCACAAACGCACACCCACCCACCCACAGGTGCTGCCACATCTGCAGCCCTGGAGTCCCTCATCTGTGTGTTGCCTGCTGCGAGTAATAATTTAGTCAAGGCAATGGTCCTGCTCAGAAAGAGCTCCTTTGTACATGTCAGGATTTTGTTAGATACAAGTCAAGTGGGTTTTATTTTCATTACTAGCATAAACACGCAGTACACTATAAAACGTGTGTATATGGTAGCAATGACAGTAATAATGTGCCTCCAGGACCGTGGTGCAACACAAGAACAGAACAGAACAGAACACAAGAACACAAGTGCAGACAGGACAAAGAAGAAGTGCAACAGTACCATTAGACATGACAACGTTCAGTATATTTGTCACCAGCTACAGTGAGGATAAATGCAGCATTTTGGCAGGTTCTGTATTCCAGCAGCAGAGAGTTGTGTCCAAAGATGCAGAAGTTACATGTGCAAAATAATGTCATGAGTCATAATATTCTAATTTGTTCTGCTATAAAAATAGCATTGGAAGTTCCTCTACAGCTGGTTGCAGTTTCTGACTTCCAAAAGTACAAAAATGAGAAGCTGCCCGGTGCCGGTGCTCGGTGCTCTGTGCTCCCCGCTGTGTGCACCTCAGTAGCGACAGATTTCAAAGGTTCTCTGTGTCATTTTGTGTTGCGTAGGCGAAGACAGTGCTGATTTACAGCAGGTGAGACTGGAGAGCGCAGTCATGATAATGAGACCCTTGCCAGCTAAATGAGGCCGGGGCTCCTCCGGGCTCACTGCTGCGGTGTGTGTGTGTGTGTGGGGGGGGTGCTGCTGATCACAGCTGACCCTGTGGAGCCTATTTGTAGTCCAGGCTGTTGGGTTTAGATGGGGACTGTAATGCTTAGAGTCTCGATTTAGTGCAGGTCTTCATTCTGGTCTCCAGTAAAATTGCGTTCGACACCAAGGCTAAAGAATGATGATTGCCTGGTTAGGAGTATACAGTGCGTCCCAAATTAAAGTTACAATCCATAATTAGAAACAGTCATAGTGCCAGTATGCCTGTGTTTTGTTAGTTAGCTTCTTGTGCTTAGCATGTCCATTCGTTTTACTGGAACATTGTGAAATAACACCCCCACCCCACACAGACAGAAGCCTTAAGTTTAAGGAGAAATGCAGTTGGCATGATTAGAAGTAGAACAAAGGCTACCTTGGTGAAGTGAGCAAGATAGCATATTAGAGCAGTGTTCTTGCCAAATATGTTCCTCATAAATAAGGGTGCATTGTGGGACCCTTTTCCTTTGTTTTCTTTATGAATGAATGAATGGATTGTTAAATTTGTGCCAAAATCAATCTTTTATTATTATTTTATGAATCGTCTGACTTTATAGGCAGAAGCTTGTGGTGCCAGAATGACTCGAGCTTCTGTAAAGACTGTAATATTCAAACGAAAGATTATGTGGATGATACAGTGCTGGTGCCCATAAGTGGTCGCTTTAATACCTTAAATTACAGGGCTTGTGTGTGGTTGTGCACTTTACCTGCTTTTATAACTGCAAACCTATTATTTTCATATAAAGGTAGGCGAAGTGATACACATTTACATCACCTTATGTTTTTTTGAATGCATCCTGGATAGTGTTCCTTAAGGAAATGTCATCACTGTATAGCTACAAGGGGATTATATTTTTAGGGGTCCAAGCACGCAGTGCGGGGAACCCTATTGTTTTTATGTGGATTTTTAAATTATTATTTTTCTGCCACAAAATGCGTTGGGGAGCAAAAACCGTAAGGCGCACGGCTTTGCACTTTGGTAGGTACATGCGGTACCCTAACCGCTACTCAGGCACCAAGAGCCACGCCAATGCGCCCATAGGTGTCGCTATAACAAGCACTTTTGCGTTGAGCTCTAGCAAATTTGAACCGTATGTCCGATTTTTTAAATTCTTTTGGGATGTTAATCCTTGGGATCGGACGAATCAAATGAGACCCCGCCCACTCATTTCCGTCTAATTATATTTTAATTTGTTTTAGTGAAGCACAGTTTGGGAAACAACTAAAAAAATACAAAAAGTTTTTCATGTAATTTTCTTTTCCTGGTTCCAACATGAAGTATCATGTAACACAGTGTTTATTGTCAATTTTCAAGACTTTTAGTTTCATATTACCTTCTGAATCGTTTGTAGTAGTAATGGACTAATGGGTGAAGATCAATGTTTGTAGTCAGTACTCCTGGAAAGTTGTACTGTTTTACCTTTTTACACTGTATTTCACTTCTGCTCCTCAGGATGTTTCGTAATTCCCACTGGGACTAAAGAGTGGTTTGAGAAGTTTGTTTCTTTGTGTACCCAGAGATGTTCCCATAGGTGGCAACAGCTCAGCTTGACTCTGATGGACAGTAATCCATGCCAGGTGGAATCTGTGACCTGGATTTAGGTGCATGAGGGCTGGTCTTGTAAGGCTAATAAGGTCTAAAGAGCCGATCCGGCCAGGCACCTAGGGACGCACCAGGAGCAGCTTTTGGGCCTGCCAGATTAACATATGTGTTCGTTGTTAAGCTTCTGTCTTACTCCCTGCTCTACTACACCTGCTGAGGTACAATGACCCTGTTCTGGCCTGTATCTCTAACAATCTTATTAAACCTGTCACCGCTCCCTCCATTCCCACCTGCTCGACCCCCATAAGTGCAGCTGCTCATCATCATCATTTTCTTTCGGCTCTGCGTCACAGACCCCCTACACAAAACTGTCACACCGTAAACTTGAGCTCGAGCCCTTATCTACAAATGAATTTTTATTACTCTGTCCCCCTCAGGAGTCGCAGCAATTACTTTGATGTTCCCGAGGCTGAGAGATGGCACTGTAAACGATAACGTCGCTGCTGGAGGAGACAAGGCAATGGGGCACTGCCCATCACCTGCAAATGTAATTAAAGGGAATAATAAACCATGATGGAATCGACCTCAGAGTCAATTTGTGTGGTAGAAACCGAGTTCCACCCCCTAGTCATCTAACAGCAACAGGAGCAGCTTTTTAAAAAAGTATAACTTAGAATGATGTTTAATAGACTATAAAACTGTGAGCGATTATATATTTTTACATTTTTCAGATTCTTAAATATTCTAATTATTTTTGTAGATGTTTCGCTAATTGTAAATCCCAGATTTATCTGCTCTAATGTTAACAATAAACCAAACATGAGGTTAATAAAGCGCCATCATTCTCACACAGAGAGTTAACAGTAATATGAATCCAAAATAATTGAATTTGATCTGGACTTCACTGGCAGAAATGTATTCTGGGTAGCCCGGCGTTACTATTTCAAGGTTCCAATTTTTCCCACTTCACTTGTTAAATTGATCCATTCCTAGTTCCATACACTGTACAGCATGTGTAAAACCTGCTCGGTGCTGATAAGTCTAGCATGCTGTTCTGTGGAGGGTCAGGCTGCACCACATTTTCATTTGGGAATCTTGCTGCATACATTAAGCTCAGCCCTGTCCATCAAACTGACTGACCTTGCCATTTTATGTGGAAAGCACCGAACGTAATGTAGGTCATTACTGCATTAAAAAAGTGATCTTGCAGTCCTACAGCGCCGGTGACTGTCCTGTTTTCGGGTTTGTTGCATGTTATTTCATTTATCAATTTTTTGTGTTTCAGGATTTGTGTTAGAAGTGTCAAACATACTTGCTGTCATGAGCATTTTTTCTTATGCAATTCATTTGTGTATTGAATTTGTTTTTTCCCTTGGCCCTCTCCACAAAGACTTTCCATTCCTGCTCACACCAAAATAGTATTTGTATATTCTGTATAATTACTCTTTTAATGGAGGATTAGAGGATCTGAGGCGTCCCTAAATCTGGGCTCATTTCAGGATTGAATGGTTTCGTATTTTAAACAGACAGGAGAGGATGACACCATGTAGAATAAATCCAGAGGTGGAAAATTAGATTTTTTTTTTTCAACATTTCCTTGGTTTCGTCATGTGTAAAAGTAACTGTCTGTTAAAGTCAGTGGCATTTCCAGACTGCGGTGTCCTTTTGCATGGCTCTGCAGGCTTCAGCTTAGGACTTTGCATTAGCGTTAACTTCATTCCAATGAATAGGAAAGTGTTTTAGTGAGCATGCATTATTTCTGAAGAGCAGCCTGTTCCAATTCAGCAGAGGAGAGCAATTAGGTGTGAGAGTGTGTCAGCAGAAACGTAGCACATCCAGGACCTCAATAAGTTCATTCATTCACAGAGCAGGAAGAATGGAAATCTATGTATTCACTTTGATACAGCAACAAACTTTCCAAACCATAGTCCAGAGTTTCACGTTACCTGAGGTTACAGCCTCAGGTAACATGTGAAACTCTGGACTAT
>JBBKCR010000001.1:15724914-15735782 GCA_037577295.1 Ladigesia roloffi
ATTCCCAGCAATGTATGTGGAGCCTTTAAAGATTTCTGGTGCCATAAAAAGTTAAATAGTTGCTTCTTTAGAGAACCAACGTTATAAGTGATGTGTGTGAAAACTTTTTGAAGTCCAAAAAACCTCCATATGATTTTAAAGGTTCTTGAAGAACAAGGAAGACCATTAGCAAAGAACCTTTACTTTATGTGATAGTTTAAGTGTTTTAAAAGTTTCACGATCATCTTATTCAAAGGTGGTTCTTTACGGAACCAAAAGTTCTTCTGTTGCATCACTCAAAACCCCTTGGTTGAACCATTACGTAGGGAATCCTGTATTAATAAAAACAGTATAAATAAAGTACAGTAATTGTTTTAAAAACTGACAGTCTGTTAAAATCTACCCAGCTGTGGTTTCTGGAGATGTAATACAGCTTGAGAAATGTAGGTTTGGAAATATCAAGCAATCATTGACTGAAATTTTAATCAAAGTTTATTTACAATATGGCTCACCAAGCTTCCATTGTGCAAAAGTGTTTTCCGTCATGAGAGCATGAATGACCACTCCACCTGAGCTATGTTAAAATGGCAAGATATAAGAAATGCAGAGCTCAACATCCATCATAAAGGTGGCAGTATTTGATTACGCAGAATATAACACTTTTATAGACTGCCCGTTTAGAACAGAGTGGACTCGTTGAGAGCACTTTTAGCAAATACAAATTTACATTTAAGACACATCAAAACTTTCCATCAGAAATACAAAAATATTCGACAACAAGAATGGCCATTGCTGATCACGTAATAGGATTTGTTCCCTTTTGGAAAGTGTACGGCGCGAGTCCACCCAGACATCACACCATAGAATAATACTGTGCAGAAAACTGTCTTCGTATGAATAAAATAATTGAAAATATACAAACATTTGACACCAATGCAAAACACAAACTCCCAGTGTTTAGTTTAGGCTCATTTACCACAAATACTAGATTAAAAATTAGTAGCAACTTGATCATAGATAGGAATGTTACTGGATAGACAGTGTGAAAGTCACACATTTCTCGTGTTAGTTAAAAAAAAAAAAACAGCAAAAACCTGGATATTTTAAATAGGAAACTATTACAGCCTTGATTGATTAAGTCATGACCAACAGGTTTGCAAAAGAAGCTTCAGAAATCAAGAGCTTGCAAGAATTGAGCACCTGGATGATCTTTGTGGACGATTTCCCATCTAATCTTAGTCTTCAGTATGTTTCTGATCCCTCATTAGCTTGGATACACAATATAAATGGTAGGTATTTCATTTGAGGCTTTGTCCTCTGTCTTCACCAAAGTCCACTTAATTGCTGTCCTCTTTGGCTTGTGCTAAAGCATTTGAAGTGCTTGAACCCTCAAATCTCTGAGAAGCGATGGTGGCTTGTTGGGACATACTCCTCCTCACAATGTCTCCTTTCCTCCAGAGCGTGATTTCCTTCAGTGGAGGAGTGGGAGAAAAAATAATCAACTGTGCTGAATGCATTCTGTATGAGTCTCAGAACTATGTACCTATGCTTCACAACATGAACAAAATATGTAACTATACAGCGCTGCCTTACATATATTTTAATGCAAAAGTAAGTGGTCGCTATATTTTGTCATATTCATAGAGTACTATGTCATACAACTACAATAAAAAAAAAAAACACATGCTGTGCTTAATAGTTTCCCAGTCTAATGTTACTGCATTACAGTATACAAAAACTGTACTTGATTAGTAGGATCACTGGCATATTGCAGCCTTCTGTATTAAGCAATACAATGATAGAAAATATACAAAAAATATACAGCCATGGGAAAAATAAGAGAATACTTTCACAGGTTCCTACTTTCTGAACTATTGCAGTGTGAGCTGAGAAAAAAAATAAGAAATGCTGTGTTGAGTGCAGCAGCTTTTCTATGTGCTGTATTCCATCAAATTCACTCCTGATTCAGTTTCTGATGGATGAAAGCACTTAACATTACATCTGAATTGTTGCAATTGTAAAATAATTTGAGTGTTGTGTAGATTAACATTTTCAAGGAATAATAAATCATGTTCTATTTTCAGCGTGGTCAATAGTGTATAAAACAATAGTGCCATGCACATTTTACACAGACACTCCCACAAACTGCAAAAGCAATAACCAGAATTTTTTCCCATGGCTTTGTATTTGGAAACCTACTAAATGTGTAGAACACTGTACCTGTTGTTTGAAGTACCGCCGCTCTTCCTCATCAATCAGGACTAGATTCAGGTAATATCGCACAGAGAACTTCTTATTAACATCCCTCATGGTGGGGTTCACTTCGTAGCCAGCGAGAAATAATCGAATAGGGATGGATTCACCTAACGGAAACAAGTAAACGACATGAATTTTTTAAAAATGACAAGGTATGAACTGAAGAAAGGAAAGTAACTGTGCTTACTTACTCTCATTTAAAATAATGTTTCATTCAACTTTACCTCTCACTGGTGCCCCATCCATGATCTCATATTTGGCGATGGTGTCGTTTTCATGGTACACGCTGGGTCCTGTGCCGGTTGTCTCTCGTTTTATTATATCAATTTCCATGTGCTTTATTTTTATCCTCACAAGAAGAAAGTAGATCTTCCCCACAATTACATCCTTCAAGTGATATCTAAACAAAACGTGAAAAAAGATTATTTCTACATGAAACATCATAAGGGGGACATTTTAGTAGCTGCTTTAACTTCTAGCAAGTCATGTATTGTGACACTATTACAATTACAATAAAATGAAACATGCCATTGCATTGAGCTCAATTGTACTTACTTGGATTTGTTGTACTCAAACTCAATATGCAGACAATCTTCAATTCCAACCTCCATCTTTATGGAGGAGTTTATTTCTGGATATGTGCACAACGTGTGCACTACAATTTCCATTTCTTTAGTGATGTCGTTCAGTCTCCGGCTTATTGTTGCACGAAGGAAGTACCTACAGACAATCGTAGAATATGGAGTTGAATAATTATATATTAAATTATGTAAGAGAAGCTGCAGTCACATATTCAGCTGATCCTTTACATCATATAAGTAGGGGCCTCCCAGGATCAAATTTTGTGAGGCGGGATCAAACTAGTTTGTCCAGGACGTTCCACAGACACTTGAATGGATCGAGATCTGAGGAATTTGAGGCAGGGCACATTGTCCTGCCTATCTGTAGGGAAAACTGCCGCCAAGAAGGGGTATATTTGATATTAAACGATATTTAGGTAGGTGGTACAGGTCTAAGTAACATACACATGAATGCAATGAGCCAAGTGTTCCTAGCAGAATATTGAAACCATGTGCATTGCCATGCGAATCCTATCCCCACTGAGCATCTGTGGGATATTCTGGACAAACTACAGGGGTCTACAGTTTATGACACTCTCATTGGTGAACTAGTTTAGTGGTGCAGAGTGGAAAATTACACAGAGCACACAGTAATGCGTTGTATGAGTGAGGGAGACTTTTTGGTCTTTATCATGGCTTCAGAATGATTTTTTTGTACACTAATTTTTAGTCATTATTTCTTTACAGTGTTTACAGATTTTACAAGTGTGTTAGGATAGGTTATTAACTTAGGCTCGGGAGTGTTTCCACTTACACGACAATTCTACGACCTTTATAGATCTCGCATAAGGAAGACCTACATAATATTACTTAGGTAGTTTTAATGTGTTGGTGTCTTTGTCTCAACCCAACCGAAGAATCCAATTCAGATTCTGCTTGTTTTAGAATCTACATGACAGAAATCTTCATGAAAGCAAACAATTACAGACATTAAATGATTCGTTTTTAAATAAACGTTTTTAAATAACGTGATTCTTTCATAGACCCCTTTTTCACACCTAGTGTAAAGCCCCTCCCCCGAGTTCAGAAAAAAATATATAACCAGCAGGTGAATGAACAATGTACATAAATAGACAGATTGAGTACAAATCAAGCTATAAGGAGAAACAGTGTGCTTTGAATCAGACCGACATGCTACATCAACTTTACAAACAAGAACATCAGGTCCTAAAGGTGTTATTTTGTGTCTGCGTCTGTCTGTATTAACTGATGATTTGTTCACCTCAGTTTCACATTCTGGCCTGTGTATGATTCATAGGGCTTTTCCACATGAGCAAACTCAAAGTCAAATGACTGAGAGCTGGAAAGTTCACCGGGTCGTGCCAGATCCTTCACAAGAGAGACAAACTCATGGTGGTTCCCTCTGTCATAGTACAGCTCTGCACACAGGAGACACAGCAGTTGCCAAATAACGCATAACCAGAAAAATATGAACACTAAAGGTCACATTCCTGATCTAAATAAGCACACCAAAACAGACTTCACAAACAGAGACTATACATAAACATCATACCCATTTTCATTGTCAAACTATTTATCAAATTAATAGGTAGCTGGTACTCAGACACTGATTTGTGCACAATATGGACACAAGTATTGGGATGCCTGACCATTACACCAATACATTGACTCTTCCTACTAGATTTTGGTTCTTCCCAAAATTGTCCACAAAGTTTAAACCAGTACTGTCCAAAATGTCTTGGGCAATACTAATGCTTCAGCATACCTTCACTGGAAGTAAGGAGCCAAGCCCAAACCCTGGAATACAGGCGTGTCACTATATTTTTGTTCATATCGTGTATTATCCAACTTTTTATGTCACAGTGTCTTTGTTTTCGGTATGGAAATATCGTGACAGCCCTCTGGACTTACCAATCTGTCCCACAAACTCGATTTTGATTCCATAATGTTCAAGTCTCTTTCCTGGGTTTTTGAGAGTCACGTTCACTTTCCCACTGACAGTCTCGCCATCATAAAAAAGGAAATACTTGTCTTTCTTGCCATCTTCGGTCTTGTGTTCCGCTTTCTTTCTCGTCTCGGCGTCGCTTAATACGATGTCGATTTCTGCAGTTTGCCCAAACCCAAAGAAGCTCATAGCTGTGGCCCAGTGTGTTGTGCCTAAGTCAGACGCTATCTAATCAAATATGAGTCTGCTTTAGCCTGTGAGGCTATTTTACCAAATATCAGACACTTGCAGCTGAGTGTAATGATATCTAAACAAATATAAGATACCTGCATCAGAGTCTGATGCTATCTAAACAAATAATTGATACCTGCCGGAGAGTTTGAGGCTATTTTACCAAATAAAATTTTACAGGCAGTAGAGTGCGATGCTATCTAACCAAATATGAGACACCTGCAGCTGGTTGCACCAAATATAAACCAGGAATAAACCATAAAGTCATAATAAATTACTCTAGCCTCCAAAAATACTTCACTTCAATAGAATTTGTCAGAAACTGGAAACGCTGAAATTGGACAACACATTTAAAACTAAACGTTATAGGTAGTTTATTAGCAGTGAGGCTAACGACGAGCTATACGACTGAAAAAATAACCTCAAAACACTGCCAGGATCTGCAAGCCAACATTTAGAGGTTATTTTCCATCTAGGTGTAGTTTTCTCCGTACCAAAAGACGACTATTTTTGATAAATACGCTTCCAAAAAGACGAAAAGTTTAGTTCAACAAAACATTAGCCAGTCATGATATTGCTCCAACCTACTTCCCTCTAACGGAGCCAAAATAAAAGTCTTAGCAAGACTTCCAAACTAAGTGTACAAAACAGCAATCGAAATCCTATAGGTGTTCATTTAGAACATGTTTATTATTAAAATCAAAAGGAAAAGAAACAGATCTGAATCTTTCACAACATACAGAAACTGTCACTTTTTAAAAACCGTACCTGAGTAATATTAGCCTAGACCGGATACATATTTCTTTTTACAATGGTTTAATGCTATTAATTTTACGGTACAACTTTTTTTTTCTAAGAGTACATTAAATAATACACAATATTGACAATACAAAATTAACTGGACAACAGTTAAACTTGTAGCTTTTTTATGCAAATGATGCACATTCAACATTTAATTACAACTGGAATGTTACGTATAATATCTTATGCAGTAGTGTTTGTCGTTACAAACAGGTATACGATTGAAATAAATATATTTGGCCTAATGCACCTTTTCAGCCAAATATGGAATAACAAGCAGCAATTCCAACTTCGCCAGCACTGCCCATAAAACTGGCACACAGTGGTTAAGAAGAGGGTGATAAATATTCTGATACTTTTGTAATGCACACCAAAATATTTCTGTATCAAACAGGCAGTTGTGGTGAGATTATATACGGTGTATTTGTACATATAGATGTTTTTCATAAGTAACTGTAAGCATGTGTTTTAAGTAATTAATCTGGCATCATTCTACTTCATCATGCATATTTAAGCTTTTTCTCCAACAGAAACTCCAATGAGAATAATATCAGCCATATCATAGTTTTAGGACGCGACATACAAATCTGTTTGAAGCTCCCAACATTTTTTCCATGTCCAATTTTGCAAATATCCACACAATTTTTTTGGTGCAGTTTTACAGTACTGATACCAAACAGTCCGTCTTACTGTTTCTTAGACAGTGGGACATGCCAAGATGGAAGACTATTGTTTAATTCATCTCTACTATATGTAAGACAGCTTGAAAAGGTAACAGTCTATAACAGTTTCTGTTGAATAGAAAAGCTGAGATAAATAACAGGAGACTTGCTGGCAATTTCTCAGGTGCACCATTCTTAGAAAAAAGGTTCTATTTGGGAAAAGCTAATACTGTGATGGATACTAAGTTATACTTATAATTTATTCGATTAAAATTTACAGGGGAAAAAAAACAACAAAAATAAATTACTGAAGAGTATGGAAAACCCCCCTTTTTTGTCATGGCCCACAGTCTTTCCAGAAGTGTCTTTCAGCACAACCATATACCACAAACAATTCAAACAACAACACAGTCAAAAACCTGGACAATATGTCCAAAAATGTATAAAACAAAGTATAGAAGGTCACTTTAACACAGAGAAAGCACTCTGAAAAAAACATAAGTGCATAATCTGCATCTATAGGATTATTTCAAAAATGAAACCAAGTGAAAGAATTCTTTTGTGTCATTTAGCACAACCAAGTCTATAGACTTTACAGAGACTTTTGATTGAACCTCAAACTTAACTATTTGATATTTTAATTTACAACCTATACAACTCGAGCACTAAAACACAAACACATGACGCCCCACAACATCCGCAATATCAAAAATTGACTGACGCAAAACAGTCATGGCATGGCACTAGAGACACACACACACTGGTTTTGACTGGATTCACAGAGTCAAAAACATGAAGTGTGTCTGAACAGAGTGTGGTATTTATCTAGCTAACTATTTGAACCATGCCCTGTGGTGATTTGACAGTTTGGCCAGTTTTACGCAGTAGGATGTAGCAGAGGCTCAGTGCAATCTAGGTTTCACAACAGTAGAAATAAGCACCATCTGTGCTTTAATTTACTGTTGCTTCTTACCCTTTCGCTTTGCACATTCCTCAGGCACACAGTCATCGCCTTATTTGAGTCCACTGTTCTGGACAGTACACTTCATCTGTGGCTGTACGGGATTTTAACTACAGCTCTGCCATGCATCTTACAGAAAAACATTCTTCTAAAATCCTCCCCAACTCTTCTAATCTTTCTCAGCTGGATATTTCCGATGTCTACGAATACTAGTGTAAATCACATGACCGTCTTGTACGGAGTACAGACTGGGAGATGCTGAATACGTCTGGTTTAGAGTCCTTTAAGAAATTAAAAATAAAGGGAGTGAAACGTCCCCAGAGGATTGTAACACTTTAATTGTCTGTATCAGTAACTTTGGTAAGCTAAGACTCTTATTTTTCCGCACCTCTGAAAGAAAATGCACAATGTGATAGCTTGTATGTGTGGCACAGGAAAGCTCTCTCTCGTCTCGGTCATATGATGAAGGAGGATTTGTGGCGAAAATGCCCCTGGAAGACAAATTTGAAAGGAAAGTTAAAAATGGCTTTTCAAAAAAAGTGAATTTTTAAAAGAGATATTTTAATTGAATTGACTAATATTTAATTGACTGAACTGACTTGACCTTCTCTATGATGGTTCTTAAAAGATCTCTTTAAAAATGGGTCACACATAGCACCAAATAAGGGATTAACCCATTGTTTTTATTACTATGGAGAATCATTTTTGCAAAAGGTGAACAATTTTGAGGTGTACAACTATTGTAGAACCTTGTAGAACATAAAAATGTAGATGGAAATACACTTAAATGTTTTGTAGTATGCTTTGCCCAACACTAAATTATATTGAATTAATAAGAGTTATTAGTTAATAAATAGTTAATAAATATTTTACCGTAATGATCTATTTACATTAAAGCATTGACAGTTCATCTGCTTGAGATTTGATCACCACTTTTTAAACATGAATGTTATTAATAGATCATTTTTAATATTGTATCTTCAGCACAAATGTTCAGGCACAATTATCTGCAACTCATCTAAAATATTCTCACTTTTACGGATTCCTATATATTTGTTGTAACCTATAGTGCTGGAGTAGAAAGATTAGAACAGGATTGGTTTATACATGTATCTTCAACAAACTGCTTTACATTATGACCTTATTTATACTCTCACCTCATCCGCACTGACATAATCCATCATACTGCTGTGTTGAGGAACTTTATAACTGCAAGAACAGAGCAGTATTATTTTGTGCACTTGTAATTACAGGCAACAATGTGTCAATTCATGAACTTAAAAGGGGCACCAGACTATTAAGAACAGACCAATACTGTACGGTGCTGCTGACCCTTAAACACATCCTACTTATTCAAGCTCTCCAAGGCCTTTACTCACTCGTTCTCTCGGTGGTCCTTGCAGGAACAATAGCCGTGTTTCTGAGCGTGACAGACCCCCACTGTAACAAAGATGAGTGCAGTCACTCCTGCCAAAACCTTTAAGGAAATCCCCATGATGTCCGGATCATCTGGAGAGCAAAAAGCCAAAGAACCCTGAAAAATGACTTGTGACTTGTATTTCATATAAGTAGAGACCTCTGGCCAATGATATGCACATTTATTGCTATTCTTAATACAATATTTGTTTATTTATATGTTATAATGCTTAGAGGCCCTGACTTACACACTTCCATGAGCTGTGGATCACATTTTGAGTACCCAGCCTCATTTCTGGCCTGGCAGTAGTACTCGCCTGCGTCCTCTTTCTTCACTATCCTAAATTTCTAGAGGGAAAAATAAATTTAAATATGGAAGCACAGCATTAATTAATTAATGAGTGAGTAAAATGTTTGCATACAGATTAAAAATCAACAATGTGAACAGAACAAGACAAATCCACTAATAAGAACATTTCTTCACATTATCTCTTTGTTTGGGCAGCCTAAGAAAAGGGGGAAGTCTTAAGCTTGAGTTGTCAGGCTGGGAGTTTTGTATGCTACTTTAGTTTGAGTTTTGTATGCTACTTTAGTTTGAGTTTTGTATGCTACTTTAGTTTGAGTTTTGTATGCTACTTTAGTTTGGATAAAAGGAAATGATGTGTGTCATATAACCAGTGTCTGTTTTGTAATACATGTCATTTCTTGGCTTATATTTTATGCGTGCCTTCAAAACACAAGGGGCAGCTGGTGGCCTAGTGGTTATGCTGGTTGCCCCTGTGATCAGAAGTTTGTGGGTTCAAATCCTAGCACTGTTTGAGGGAGATACCGTCCCCACACACTGCTCCTTGTTCGCCGTGTTGCTGGCAGCCCACTGCTTGACTTGGTGAATGGGTTAAATGCAATTTTACATTATTCACACTGTGACCTACGGTGTGTTTACACGTGACTATAAGGGGTCACTTTACTGTAATGCAACACTTATGTAAGATGGTTTTGATTGTTAAGCAGCTAAAGCTTTGGTATTGCCTTCCAAGCACAGAACGTATTAAATATTAATGATTTTTTAATGTACAGTAAACCAAGGTGTTATATATAAAGCCTGTTTACAAAAGACCGATTAATATAGCTGAAAAAAATTGCTTAATTACAATAACGGACAAAGCATCATTAGACCACAAGTTACCCCAAACAGCAAAATAGCAAATTGTTGCTTCTTTATATGATTCTTTATAAGGTGAAATGAATTGCTCTGGAAGTTCCCCTGTTTTGTGTTGATACTTAAGATGACAGGCGAGCTTTGTTTGGTATTCCTGTGGCATGTAGAACCAACGTCATTATAATAAGCCCTACTGGGGGTTTTAAAAATGGCATCACATGCAAATGACCATAAAGAACAAAAATGTCCAAATTTCATTTTGTTTGAAACAAACAGTAAAACACAATTATTTTTAAACCCAGAAGAACTTTATGGATGGTTTCTGCCCATAAATGGGTGGGAAAACCCGCACAGGCGAGGAGGCGGGGGTGGGGGTGGGGCTGGAGATGAGCCAAGCAATGGCAGGTTAAACGAAGCACAGCAAACGATTAGCGTTTAGGAGAGCAAACACCGGTTTTAGACTGTTTTAGACCATATTTGTTTAAATCAGATTTTTACTAATACGCTCTGAGTTCTGGGGATTAATGCAGTAAGCTTATTGACCACAAAAGCACATTTACCAATGAGCCGGTTTCTGTATTCAGGACATAGGAGGAGTTGGAGAAGCGGGTGCTGGTTTTGGGGTCTTCAGGCAGCTCCTCATTGTTCCGGTACCACTGATACTGAGATCGAGGGTGGCCCTCGTTCTCCACACAGCGCAGCTCTGTGGACGAGCCCACAGTGATGGCCTCTGGCACGCTGCACCTCGGAGTCACTGGTTTCACTAGAACCCATTCAAAAGAGTGTCAGCTCAGAACATTATACATACAGTGGGGAAAAAAGTATTTAGTCAGCCACCGATTGTGCAAGTTCTCCCACTTAAAATGATGGCAGAGGT
>JBBKCR010000001.1:15736444-15758526 GCA_037577295.1 Ladigesia roloffi
GATGAAAATTACTGACCTCTGCCATCATTTTAAGCGGGAGAACTTGCACAATCGGTGGCTGACTAAATACTTTTTTTCCCCACTGTATCTACCAGAGATTGACAGAAACTTTAATGCACACTGTGTGATGCAAGGCTGCCTTATTTACATTTACGGCATTTAGCAGACGCCTTTTATCCAAAGCGACTTCCATTCCCTAACTACAGGGGACAGTGTCCCTGGAGCAACTTGGGGTTAAGGGACCTCAGGGACCCATTGGTGGTGCTGGGGGTAGGACTCGAACCCAGGACCTTATGGTTCAGAGGGAAATGTCCTACCCACTGAGCTACCTCCACCCCTTATCTATGATGCAGAGTCGCTTGTGAGGAAGTGTAGCTATGAAAGTACCTCTCACAGACAGGCCAATAACAATTTCATCAAAAGGTTTGTGGTCGTCGATAGCAGCCACCTCACAGCGATACAGCGCGCTGTCTGATCTGCTCGTGTTCCGGATCAGAAGGTTTGCCGGCTCTCTCAGCTCGGCCCTGTTCTCCAAATCACCTGACATCAAAAAATCAAAACTGGTCTCTTCATCATTACATTACAAACAGTTTACAATATTTGATCTATAGATCTTTAGATCAGTTTGCAAAATCAATAATAATTCACATCAAAATTAGAAAACATTTGTTGGGAATGCGCATAAAATATTACCCGATATTTTATTTTGGAAGTACACATAGCTGGGAACCCCGTTTTTAATTTTCTTCCATTCAATTCTGGGATTATTTGTAGATATGGATTCTATCAAGCAGGTCAGTTCAATTGCTTTAAAAGAAAAAAATGAGTACAAATGTTGAGAGCAGTTTACAACAATTTAGGAAATGCTGATCGTTATATTTATAATCTAAAGTTTGCAGCTCCGACTTACGTTCAAATTCATTGGCCCACACATCCTTATCTGTAGTTTTTAGTATGACAGCAAATGTTGTGACGCCACCTGAGAAATATAACCAAAAATTATCAGTTGAACACTTCACAATAACATGTCCAGTGATACAACTGCTATTATAAACAATCTGCAGAGAAGAAAAAGCTATTGGTTGCTTGGATAAGAATTTGTACAAAAGATACATATAACAGTTTTCAAATAAGCACAATTTTTGGCTCAAAATTGAAAAAATTGGTTTATTGTTGAGATTGAAATCTAGATTTCCAAATATGAGTTACACTGGGGAAAAATGACATCAAGTTTATGTGTGTGTGTGATTTTATAAGGGGAAAGATTCTTATAATACTCTAATGAGACTCTTAAAACAATAAAAAATTCACTTGGCAGGAAATGTTATTTCATTTTTTGTAATTTCATTTAGAACCCTAAAGCCATTATAAAAACAAACTGCACTTTAAAGCTGCTGTTACACTGTGCATTACTGAAAGCATTGATTTGAAAGTATTGATTTGACATTACTGAAAAATGACACTGGATCAATAGGAGGAGAAGGATGTATTGCCTGCTGGTTTGGTTTGTCATTTGGCTCATGGATCCAGTACTGGTAGACATATATGTTGATACTGTGAAGTCAAAGCTCCTGCTCTTACAGTGAGTGCTTCTCTGTTTTGGTGTTCAATGCAGTGAAAATGACAGCCTGTGCTAAATATATGCACACTGAACCTCAGCCTACTGCCAATTCCTTTCTTTTCTGTTTGCTTTTATTGTATTTGACTTTACTGTTCAGTCGAGAGGCATGAGTGACAGACCTACACCTGATATTCTTTAGGTTCTGTACTGAGGTCTTCAAGCACACGATTTTGCACACTAATCAGGGAGAAATAGATCTAGGTGAAGTTTCTCAAAAGAGGTTACATTTTCCTCATGTTATTAAAACCCCTGTGCTATAATTCTGTGATTATTGCATAATCTTTACAAATCCAAGCGTTCAAGAATTATACACCATGTAATATTTTACTAGATTTTAATCTAGCTGCTAAACTAACCGGTAGATCATGATTTTAAAGCACTCATTATATTGTCCACCCAAAAACATAAGGACAAGACGCTCACAAAATCAAATGGCAGGTAACTTCAGAAGTACCAATGTTTAACAAAAAAAAATATAAGTCTGAAAACTTGAGTATTCCTTTAAAAGAGACACCAAGCATGTCATGACCACTAATTTGTGGGACTTACAAAGATTTTCTTATCTAATGTCCAGATCTTAAGTCTGTGTTTTCACCCAGTTAATCAATGTAAAATAAATGGCACCATTACAATTAAAAAGGTGTATAAAATAAGGAATGCCAACTTAGGAAGATATATAAATTGTATTATAAAAGACTTAGAACTAGGGTTACAAAGGGCGGAAAATTTCCGGTAAATTTCCAGAAACTTTCCATAGAAACTTTTGCAGGGGAATTTCGGAAACATTCCAAATTTTTAATTTTCCACAGGAATTTGGGGAATTTATGGGAATAAACGTGAATTAATTGCAAATTTTCGATGATTTAAAGAAACATAGGCTTTATGGAACATATACAAACATAAATACATTTTATTTTGTCAAAAGTAGGCGTTTCTCAAAAGGACACAATTAAAAAACGTGAACAGATTTATTTGTAAATAAAACTTGATGAATGCTTTTACCAAACAATCAATTGACATTACAATTCAATTTGCAAAATGTAAAATAAAACAAAGGGACCAAGAGCTGCAACAGATTCTTTTTCGCCTGGAATGAAACTCTGCAATTTTTGTGGCATTCCTCACATACGTCTTTGCATAATATTTGCACATAAAAAAGAATTTCGGTCAACTTTATTTGGTGACAAATGCTTCCACACACTGGATGGTGTATTTTTCTGTTAAACAAGATGCCAACAAACGCAAATATGTAGATTGTAAACTGAACTAATGGAGATGTATCTAAAAAGAAACAGCATTATGTTTTGCAATAGCCAGCAAAATGTTAAGCTAACGTATTTAACAAAATGGTGCTGACTAGCTTATATTTAGCATATCTGCTTTACCAGAGCTAGCAACAGATTTAGACTTCAGTGGTTCAGAATTCTAAAACTCATTGTGCATGTGATGGAAGCGTGCACAATGTATGTAGGGGGTGTGGCCTCACGATCCATGCATTAAGCAGTGTGCTATATCCCTGTGAATAGAAAATTATACTCAACTGTACTGATATCAAATTTGATTGTTTTAGCCAAGATTATGCTACAATGTTTTCTACAAAAAATATTTATGTTCCTCAACTTTCATAATCCCAGTTCATTACCCTTAATTCCCATTAATTCCTGAAATTCCCTTTTATTCCCGTTAATTCCCATAAATTCTCATATATTCCCATGGAAAGTTTCCAACTTTGAAATTTCATGGAATTTTGCAACCTTACATAGAACACATTAGATGTAAATATCATCTTTTAAAACAAAATCAGTGAGTCTACAGTAGATGCTGGATTAAAGCGATATTTCACCCAAAAATGAAAATTTTATGTTTATTTGCTTACCCCCAGGGCATCCAAGTCGAAGGTGAATTTGTTTTCTCAGCAGAACACAAATGCAGATTATTAATGCAGACGGTCGTCTTTCAGAGGTAAAAAAGGATATAAATACTTTTCAGTTTTTCACAAAAATCGTTTCATGTCTTAAGACATCAATGTGTCATCACGAGCCACAGGGTGTAATCTGGACTTCTGTGCATGCTTTTTTTACTAGGAAAGGTTTGATGTCCATCCACTTCCATTAAATGACTACCAGGCAGCTACGGCTAAAGCTAAAAATCTGTGTTTGTGTACTGATGAGAAAACAAAGTCACCTTCCACTTGGATGCCCTGGGGGTAAGCAAATAAACATCAAATTTTCATTTTTGGGTGAACTATCACTTTAAGTCCTGTAGATCTGGTCTTCCTGTGAAGTTTACTCTAAAGCCAATGAGAAGACACCCTGCTATTTATCTAAAACATGGGAAGTCCAAAAAGAGTAATTTCATCATAGCTGTAACTGATGGGTCATGGAGGTCTCAGCTGACGTTTCCCAGACTTTCCCATCGTGGCTATTTTTACATCTGCTGCTGAAATCTGACCAGTAGAAAGAATCTGTTGTACGCCACATTTTTCCCCTTTCCAAAAGCATGTACTGACCTTACGAGTCAGTTGAAAGCTTCAGTAAGGAGGACAAGATAAACACACTGGTAGATGGGCCAAAGCGAAAGAGATCACACTTTCATGTTGATTCTGAAAGCTCTGAAACTATTAAGTGACTCCTCACAGAACATAATCTGGTGGAAACAAGTAACTTTATAGAGCAGAGGGTGAGTATGGGTCAACTTAAGCTGGAAAATAATCCTCTAAAGCTAAAACATAAATAAAAGCCCATGCTGATATAGATAGTGTGTTGCCTAATCCCAAAGACTGTCTAAGTGATATACATCATTGTTAGTTTTAAAAAAGGGTTGATTTTGTTGGCAAACTGAAACCAAAACATTTCAATTAACTCTGACCAGATAAATCCCTCTGGTGCTCGACTATTGTGCAAGAGAGAACAGCTTGAAAAAAGACATGGAGAATGAGGGAAGGAGAAGAAGGGGGGGCAGGGAGGGAGGGGGAGAGAGAGAGAGAGAGAGAGAGAGAGAGAGAAAGAGAGTTTAGCTGTTGTTCTTGAATACAACCCACTACAGCTGGCCAAGCACGTTTTTAATATATTAGGCACACATCTTAGCCACCAAAATTGTCCCTTCTCTAGTAGAGCCCTTTCGTTTGAGGCTGAAGTTGCCAAACCTTCTTGACTGAAATGTTGTGCTCCACCTTAAATGCTGCTTCAGTTTCAGCCTGGGGCAAACACCGCCGGTATTCAAATTGATGCACCATTTTAAGGAGGACTGGAACATTCCCAACAGGAAACTGTTTTATTTTAAAACAGAGCCTCCTAGCTCTAAGATCCACACCTAGAACCTATTGGACTGTCTCCACGGCTCAACACATCCTAATCCCTGAAATCTGCTCTTCTTGTCAGTAGAAAAAAACCCTTTTCCACTGTCTCACGTGTTCATGACTCCTTCAGTGTCAAATCTCAGGCTGAATGCGAAGGGGGGGGCTCCACTTTCGTCCGGATGCCCCTTCAGCTAGCTGAGCAGATGGAGCTATATTTGCAAATGCAAACACAATGGCACGAGAAGGACTGCCTCTGTGGTGATACACACTGAGAGTCCCGATTCAGACTGGCTTAATGTCACTGACACTGTAGCAAAATACACCTTTATGCAGATAAATGTAGAAATATCGTTTGGGATTCACATTATATTCATTTAATTCACCCATATATACGTGCTAAACTGAACTGTATGGGAAATGCAGTATGGGAACATGACAGTAAGCCAGAAGTGAAGCGAATTTACTGCATGTCAGAAAGAATAACGGTCGTGGCTGACAATACAAGAAATTCTACAATTTCAAGAAGAACATTTCGACTCGAACACAGGGTTAGTGCCCTTAAAGGCCGTGTACTTACACAGAGAGTAGAGCAGCAGCAGCAGAGGCGTCCGTCCTTCTCTCGCCATTTTGAAGGCGGTCCGATGGCCGAGTGGCTCGAGGATGCTGCCTGTTTCCATGGATACAAGGTTTCCATGGCACGCGGAGACAAAAGGACATCCTTACCATCAGTTGTTCTTATAAATATTGATTTTCTTCCTAAATAAGTCTGATTATCAAGAAAATAAGTGATGCTTTTGCAGTAGCAGTGCTCTCCTTTCTGCTCATATGGCCAGAGTTATTAATTCTACAGTTTTAAATAGAAAACACAGCTGTTTTATTTCCTATTTTCCAACGCCAGGGGGCGCTGCTTGACCACAAAACGGATATTGACTCATGTGAAGTTGTATTTTACCATGTGATCAAAAATATTTGGACATATATCTTAATTCTTGAATTCAGATGGTCCTTTATTTCAAGTGCCGGGTAATCTTAATCTCTCAGAATAAAAAGCCGTTATGATTCTAACTTTGTAGACCTGGGTAAGCCCCCTTTCTTTTTGCTCATAACTGTGCCCATAACTGCAAAAGGTTTGTATTTGAATGCAACGTCATTACAGTCCCTCTTGGTGCATAAGTCAGGCGTCCCAATACTTTTGTCTAGTGTTCAATTAACCTAGAAATGACACAGTCATGGCCATGGAGTCTCACTGCACTGCACGTTAGTAGATTTAAAGTGATAACATAACTGGTTAGTTTCGGGAAAAGCTTTTCATTAGCTAATCAGTTTTAATTAATTAATCGGGCAATGTGAAGGACATGTAATACTAAAGGAGCAGGACTGATAACCACTCGCTTAGATATTAAATGCCATTTGGTAAAGGAGAAAATTAAAGCATAGTTTTAGCCCTACAATTTGAACTGAAAACGCTGTAACATTCTCGACACACACGTATTAATGCGCCGAGTCAATAAAACTGCTGTGTTGACAAAGAAGTGGTCTTTGATACGGCCTTCCGAGTGAGCTGAAGTGGTTCGATTTCTGACTTACTTACACTGTGGGGCTGTCAGCCTATTTAGCTAGAACTAGGCTTTTCAGCCAGCTAACAGACTAAAAGATAGCTAACAACTATTGGCTGGCAATTTATTATAACAGGCTTTGAATTATTCACTATATGGACAAAAGTATTGGGACACATCCATTAATTAAATTCAGTTATGACAGTGCCCTAGTGTGTAAAGTAAGGTACATAAAAGCATGGTTGGATGAGTATGATTTGGAAGAATAGGCCATGCACAAAGCCATGACCTCGACCCCATCTAACACCTTTGGGATGAACTGGAATGGAGATTGCTGTGCAGAATGATGAATGGGCAGAAATTCCCCCAGAAACACTGGGCTACAAAATCTTGTGGATAGCCTTCCAAGAAGAGGGCAAAGGGAGGACCAACATTAAAGTATATGTCTTTGAATGCAAGGTCAGTAAAGTCCCCATTGGCGTATTGGTCTTTTGTCCATGTAGTGCAAATGCAAATAAAGATTATGCTTTAAATTTGAGTTAGATCTGCCAGGCTACATCTCAGATTTCTCCTCATTCCCTCCACAGACTCATTGTGTGTCCATGAGTTGATCACACATGCCTTGAATCCCAAATGTAAATTTAGAAACATGAACTGTTTGGTTTTGTGAGTTAGTATATTAATCACTATCACTACGAAACCAAACCCCTTAATTTTACCCTTTAATATAACCTTAATTTTTACCTTAATTTCCAAGAAAGTAAGGAAAATTAAGTGAAAAAGTGCAATATGTAGAGAAATGTGCCCTTAGTAACGCCCTATAGGGTACAAACCTTTTGTATTTCCATTTGTGTCTCTACTGCTCTTATAAACACTACAAGCATGAACATCCATACATATTCTTTGGGTAAATTGAAAGATTTTGGGGTGAGGAATCATATGCTTCTGACATTAGGATGAGAAAATTTGTACAGAACCACCTCTCAGCTGTTGAGCCCCCACCCACTAGATTAGTTTCAGGGTTTTTTTTTTTTTACTTCTATTTTACAAGCACATGCATAAGGCACCGACCTCCGCAAACTCCGACGTGGACCTAGAGGAGTTCCCAGGCTTGCCTCGAGACATGGTCTCCCCAGTCTGTCCTAGATCTTCCCCAGGGCACCTTCCGGTTGGGCATGCCCTGAAATCTCCCTAGGGAGGTGTCCAGGTACCTTCTTAATGTGTAAGATCTCTTCTCCAAGCCAATCCCAGATCACCTCAACGCCTGTTTGTGTTTTGCCTTCATGAATGTATTTGTGCAGATGGCTCCTCTTCATTTTGCCCTAGGTTTAACTCGGGGTTGAATTCTGTTTCTGTTGTGGTAAACATGCAGGTGTAGCATGGGATGGGTGGGGCACGGCCAGCAACAGCTTATTTGCATAAAAGTGAATAGTGATTTTGAAAGGGACTGAAACTGTCAAGAATAGAGCTGGTGTGATCTCTTTATATGGAGAGGGATTTTGTGTAAAGAACTTCATGAATATATTTTGTAGCCCATAGACCTATTATAACATGTTTAAAAGAGGTATAATATGTCCACTTTAAGACTGTGTAATAAAGTTATTAATTAAATAGCGAAATTTAAACCACAGTAATTAAAAATGCAGATAAACACACCTTACAGTTAGAAATAAAGTCTTTGCAGTGTGCAAAAAATGACAGAATAGAATATGCATGTGCTGTAATGTGCAGTGTGTTAGTTTGCTGGTTCATGGATTTTTGTTATAATGAATATTATAGTGAACATTTATGTCAGTGCCTCCGATGTTTTGTTCGTTGACCCCTTGTGTATTTCAGCTGCCACAGAAATGCAAGAAAGCGAAGTGAGTTTGCACATAATCTGACATTTGCGAGTGTTTCGCTTTCATTTGTAGTGTTCATGCACAACGTCCCAATAAAACATGAATTGTGTTGTCAGTAGCAGTCATATTCACTGCTGGCCTTGTGGTAAAACAAAACAAAAAAAAGACCTACTCGTGCTGGCTGGAAATCTTTTGTGTTGGGTGGGGCTGGAAGTGGGAACTCGGCTTCTGTGCATTCGAATTAGAACGAAGGAAAACTCACACGGTTATATAGTCAGAGCATGTTAGAACCATTGTGAACTTTATCTCGTGAACTATATATCTGTGATGCTTTATCTTTTGGTGCTTATGTTTTGGTATTGTACCATGTACCAGTCTAAAGCAATCACATTTTATCAGTAAAGGAGTAACTGTGGGGCAGCTGGTGGCCTAGTGTTCAGAGACTAGCCCCTGCGATCAGAAGTAAATAAATTGCTTTAAAAATCATGTAAAACCAAATTAATATGCTTAAAACCAAGTTATGCAGAAGTGAATTTCAAAGAATAGATCAATTGAAATTTAGAATAGTTTATAATCTTTTTTAATAGTAAACTAGTAGTAAACTCTATTAAAAAAAGTCCTTTTTAAAAAGCAGACAGTAGATTGTGTATAATGATAAATACTTAAATGTGTCATTAAATATTTATAGTTTCCAATTTTAAATAATTAATGACACATTTAGGATTTATATATTTTTCTCATTTTTAATTATTAAAGCCACATTTCATCAGTGATGATTTATCGTTATTCAACATACATTTTTTTAAAATGAGAAATTTAAGTCATTATTTCATTTTGGCATCTGGCACACCATAAATTCATTTTATCTGTCAGTCTGGCCCATCAAAATCAGCGGGCGGAGCAAACGCTGGTCTGCTGACAATTGTTTTGGTCCAGAGCTGTGTCCTTTCCAATATGGAGCTAAAAGTCATGGATTAAGATATTTTTACAATAATGTAGCAGGTGATGCTGACCATGAACATGTGACACTAAAGCAGAGGAAAGTTATTTTGGCTCTTTCATAAGATTTTGACCCTCGAATGTTTGCAAACTTCGAGAAAGTATTTAGGCGCATCTCTGATTCTGAAGTTGGCCACTTATTTGCAGTTTCCAATTCGTTGGACTTCTTATTCGGCAGCGTGTAAATCCGGGGCTGAAGTTTAGCTCCTTATTTGCATTTTCTGAGTCCATTTATGAGGTCTAAACCTCTAAAAAGGGGAATTTTTCTGGCCCAAACTGATTTAATGGACTCATTTTGGATTTGAGCATAAAATGAGAAATTGGAGAATGGCTCACAGACGTGGCGGCCAGGATCTGAGTTTGACATATGAGAAAGGGATTGGGTAGAATGTGGGGAGAGATTCACACTGTGTGCCCTGCTGTGTTCATGTGTGACTATAAGGGGCCATTATACTTTACAGCCATGTTAGTTTGATGTCACTGAGAGCTGAGAACAGCCGCCTGACTTTCCAATTAAAAATGTGCAGTTAAGGAGATCTGAAGGTCATAAATTCCGATGTATCATCTTTGAAAATATGAAACTGAAAGCAGCAATAGTTTTCAGTCCTGCAGTGTGAGAACCATTCTGTTCGTGTGGCCTCTGCGTAGGCAGTTTAAAAGCTTCTATAGGTTGAAGAGTATTCTTTGGTCTAAAGAGAGCATTCTGCAGATGACATTCAGCTTTGCAGTCCAAACTGGATGCACTGCTGCATAGGATTTGTTGATCAGATTCACAAAATGAATGTAATTGCCTTAAAATGTGGGGTTCATTGGAACTCTGCCAAACAGTCAGCTATGCAGGGTCACTTGGAGAATTGGGTAAATTGGAGAGTTGGGCAAAATACTGTTTAAATCAGTTGATATGATTGGTTAGCAATCTCCTCATATTCATATACATGTCTGGCTTTATGCTCTTGGCCTCTGAGGCCTTTAGCCTGTGATGGTGAGGTAAGCGAGCAGGAAATAATAGGAATATATCCAGAAGGGTCCCTGGAGAGGAACAACATGTTACCAGCACTGGAGCATAGCGGAGAAGACAGCTTCACTATCACATTCTGTCTTTGCTTCAGTACACTACACGCCACGACCACAGCAGTCTTCCTCTTTCACAGTCAGTAGGGTCTGTTCGGGTTGCCTTAATAGCCTGAAGTAGCTCCGCCACTGAGAGGAATATGCCCTTGGAAGCAAGTTTTCCAAAGGTGAGGGAGTAAAGAGGGTGTAAAATAGGGTCTTAGGTTCAATTCCTACCTTCAGCACCACCACTGGGTCCCTGAGCAAGACCCTTAACCCCAAGTTGCTCCAGGGAGACTGTCCCCTGTAGTTGAATGAAAGTCGCTTTGGATAAAGGCGTCTGCTAAATGCCGTAAATGTCAATGTAAATACAATCACGACCAATTAATCTGGCAAAAGTGTGTGTGTGGGGGGTGGAATCGCATTTGACACCCCCCCACCTCCCCGTGTGGTACATCCCTGCTTGGAAGAAATTGTCCCGGCTCTTGGCTGTCATGTTTCAAACGTTTGAAAAATAATTTTAAGAGCACAAAATGGATTTGAAGGTAATTTTGACAGCTGTTTGATGGCATCTAATAACTGGAGCACAATGTCAAAGTGAAACCATGGCAACAATCTCTGGAGTGCTTTGGTCGGCTGAAATAAGGTCCTGAGAAGGTGTGACACAAGCCTTTGTCATTAGTGTAACGTGCTTTTTCTACACAAAAACAGAACATCAGCAAAAATTCAGTCTGCGGTGACAAGAAGCCGTACAGAGTTCAAAACAGTTCTGTAAGAATATATACACTTTGGGTGTGATTATATAGAAATGAACTGGCAAATAAACCTTGTGTGTCCTGCATTTATAATAAGTCAGCTTCATTATTTTGCTTTTTCCAGTCTTAAACACAAAATACTGTGAAAAACCACAAGACCACTCTTCCATTTATTTTATTTCCAGTATAAATGGACATTAAGAATAAATTGCTATTTTTAGCGCTGGCACATATTAGCCTCGATTCTTTTCCTCTTTGCCTTGAGTTTGTCTGCTGAAATCTTCAAGGATATTTGTCCATGCTCCCAATAAACATCTTCAAAACCCTATTAACCCTAACCCTATAGGGATAGGGTTAGGGTTAGTAGGGATATGGTTAGTAGGGATAGGGTTATGGTAAGTAAAATTAGGGTTATTAGGGTTATTGTTTGTACGATTAGGGCTATTAGATTTAAGGTTAGTTGGATTAGGGTTAATAGGGTTAGGGTTAGTTGGATTATGAGAAGGTTAGGGATAATTGTTGTCTATCCAATGATGAAAGTGTAGATAGTCGGTGGTACTTTTAAATGATTTAGCTATCTGTTCTTAATTTTTATTACTGGTTTCAGCAATATCTGTGGTTATCATTATCCATGCTTTAATATAATTATCCTGCGTTCTGTTTTGAACTACAGTATCTTTTTTAGTTCTGAGTTTTAGTTCTATGAACTGAGCTGGACTGAGCTTAACAGAGTATTGCTGAAGTGTGTTTAATTGAATTGAGCTGAATTTGTGAGAATGGATTAGTTGATTGTGTGCTACTGAAATAGTATAATGAAAACAATTCTTGGAAATTTACCAGACTGTGTGTGTGTGTGTGTGTGTGTGTGTGTTTGTGTATGGCACTGTTAGTGTATTCACTGCTGCTGGCTGCTCCATGTTTCCAGGACCATTTGTTCTTTCGTCATGGACCCGGTTGTGAGTGTGGCTGGACAGTATCATTAGCATGGCTAGCTCGTTATTACTAGACACATCAATACAACGTAAAGTGGATTAGAGATTTATTTATGGATATTCAGGCACTCCTGGCTGTCCGTTTCTCTGGAACATGATCTGGCCCCTAGCTCCCCCTCCGAGACTGTCATATAGTCCTGTACCAGACTTCCTGCCGTTCTCAGTCTTTGTTCTAAAGCCCGTTGTCAGGATATCTTGGGTGTGTCCGAAATCGCGCACTTGAATTTAGTGCGTAGTGCGTTCACAATACAACTTAGCGAAAATCCAGTGCACTGAAGGTACTCAGATGCTGCCCTAAGTTTGGCCAGAAAACGCAGAGCATGGACACTATACGCACTATACGGACACCATATTGACTGCGTAGCGGAAGCGGAGGGACTTTCGACAAACTTTCGAAGGGGAATAATAACGGACAGAAATGGACTGCAAGTACAAGCAGAGGCAACCGGTTCCTAAAAATGTAAGTAACATTAATAAAGTTATTTTACTGATGTATACTGTCATGTGTAGCCTGTCACACCCTGACAAAAGATATGGATAATTTGTCTGAGTCTGCGAGTATACCGAGTTCGCACGGGTAAATGTTAGCAGTTCTTAGCCGATTGGCGGCCGTAGATTGTTTATACGTTATAAATGTCTTATGTTGTAGTTTGTATACATTTACTTACTCGTGGCCTGAGGTCTCATATTGGGTAACAGCTGTCCTGCAAAAGGATATGGTCGAAAGTTTTGAGACACTCTCCTGTTTTACGTTAACTATATGGCCAAAAGTATTGGGACAGGTGTTTCTGTGTGGTTGGTACAGCATAAAATGCAGTTACTGTTAAATCTCCAGATCAAACAATGCGGGTGGTGGAATGGGAGGAGATGAGATATCTAGGGTTTTTGGAGAGGGATGAGAGGTGACACAGAGAGACGATGGAAAGGGAATTAAGAGGGGAGGGAGGGAGGCAGCAAGTAGAGTGGAGTGCCTCATGGCCATCCTCGTAAAATAATATAAGTTTTGTGTTCAGTGTTACACATGTAGTATTATATTGAGAATAATTATATTACAGTCAAATAGTTATATTTAAAATATATAAAGATATTTGCATGCAATGTCTTTATTCTGTTTACTCACTATCTGATGTTTCTATGTATGCATTTAGCAGACATTTTATCCAAAGTGACTTACATTTGACAACATTTTGATAAAAATGTAACAAAACACACAAACATTTGGCAATATACCACATTATTTATTGTCAGCATTTCCATCTATAATCTGGGTACATGTAAATGGAGTCATAATCTGGTGTATAATGGGTCATTGCCATCCTGTGTCTTTCAACAGCTCCAGAGACGGTTCCTGAAGGTGCTGGTGGGTCCACTGCCCTCCTGACCTCTACATCAGCAGGACTACAGCAGGTCCCCTTTGCTCATGCAGATGATGTGGAGCAAAGTGCAGTAGATGTAATGGGGGAGACAAGATTCATTTTATTTCAATAAAATATATACAAGTGTGCTGCATCCCTATATTTATATTCCTTATTTCTTGGTACTTTTTAATTGCCCGTTTCTATCTATGATTTTTATAACTATAATTGATTTTCTTTAAGTGGCTGTTAATTTGTTAACCAATCCCTTAATATAACCCTAGAAATGGATTAGAAGTATGTGTGAAAGCCTTTATTCCTAAACATAAGGCATTTTTTCAGGAGTTTCAGTTATTTGCGGAGCAAATTTTAATAGGGGGGAAAAATCAGTACTTTTAACCCTTAAATAGCCTTAATCTGTACACTTTTCCCCTAAATTTTGCTTAATTTCCTGTAAATTAAGGGAAATATTAAGGGAATATTAAGGGGTAGAATTAAGGGATTTAGTTTCATAATGATAATTTAGTCAAGATATTTCTGCATATCAAAAGCAGTTTTACCAGTGTTGTGAATTACACTTTATACTAATACGTATTGGAGAGACTGGCACAGACATGAATCTGTATGCTGATTTTGCTTTTAATAGTCAAACTATAATATGAGGTAATACACTGTACTCTAAGGTACTGTGTTACACAAATGCAGGTCATAAAATACATTACATTTGTGCAAATATTTGTTGAAGTCACTCATGAAAAGGTAAGCACAATACCAGCGCAGCGCTGACATTAGGCACGTATGTGGAGATAATGAAAAAAACGTAAGTTACGTACCATCTCAGTCACTCAGAGTAGGATCCTGTGCCAATGTTGGACGCGACGTAGTTTCCACTGGCATTGTTGTAGGAGGTCAAAACAATAAAATTACGATGAAAATATTTGTAAATGAAAACCGGCAGATAATTTCGCGCGCCGGAGAAAAGCAATCACATGTTCGCGCGTCGCTTCCACAAAACGTCTAGTGCCCGATTTCGAACTGCACTAACCCACGGAAGTGTGCACTAAAGGAGGAAGTGCGCAGTACGCACTACGCCAACACTGCAGTGCACTGAGCCTAGTGTGCGATTTTGGACACAATCCTTGTCTTTGTCCTCAAGCTGCAGCTAACATTATCTCAAAATATTACCAGACTTAATTTGCCATATCATTAGGCCTGTTCCTTCAAACCACTGCTTCAGATGTTAGTTAATACACTTTCCCCTGCCACATGTTTCGTGGTGTGTTCGGTTGCCAGGTAACAGGGGATTTTCTCCTAAGCTCAATTTATGGATCCTTTCTAATGTGCAGTGGTTCCATTTCACCTGTGAAGAGCAGGCCGATACTTCACACAAAGAATAACATGAACTATAATGTATGTCACTGCTGTATAAAAAGGACTCACGATATGATACATTTCAGGTGAAAGTGGGTCTAAAACAAGGTACTTGAAGAGAGAGATTGATTTGTTTTTTGAAACACACAAATGTGTAGAGGAAAATGAAATACTCTTGTTATGCAGTTAATTATATATATTGCAAGGTAGGGGCAAGTATGTGCTGCACAGAAGTACGTCTGCCCCAAAAGGGGCCATGTAGACTAACCTCCAATAAAACTAATCCAACACACTGAACCAGATTTAAAGGCCCACAGTATTTTCTCCCTACTCAAAGTCCCAATTTAGTGGTGAGTCTATGTTTATCTGCATACTTACTGAACAATTTATTGTACTATTACCTTTGAAATAGGTAATAGGGTGCCCCTTAACCAACTTTTTGACCTCTGACTTACATTCATTCACAACAGTGAGTGTCTTGCATATACAGTGTAGTGTGTGTGCCCATATCAGCAGTGTTGAGTAATGTTAACTCTGTCCAACGCTAAAAAAGGAGCAAATAATGGCCAACCCGTCTTTGTTAGGTATAAAATAAGAGAAAAGGACTTGTAAGAACTTCCACTCTGGATTCTGTTTTTGCTTTTACCTTACTCCCACCACAGCCTTTACCAACAAAAACAGAAGCTTCGAGTCAATTCTTGTTTTTGATAGCTGCAGTTTCTGATGTTTTGACTGAGCTGGCACTATACTAACTTTCGTTAGTATCTATATGGTTTGCCTTTTATTTCGCTTTACTTTCCCAGGGGGTTTAAGTGGTTCTTTTGGGGGCTATGCCCCTTTTTACACCTTGAAGCTTGTAAGACTTGTGAGCTCATAAGAAAATCTTACTTGTACTTCTACTTTAGTAAAGTCTGAAACTGAATAATTGATTATATAGATAAACAGCCTGCTGGTCTGGGTTAATAAATTGTATTTTTAAGTTCTTAGTGTTTGTATATTGTTATTTTTATATTTGTATACCCGAGCAAGTATTGCGTTGGTGTTCTTCACAACTCTTACAGGTAAATTTGGGTTAGTATGCCGTCTGGTCCACGTCCATGCAGCAAAATGAGAAAGGGAGACAGAGAAACTTGAAAGTGCAAAAAAAAAATTTTTTCAGAAGTTTACTTAAATGCATGATATAGTTCATTTATATAGTTCTGGTCAGAAATTTGAAAGGATGTGCTTTGTTTTCATTATATTTCTGCTGAATATTTTTTAATGACAGGTATGTAACTGACCACCCTTCCTGGTTCCCCTCTTTTGGTTATCAGCAGGTTTTTTCAGGGCTGTTCTCATTCCACTTCTCATTGTTCTGCCTTATATTTCCGCTCAATTCATCGCCTTCGATTTCTCCCTCTTCTTGATGGCCACTTTCCTTTTGATCAGTGGAGTATGAAGGTGAAGTTACTTGCGGAGAACAAACATGTGAGTGAAACCAGGGACTTGTTTTTTATTCAGCACTGCTGATTTGTGAACCATTTTTCCTTGTTAGATCTGTTTATTCTGTCATTTCATTGATTTTATTCTGTCACTTTATATTGTAGGAACATTTACCAGAATTACGTTCACTCAACACTATATGTATATGTGTTTTTCCTTTGGTCATGTCTGCTGACTACCCTGAGAGATGATATTCATCATATCTGCTGCCCTGCTTCCTTCCTGTCTGTTTCAAAGAAAATAATACAAGCATGGTGATGAAGTTTTGCTTTCACCCATTCATCTAATTTCCCCAAAGCTCTTTGTTGAGAATGACTTGGCCTGCTAGAATACATTATCACTGAACTAGCTTAACAACAAACTTCTGTGGGTCAAACAGTCAATCCCATATAACCGGCTGCTTTCTGAGATTAAATCCTCAAAAGTTGTGGAATAATCCATTTAAAGGAATAGTCTGATGGAAAGTTATTTCTTCCTTTTTAGCCCAAAAAGTTGATAATTCCCCACAAGTTACACTATTAGCCACAAGGCTATTGTAGAAAATATAAAATAGAATGAAACTGTTTGATATAGGTGGACTGGACCACATATGGACAAGGTGCATTCAAAATGAACTATGGAGCACAGCAAAAAACTGTAGTGGAAGCCATCTTAAAGGAAATGTTGTTAACATTTTATACATACATATGCAATACATTGTCACGAGAATGGAAATTACTTAATTACACAGTTTGTGCATAATGATTTATGAGTGCAGTTTACACAATGCAATGTTTGCTGAAATATAAGCTTCCATTGATGGTTCCCCACATTAGCCTCAATGCTGCAGAAATGAAAATGGAAACATTTGAAATAGCTGAGTGAAGTGGTGCAAAGTCGATTATTCCCACTAAACTTTCACTTTAATGCAAATCAGTCACTGCAGTGTACTTTGACCACCCTAAAACCCACTGCATTGCTGGCATAATGTCAATGCATGGCCAGTTGCATGCAGGACTCTTTCCCATTTGAATAAGTACATCAGTCTGTATTTGAGCCCTTGAAACACCATTTGCCACCTGCTCAGTAGGCCGTGACATTGAGAGGAGATGAGCTCGAGGCAGCATGGCATCTGTACAGCTTTGCAGCGTGGTACAGCCCTCTATGCCTATTGATCGTTTATGATGATGATTTTGCCAATAAGTTAAAAGTCTTTGTTGGCATTATTTAAATGTATAACTTCAATCAAACATTATCTGTAAACAGTTTGCTGCTTTGCTAAGTAATTACTTTGTCAGAGAGATTAAAGAGAAAGAAATTCCACATTCCTAAGTATTAACATTTAGAGGGTCAGCAGTTAATAGCTGTTGAGATACTGACTCCTCCCACTAGCATTCTACTCGAGTTGATAGTTGCATAGATTGCATGTTTAATACAGAAAGATCCGCCAGAGGTTATCATAAAAACTACTAATCTTTTACATATTTTTCCCTCAGCTTATATATCTTATTTTCTTTTGAAGTCATGTTAAATGGCCTATATCACAGAACATATTTTAAATATATATGACTATAGCATGTAAACACTTTTTCAAAATGCTTAATTCATACCTTAGTCCGCACAGCCCATACATGGAAAATAAAAAGCAAAAACAAATGTACATATACCTGTGTACATCAACCCATTAGGGCTGCAGACATTTGCATTGTCTATTAGTCTTTCACGGGCAGTAACAAAACAGCCTGTTAAATTCCAAGGGATGAAAAGGTTGTAAAATGGTAATGTAAAAATGATAGATTATGGATTTACAGAAAACCCATCAATATGTCATAAGCATACCTCAGGGAAAATGCAAAACAGTCTTAGGCCTTGTCCACACGGACGTCTGAATCAGGCTTTTTCGGGTGTTAGTGGCGCCAAGTGAGTGCCGACTGGGCGGCGACCGTTTTTCTGCTCATTGGAGCAAATCGAAGTGTCCACACATGCGTTCAGCACCGGCGCTCGGGCGGCTGCGTCTTCATGTGGTTTAAAAAAACGCTGCATGCAACGTTTTCTTGCCATCAACTTCTGCCCAAATCCTGATGAATGCAAATAAAACCCCAGTACTGCATTTACATGGCGTTCAATTGACTTTCAGGAGGACTGGATATGTCCCATGATTCAATTGTTCTGGGAATCGCGACAAATCAAGTTTTGAAGAAAAAAGGAAAACTACAAATCCAAACCTGTAAAATGTTCCTTCAAAACTTGATTTCCCAGAAATATTTAAACATGGGACATGTTCAGTCCTCCAGAATGTCCACCGAATTCCATGTAAATGGCATTTTCTTCACGTTCATCTGGAGTTTGGCTGGCAAGAACATGTTTTATGCAGCATTTTTTCGATGCCACATGAGCGCTGGGGCTGAACGTGCGTGTGGAAGCTGTGATTTGCTTCAATGAGCAGAAAAACGGTTGGCATTCAGTCCGCTCTCACCTGCCACCATGAATGCCAAAAAACGCCTGATTCAGACTTCCATGTGGAAGAGGTCTACTTATTATATATATTATATATATATATATATATCGATGGGTTTTCTGTAATTCCATAACTTCATCAGCCCTTGGAATTAAACAGGCTGCTTTGTTACAGGCCTAAGACAAACATCTTGTTTATGTACATGCATTTTATTTATTTTATTTTATTCTTTTTATCTTTTTTTGTCATTTTACCACATCCGAATGGAAGGAAGGTGGGAATGCAGACATAAATTTGTCCCTAATAACATAACTGTGTTATATTATGCACTGTGTACCTAATGTTTAAAAAACTCTACTTTAGAAACTTAAATTGCCGAGTTTAATCACATATGATCAACTAAAAGTGTGATCACAGTGTAACAATAGTTTATTACTATGAGGAAAGGCCACTTTTATGTTCAGTTCTGCAGAGGGAACAATAAGTCGGGAATCTCCTGTTCACACAGAGTTGGTAACAGCTGGCAGTGTCCTGCAGTGTCTCTAGGCTGAGGGCCAGGCAGTGCTGGTAAATGTTAGCAGAATCTGCGTTCAGAGCCAAAGCGGCACCTATAGAGCTCCACTTCCATGCTGGGTGAATGCCATGCTTCTGTTTATGCACCCAGTGTCCTTCGAATATGTTTTCTCTCTGAAGTGTGAAGGAAAAACACTTCTGCTTCAGGTAAATTACGAATATTATTCAGTTCACCTTTTCAAATCTTGTGATTGACTGGTGAGTCAGCCACAAGATTTGATCAGGTGAAGGGAATAAAACGAATCATCTAATTACATGTGCAATATGGAAAAAAGTATTGGGACGTGTGACCATTACACCAACAGGGAATAATTGACAGCATTCAAATACGCAGACTCTGTGGGTGGGGTTCAGTCTAGCTCTAACACTAATTCAACCATGTCCTTTTGGTGCTTGCTTTGTGTACAGGGCCACAGTAATGCTATAATAGAAAAGGTTCCCCAAACGGTGTCCAAATTCCCATGGCCTGCTGAAGCAATAAGATTGTCCCTCACTGGATGTAAGGGGACAAGCCCAAATACAGGTGTGTCCCAATATTTTTGTCCATATAATGTATATTAGGTGTGAATAGAGTTAGACTCAAATTTTATTTGTCACATACATTTACATTAATGGCATTAAACAGACGCCTTTATCCAAAGCGACTTCCATTCCTAACTACAGGGGACAACTTGGGGTTAAGGGTCTTACTCAGGGACCCAGTGGTGGTGTGGGAGGTAGGATTTGAACCCAAGACCTCATGGGAAAGAGGCAAGTATCCTACCCACTGAGCCCACACCATTAGCATGCATGGTATAACATGCAGTGAAACTCTTTTTTTTTTTTAAACAGTATGACGGTAAAGGATAGAAATACAGGTGCAAAACCACCAAAACTGGTTGGATTGACTCAGTAGCAGTAGTCCTGGGTGATACAGGTGTTACATGAATGTCTTTTCTTGAAGTTTTTCTTTTGTTGGAAGCAGGAAAATGGACAGGTGTAATTATCTGAGCAATTCAGACAAAGGTCTTGTTGTGATGTGTTGATAACTGGGTCAGAGCATCTCCAAAATAGCAGGTGTATACGTTCCTTACTTGGAAAGAGATGGCAGCAAGATGGGAGAATCTGCATTGTGGAAGAAAGGCAAACTGGGGAAGGTAGTGTGTTGAAAAATTGTTAATGCAAAGTCATTCCAATCAAATATCTTTTGGATGTGCTGGACAAATTAGTCTGATCCATTTAGGCCCCACCGCAAAATTTAAGGACTAGCTGTTAACATCTTGGAGATTTCATGGAGTCAGGGCACCTACAGGGGACTGGCACAATATTAATATAATTTTAATGTTACTGCAAATTGATGTATAATATAAGTATATAACTTGCTGCTGTACAAACGTGGACAAAATTGTTGGTACGCCTGAAAAATTTCCAGAAAACCGAGTAATTCTCCCTATTAATTAAATGGCATTCCAGGTCGATACTTCATGAATCTGAAATAAAAAAAATACCAAGAGTGTTCAAAGCTGTCATCAGAGCAATAGGCGAAGTTTTCAATATTAATCTACAACGTAGCTAATAATGAAACACAAAGGAACTCATTGAAGGCGGAGTTTTGACTGGTTCTGTCTCTCTATTCATTTTTTTGAGTGTAGAATATGATTCAATTAACTTGTGTCAGTGATTCACAAAGTAATTACTGCTCGTCATGAATCTGCTCGTCATTAAAGTTTTACGCTGTGTGAAACTCCGCTGCTGCATTCAAATGAAACAATGATGAAAATGCAGATTACTGGTTAACTTTGGACAGTGACTATGTATCACTATTAGTGGTTTAAGTGTTCGTAGTACTTTTAGTAGAGCCTGAAGATTTTCTTGTGTATTGGTATGATAGGCTGAAGGCCAAAGAGATGTAATAATGTTAAAATGTTTTAAACAAGTTTCAAATAGTAAAATTCTATTATAGAAGAACTAGTTCTAGTCCTTTTAAAACAAACATTCAATTGTTCATTTTTAGAGTGTACAGAACCTTGTAGAAGAATTTCCATACAACATTAAGCATTTTGCAGTGTTAATACTGATATAAATGGTTTATACATCTAAATGAACTTCTATGGCATCACTTAAAGAGTGAATTCAGGTTTTTTTTATACACTTTTAAAATGTCATTTACTTTTAAAATTCATTTACACTAGATTTTTTCATGAAAATCCTTTCTGCACATTTATCTATTGCAGTGGTGTTTATGAATGAAATATTGTCACCTTTGCATTTTGTACAACTTATGTCTATTTAAGGCTTTAATAAGTAATATTTGGAACAAACACTTTTGAAACTGATTGCAGTGTGTCTGCTACTTAGTATTATGTGGATAATTCAGCTTTATTGCGAGAGATTCAGCATCTGCTGGTTGTTTTTGCACTATGCATGCCCTTACTTGAGACAGCAGATGTTAGGGAAATTTAGCTGTAAGCATTTGTGAAAGGCTGCTTAATTCCGAACTCAAGCTGCCCTAGTAGAAATCACGTGTGGCCATAGTATGTGTGTGTGTGTGTGTGTGTGAGAGAGAGAGAGATGGTGGTGGGGGGGTGTGAGGATTACATGCATTGGAGCCATTGTGTGTTGGCACTTCAGCCATGGCAGATGAAGTCTTACGGGTGCCGTGACATGCTGATTTTTTTAAATACATCTTAGTAGTCACCAGTGTTGTGCAAGTTCACACTTTTCATGAACTAGTTCAAAGTTCAGTTCACACATGCTCAAAGTGAACTGTTCA
>JBBKCR010000001.1:15782800-15793704 GCA_037577295.1 Ladigesia roloffi
CCTGGGGAGATGATATATACATGCTGCCCTGCACTGGCCGTAGAGGGCATGTTTTTGTAGTGCAAATGTTCAGTGTGAGTGATGGGTGTGTGGATGCGAGCTGAAGGGTTCATGTGACTTTGTTGTGCTTGTGGGAGCATGAGAGGACTAAAGTGGATTAAAAGGTGAGTGCTCCCACGAGTGTGACTGCAGCCACTGGAATACTGAGGCCCCACTGACCTACTCAGCCTTCTGTACAGTCATTAAGGGCCATGCACAGGCTTCCTCCACTTCTGTTCAGCATCAGAAAGGACAAACACTAACATTATTTCACAATGTCCCCCTGTTTTTGTATTTTGAAAAAACAAATCTGGGAAATTTCAGTCACTGAGGTCAAAAATGGTCCCTTAAAGATCATTTCTAGATCCATATCCAGGTCCTGTGCTAAATTCTCCTGCTTAAAATTCTCTTTCCCCTCCATAAATGATAGAGTTTTTGTTCCTGCTCAGTTACTTTCATAGCAAATCCTAAGCGCACAATATTTCTTGTTATGACTAATATGTGTGTATAATAGAAGGCTCTGTGTATATTTTCTAGTAAGGCTCCAAACAGAGTTTACAATATCCACTCTAGCAATTGTAAACCTGCAGCTTCTTGACCTGTATCCTCTGAGTGCGTTGTGGAAAGGCTTCCATGGTGAGATGGTGTTAGCCTGTGCTGGGCTGGTCATGCGTGGGATCTGCTGGATTTAGGAGAGCGTGCACATGCCCAACTGGCCTTCCATTAAACCTAAAACTGCCCTTTTGTGTGGCCCACATTTACACCCCTTTGCTATCCCAATACTTGAACGGATTTCAGGGTCTGGCACCATAACTGGGAAGCCCTGGGTCCCACTTTAGAGAAAAATGTATAATTTGATTAAATCTGCTCTGTATCAGTCCAAAAGCTGTGCTGGCTAAATCAAATAAAGTGGATTAACTCTTCCACTGGATAAAGCAGATTAAAGTGGTAAATGCAATCACTAGCTGATGCATAGGAGCATTTGGAAAGGGTATGGACAGCTATGATGTTTTAATTCAGAAAACCCAGAAACACATTTTTGGTTGGGGTCTGGATGGTTTAGAACTTCCAAAGCCCTTGTGAAAGAACAAAACTTTCCAAAGACTTCATTGTAGCCTACATTTTGTGGTCATTCGGTGGAGTTTTTACTGTTACTGAGTTGCTTAGCTTTCCACACAGTATCTCAGTGGAGGAGAATGCACCCTCAGCAGCTTTTTTTTTTTTTTTTTTTTATCCTGGAGGTGATTTTCCCCTTCACTGAGGACCTGAAGCCATACTAACTCTGCTAGAGAGGAAAGTGCTCAGTGCGAGTTGTAGAGCCAAGGGGTGGAAAATCCATTCTTGAGTATATTTTCTGCTGAGGCAGGTACAATGACCTTTAGTGTTCCGATAGGTCACTCATAGGTGTGTGATGGGCCTGTGCATCGATTGGCTAAAACTCCAACTCCCTTATTGTAAAATCTGTCCAAGTGTGAATTAGCAGTGATCAATAAGCTGGTCGGGTAAACAACTTGTCTTCTTGTTAATGTGATGGAGCTGTCATTTTGTGTTTCATTTTAAAATGGATTTTTATAAAAAGTATCAGGGTCTATCGGTGCTTCCTTAGCATTTGACAGAGAATTTGCAAACAGCTAATCCTAGCATTGGATAATTTCAAATTAAATGTACTGAAATGTCAAGCATCCACATCCAGAATGGGACAAAATAAAAATCAAACGCTGTTCCTGCTTGGTGGTTCATCGCAATGTCAAAATACAAGTTGCCAACTTTATTCTATGATGTTTGATTATTAAGTTGCCTGCTTTCATTGAGATTCTTCATGGGTGTCTGGTTGTCTCTAGGTGCCCACGGAGTGAGAGAGGAGCCCCAGTTTGTGACGGCCCGTGCAGGAGAGAGTGTAGTTCTGGGATGTGACGTGAGCCACCCCCTCAACGGCCAGCAGACCCCCTATGTGGTGGAGTGGTTCAAGTTTGGAGTGCCTATCCCCTTTTTCATCAACTTCCGCTTCTATCCTCCTCATGTGGACCCAGAATATGCTGGTGAGTTTGGATGGGCATTGACCATTTATTTGTTGGTTTGGGGTGGGTTCAAATATCGGTTTGTTTAAAATGAATCTCTCCTTAAATTTTTCTCCCAATTTAAAATGTATCTGTACTTCATTTCTAAATCTCAGAAGCTGGTTTTACTTGCGCTGGCACTGAGTCAATGGGCCCCAATGTCTGTGTGAAAAAATGCCTACAAATTACAAAAGCAGATGGATGTGCAACCAACAAAACCTTCATGAAATGGATTAATATAATGTGATGGTACTTCATAAAAGTAATAAACAGAGTCATTTAAAAATGAGCAAAATAAGTCAGAATTCTCAGTAATGCTTAGGAATTAAGTTGCACAATATTGTAGTTAAGAGATACGAGAATTCACACATTTTTGGGATTTTAATATACATGCAGTGCCACCAACAATCTACTATTACATTAAAACCAGCTGCTGTATATTGTGTTGGTCCTTTTTATGCCACCCAAAAACCTCTGACCTGGCGCTGAGTCCACAAGGCCTCTGAAGGTATGCTGTGGTATCTGGCACCAAAACATTAGCTGCAGATCCTTTAAGTCCTGTATGTTATGAGGTGGGGCCTCCATGGATTGTACTTGTTTGTCCAGCACATCCCCCTAGATTCTTGATCGGATTTAGATCTGGGGAATTTGTCATGTTCCCTAAACCCTTCCTGAACAAGTTTTGCAGTGTAGCAGGGCACATGATCCTGCTGAAAGGAGCTGTTTGAGAATCTTAATGCCATGAACGGGTACACACAGTCCACAACAATGTTTAGGTTGGTAGTACGTGGCAAAGTATCTAAACAAACATATATAGTTGAATAGTTTTTTTTTCCTCACTGTATTTCCAAAAAAACAGGCCTGCCAATAGCAGTAATCTGTATCTTGTTCTGAAAATGGGGCAGATCTTGCATTTAGATGCATTACAAATCGTATTATGTGACATACATGAAGTCTTGGGCTTGGGTGTGCTAATGAGAAGCCGGTCGAATCCGATCTAATGTGTTTACTGGTGCAAGACTTTGTAGAGCTGTTGCATGTTTTTATTTCACTAAGCAAGAGTCATGTGAGGGGGAAGGCTTTTAGCCTGGACCTAGAAAGCGAGTGCAAAGGGGCTATTCTCGCAAGATGCTAGCAAAGCTTTAGCAGTAAAGGTTAGCAAGCCCCCCTGCTAACCTGCCACTTGGCCCTGTTAAAAATGCATTACACCCCTTTAATTATCGCATGGCTGATGTCAGATCTAGTGAAGAATCACTCTTCCCTTGGCTTGCAGATGTCTCTTTCTCATTTCACACACATCCTCTGCAGCTCAGTGTTCGGGGACGTGATAGACTCACCCACGCTAGCGTCATCAGCCGTGCAACTTCAGCGTTCCATGCCCAAGTGATTCATGATTACCTAGGCTCATGAGCATTTTTTTGCATACTTTGTCTCAGACTGGAGATTGTAGAGGACTAAAAGAGTTTGTCATCTGTTATGCAGAGAGCATGCAGCATGCAAAATGCAAAAGGCCACAATTTTAACACCGCTGCAGCTTTAATAGACACAAAGACAGCCTGATAGCTGATTAGACAGTCCCATGGGGAAAGCATGCAAAGAGAGTGAATCGGACGATCACCCTCTCGCTCCTGAATCCAAATGAGAGATGGCCATTAAAACAAGAGGCCTGCTGTCCAAACTGACTCTCTGATCAACGTCTTTACATTGCAATTTCCATAAATCAGCACCTTGCATTAAATACAGAATTGATTTTTTAGTTGGAGGGTGGAACAGAGTAAATTAACGTATTGCTGTGCTGTTTGTCTGTCGCTATCCCATTTGAAATTAGAAGTAAAGTCTCACATTCAATTTTAACCCTTGAACATAGCTGTGTTGCAGTTCATTCTGCACAGCCACTGTTGTCCCTGAATGGCATTCGCTTATGTCTTATGACTCTCAAATAGTGCTTTTCTCCACTGCAGACTTTCTGCTCTTCTGATTCTCTATACTGCAAGATCATAAGGTTTGTTTTTCTATTTTCACAACCTCAAAGATTATAAATTTCACTTGCTGTAACAAAAATTGTTGCATGGAATTTGTTATGGTGAAGGTCAATACCTGCATTTCATAGATATTAGTATGTTAAAAGTGCCAAGTATTTCAGCATTATTATCATTGGTTCTCACCACTGTGTTAACAGAGGCGCAGTGAACAGTAAAAACTGAGAATAAATAGAGCACAACAATACAACAATACATTATCCAGCCATTAAGCACTGTACAGTAGAGATTATACAGCAGACAATGGAGTGTGGGGAAATTAACCAGCTGTAATGACTACAGCAGTGATTGTAGTGCATGGATTATCATCAGTGCCCATTGATTAGTAATAGGACTTAGCAGCATAATGATAAATATTGCCAAAGCGGTGGTGTGTACAGATTAGAGTGTCTATCCATTTGTAGGAAATAAAATATAACATTGCAAATATTGGGATTAGATGCAGTAGGTACGCTGAATGGACAAAATTATTGGGACAAACGTGTTTGGGCTAGGCTTTATACTTCTAGGGTAATCTTAATGCTACCAAGACATTTTGGACAATGCCGTGCTCCCAACTTTGTGGACAAGCTCCATAAAGAAATGGTCGAATGAGTTCGGTGTGGAAGAATTTGACTGGCCTGCACAGAGCTCTGAGCTCTACCCCGTCTTTCAGGCCTCCAATGCCTGACCTCATAAATGCTCTACAGAATGAGTGGGCAAATTCCCAGAGAAGCCCCAATTTTGTGGAAAGCCTTCCAAGATGAGTGGAAGCTATTATAGCTGCAAAGGGGGACCAATTCTATATTAAAGTCTATGAATTTGAATACAGTATCTAATTGTACATGGTGACTCCATACTTTGGTCCATATAGTGAATAGTGCAATAGATAAAGGAATGGCTGAGTTGGTTTTAAAGTCCATTAGTCTACTATAGGTAGAACTATAGGTATATATGTCTGCTTCTAGCCTATATCCAGATGGGAAAATGGAAAGGGATCCTTCCTGATTCTCTGAGTGGTGTAGGTGTTCTTTATGACACAAAAACTTGAACTAGCCTTCACTATCAGTTACAGTGCTTTCCTGAGGCAGTTTCCATAGCAGACTTGGATGCCACAGGTGAGGATGTACGTTTTTTGCATGATCCTCACACATTTTGGGTGATCCTTGCTCAAACCCATATGCAAGAGAGAGAAGAGAGGTGAATTTATCATTTTTGTACAACACGTGGGCAGAGTGCCTCCAATTTATTCATGAAATTGATCCAAAAGGCTTACTACATCAGGACCTGAGTCTTTTAACTCTGGTTTTAGTGGTAATTCTACAGTGTATCTTTTAATAATGTAAGTTTCCTCATTCGTAAGAATGCTTCCTAGGCCACTAAAATGATTTTGCAGTAATAATGTAGTCATGATTTATGTAATTTACCCACTGTTTCATGTTGAAATGATCTTCAGATAGTGAAAGATTGCTCTTGCTCCAAGCAGACCATGCGTCCAGTCCCTAAAGTGCAACACGGCCATCACAAATCCCCCCCCCCCCATCAGTGCCAGTGTGCAGTCTGCTGCAGGATTATGTTCATTAAGCAGCTAAAAAGCTTGGCCTGTGCCCTGATAACAGCCTGCATGAGGCATTGCATTAACGTAGACCTAAACAAAAATAAAAAGGAAAAGTTTATATATAATTCCAGAAGAATGTGTTCTAGTTTCCCATCATAAAGTAAAAACATAAAATGTTTTATTGTAAAATGTTGAAGGTGCACTTTGAATGTTTGGGGATTTGGAGCCCTCCCTGGTAAAAGTATGTAATTGCTAAAATCATGAGGGTGAACATTTATGGTTGAGCATTAATGGTGGAAAATCACTTTTGCTCCAAGTAAGTAAGGCAGAAGTGGTCTATTTGTTCCAGCAAAGAAAGAAGTGGGTCCGTGTCAGTCCAAGCAATGATTCAAACAAAATTAAACAGAATACGCTGCATGTTTGGAAAGGGAGAGTGGGAGTACTGATGGGAATTCTGTCTCTTTTTAGTGATTCAGACCATTTGGCTCAGCTCACCAAGCTCTCAAATGACTCTGTATTTGACCATGTCTACCTTCAGTGATTCAGCCAAATGTAGTCCTGTTCTGACCTATGATTATTATTTGTGCACATACACCACTTACATTATTTAAAGTCGTTTAACACTTATCGTTTCTATAATGCATTCATTTTACATGAGGTTTATACAAAAGGTTCAATTGAAAAATATCAAACTAGATTAAATCTATTATTTATACTGAGCATTGTAGTTGTAGTCATTGAACAGACACAGAACAGGTTGTTTGCCCCACTACTTACATTACAAGCCAGCTGTATGTACTAAGCTTGTGTTTCTGAGAAATTATTCTAATAGCAGTTTAGCACCTGTAACCCGCTAGCTTCTGATTTGACATTATCACTGTTTTCTTTTTCAAATTTTACAAAAATCACAGCCTGTGATTTTTTCTCACACTCATGGTATCCCTGTCTACAAACATTTCGTTTCATTTAATTATGTTTTGACTTACTTGGACTCACTTCTTCCTTTCACTTTTGTTACTACTAAGTGCACAAATTCTGAAATATGACTATGGTACACTGGCCACTTTGGCCGAGCTTGTGATTTTACACTAATAAGGCCTGCCTCTCTCTCTGTGGGATATCTGAGTCGCTCTACATGGTCATTCCTGCAGAACTGTGACTCGATTATTCTATCCAGCCTGTCCAGGTCATCCACCCAGACTGAAATCTTACACATCAGGACATCAGACATTTGACTTCTGAATTAATATTTAAGCTATACAGCGTGGGCACCCTGGGTCAGCATACTAAATCCTCTTTATTTTGAATTTCTATTGTAACCAGAATTATGTAGCACAGCTTTAATAACAGAAATAGAGAAAATTAATGATTTGAATATTGATTCTTTGAAGCGGATGCTTTGAAAGTACCGGTCATCGGTTAGGCAAGCTTAACAAAACTGGCCCTTTACTATGAGTAATTCAGAGTCTATAGTGTTGATGATGGTCAAAAAGAGCTGATCGTTTTGATCTGTGTGAAGGCGCTCTCTACCCTCATCAGCACTTTATCACCACATGCAAAAATAGATGTGATTTCTTTTTTTTTTCCAAAGCTGTGATTTTTTTTCCCCTTTTCCTTTACTGCAAGGCTGCAGCCTCCGTTTCCCTGTAGCATATTGATTTTCTGCTGTGGAAACGTGCAGTTTCCTCTCTCAGGTGCTGCCTGTGATCCCAGGCCTATCATATCTGCTGCTCGATACAGCTGCACTGTGAAGCATGGAGGATAGCTGCAGTGTCAATACAGGCCAGGCAAAAGCAGCCCCTGAAGTTTTGTGTCAATCGTTTAATCCCGATCACAGCCTTCCGGGAGGCAGATGAGAGATTGCATCTCGCTTGGTTGCTGGTGCACGCCTTACCAGTGCACTGGTCCATATTTGCCTACTGAGCAGTGAGATAGAACGGCGTTTGGCTCACTCGTGTGAAGCTCCATTTCCTTCCTGAGAGTGCTTCTAAGCCTCTTAGCTAAAGAAAGTGTAACATTCTTTCTGCGTGCTGTGACATCTTGTTCTTTTTCTATTTCAAGTACAGTACACTTTTCATTTGATAGTGTGGGAGGGATGAAATCAAGAGTAGATTGCTTTCCAAGTAATGTTATACATTGATCCTCATGCTAGCTTGCGGTGATGCCTCCAGTCACTTTTATGCGCAATATAAGAAGACTGTCTGTGAGACTTGCTGGAATCCAAATGGATTTTTCCCCTCTCTGTATTGCTATTGCGCGTCACTGCGCTGGATGTTGGCTTGAATGTCAATTAAGGCTAAATGCTTTGGACTGATCATGAATTCATGATATGTGTACTGGTTGTGATGTTCCTTTCATAAGCATATTCATAAAGACACACAGACTCATTTTTGCCTTGTAGGGGAGGTTATGTCCATTTAGTCACAATGTTTAATACACAGACCATTCCGGTTATCACTGCAGCGAGGCTAAAAACCGCTATAAATATAGGAACAGTTTTAAATATATGCATATATATGTTTGTCTGCATGTGTATATACATATATATATTAGGAGTTTGCAGAGCGGCCGCTATTTGTATCTGTATTTGTGTTTGTTAAAAGGGAAAATAATTCGTATTTGTATTTGTATGTAAATTTTATAATGCAGTAAAATTTATAATGCAGTGCGCAAACAACTGTAGAATCTCCTCCTGAACTTGAGCGTGTGATGGGGGAGTGGGGGAGGAATATCTAAAAGTGAAAGTGATCAATCGGTCATATGTGAACACACCAATGCACACAGTGTGAACAGCAAGAAATTCCTCCTCTGTATTTAAACCCATTCACCAAGTGAAGTAGTGGGCAGCCATGAATTCTACACCTGTGTGGCGCAGTGTGTGGAGATGGTACCAGGGAGCAGCGTGTGGGGAGCGGTGTGTGGAGAGCGGTGTGTGGGGAGCAGTGTGTGGGGAGCGGTATGTGGGGAGCGGTGTGTGGGGAGCAGTGTGTGGGGAGCCGTGTGTGTGGAGTGCACTGGGGAGTGGTGTGTGGGAACGGTACTTACTCAGGGTTCCTCAGAGGTTTGTGCAAACATTCGGATAGCCGAGCGAGTCCCTAACCACGCGAGTGTGTAATGGAGGGGGTGGAGGGGGGTTCCCGAATACAAATATTTTTTTTAAGTATTTGTCCGAATATGGTATTCGTAAAAAACACTTAATTTGTGTCTTTCCGAATACCGTATTTGGCTCCACCGCTAATATATATATATTTGTCCTGGCTGCCGCTGCTTCACTTGGTGAATGGGTTTAAATGCAGAGGAGGACTTTTGTGCTGTTCATACTGTGTGCAGTGGTGTGTTCACGTATGACCGATTGATCACTTTCACATCTAGATTTTCCGCTTCCACTCCGCGCCCCCATATCTATATATTAGGGCTGTAACGATTTACGATACAAAACCGAAATCGCGACACGGGTTTGTGGACGTGAGTGTCGCGATTTCGGTTTTGTATCGTAGGTGTGAGGAGGGTGAATTGCGACACAGACACACCACTTCCAACTCTATCCCGTATACAGTTCCCGCCCAGCAACATACGTTTTTAACTGTAGTAGGAGGGTTTTCACATAAAATTCTTTCTTTATCCAATATCTGTGGGTCTAAGGGTTTCAAAGAGCCCTCCCACCAAAAATAAGGACACACCCTGGCCAAAAATCGAAACTGAAAACCGAAAAAAAGTATTAATATTAAATTACTTAAAAATACATCTGTATAAAACTTGATGATATTTTGCATCCAGTAGCATCCAGACAATGCACAATATTAAATAACGTTTTTGAAATTGAATATTTTCCTTTTTTTCCCACTCACAGCCAGCCTAAAATCAAGATAAGTGAAATATTATACATTTAAATTTCTTCTCTCATAGAACTAGTGAATTCAGTTTTAATATTCTGAACGAAGTGCTTGAACAAATTTCATTCAGAACAAGTGTTTTAACCCTCCTCTCGTGTTGACCTCTCACCCCTTACTTTAGTGTTCCCGGTCAAAATTGACTGGTCTGTTTTAACTGCTCTTAAATAAGCACACGGAACATTTTTCAACACCAAATATTTATTCAACATTCATTAGCTGTGAACAATGTCTCAAAGTAGTGTTTTACATGAATGTATGGAATTAGACATACAATAACTGCAGTGAAAATACAAATAGGCCCTGAAAGTGCATTACAAAAAGAACATGAAATGTAGAACCAAAGACCAAACTCATCATGAAGTGTGTGTTTGTGTGTGTGTGTTTATGTATATATGAGTGTGTGTGTGTATGTGAATTCATGCACATGAGTGGCATGTGACACTCAGGTCAGAGTGGGCCTTGCAAACATATGTATCACATTTGCAGCATCTCAGGCTTGTTTTGTTGTCTGTAGGGGCATAGAGCTCACAGCGCTTCCTTTTCTGCCCGTGTCCTTGTTGGGGAATAGCAGCCAGGGCAGCGGCTGGGGCTGGGGCTGGGGCTTGGGCTTGGGCTGGGGCTGGGGGCTTGGGCTGGGGCTGGGGCAGGGGCCTGCACACTCCTAATCAGACTGGCAGAGGCTAGTGTGCCGGGAATGTGCTGGTGCTGTTGAATAAGAGGGGTCACCAAAGATTTCCCCAGCTCTGCTAGTAAAAGTCTCCTCTTGAAACTCTTCCCCTCATTCCAGGTTGGGTCGATGGCTGTCCACACCACATATGCGTTGAAAACAGAAACATCAAGGATGTTGTGGAACAGTGCCACAGGCCAGTGGGCTGTCATTCGCTTGCAGGTGTATGTACCAGAGCAAGTGTCCACTCTTGTACTGGAATGTCTCTTCAGGTGCCTCTCCCTCACCATCTGTCGACTGATCAGTCTCCTCAAAGTCTGAATAAAAATCTGTATTATCTTCCATTTCTGAGACATCCTCCTCTTGTTACGGATCGCTCCGCAAATATGGGGAAAAAGGGGATGACGCACTCGTTATTAAAGGATCGCTTTAATAAACCACACCAAAACTCAAAGACAATCAATACAGTCCTTCACTTTAAACAAGGACCTGTGCTCCTCAAACGAACAAAAGAACAATGAACAAAAGTAGAAATGTCGACGTCATTCAGTGACTTCCCAGACTCCTGGTCTGTCAAAACTGGTGTGAGGAACACAGGCCTGGAAGGAAAAAACACAGACAGAGATTAGTTTCAATCACAACCTCTTTCCTCTAGTATTTAAGCACTGCACT
>JBBKCR010000001.1:15793804-15805967 GCA_037577295.1 Ladigesia roloffi
CATTAAGGGAGCGCGTTCCAAATCAAAACGACACACTAGGAAGGGAACCTAAGAAGGGGAGACAAAAGTAAAGGGACGCTAATTACTAAAAGGAAAAGAAAAACGAAGGACTAATATTCGGGGGAAGAAGAGCGGGACACGTGACGCGGGGACTCGCACGGGGCACCCGTCACACCTCTATCTCTGGTTGAATTTCAGTGCCCTCTTCATCATGTCCAAAAACAGAGAACCGCTTGGCCAATCGCCTACTCATGCTCAGAGTAAAAGGAGTGCAAGGCAAACATCAAGATATATATATATATATATATATATATATGTGGTATGTGTGAAGATAATACATTTATTAGCCCCTAGATGCGTTTAACTCTAGGCTTAAAACTCATCTGTTCTTGATAGCCTTCCCAGACTTTTAAAGTTATCCACATTTATATCTTTTGTTGCTGTTTTGTTGTGGTTTTTATTGCCTTTTTCTCCTTTTCCTTTTGTTGTTGTTGATTGTTTTTACATTGTATTTTAACATGCTAATATATGTTTCTTGTACAGCACTTTGGTGTAGTGGAACAACTGCTGTAAAGTGCTTTAGAAATAAACTTGACTTTACTTGACTATTAGTCTGGAAGGTGTGGTTCACATGGGGGATGGGCACAAAAGCATGGGAAAGAGATGGGTTCACATAACAGAGACCTGTCTAGTCTGTATAAGGATATGATACATTCCTCCATCAGGAAGTTGGTTCACAGGATGCAAAAGACATTGTTCAGTCTGAAATGTGTGAGTGTGTGAGTGTGTGAGTGAGTGTGTGAGTGAGTGAATGAGCGAGTTGGGGTGGTGTGTGTGGGGTTGTTTTCTGTCTGATGGATGAATATAGTCTGGATACCCATTCATTTCCTTTGGCGGTCACTTTTGACCGGGAACACCACAGGTGTATCAAAGTTGATTAAAACATTAAAACTTCAATGAAAGGGGTGATCATCACTTTCATATGTTCAAGTGCATAGTGTGGAGGATATCATAACGCCTTGAAGCAATCTGATGTTTTAATCGTAAAAACAGATTTGTAAATCGGTCAGATTTGACTCGAACACGACAAGAAGATTGAAAACTGGTGAAAGATAAACTACATTCTCTGTAGCCATGTAACAAAATAGCATAATAAAACAAAGACTGACTTTCAGACCCCTACTTTTGACTTGTATGCAAGGAGGGAGTGATTATTATACATAAAACAGTTTTTTCAGTTGAGTGGTGTTGTAATAATTGTGTCAGTTGAGTGTTGTTGTCCTAATTGTGTCAAAAACAGAAGTATAATAGTAAATAAATATTGGTTCTGAATATCGGTCATCGGGCACATAAATATTCAAATAATTGGTATTGGTAATAAAAAACCTATATCGGTCGATCACTAGCACTAACCATTAGTCCAGCAGCTTCTTAATGACCAAAGTGGCTCGAAGGGCTTTTCTGTGCTTCATACTCTGCATGGAGATCAGAATAAATTAATTTCCATGTTGAGAAAAACGTCTTTCTTAGAAATATAGAAAGGTGCCACATGGCAGACATGCTGAAACTAAACCAGTCTGATGCGTGGAGGCCGTGGTTGCATTATCTGCGTCATGATTGCGTCATCACAGTTTCGACCCGAAAAATAAATACATTTGGCCGATACCGAAAATGCATTTGTTTGTGTGTGTGCATGCGCGTGTGTATTATTTTCACATAAACGTGTAATCAGGGGTTCTCAAACTTTTTATTCAAAGGTCCTAATCTAATTTCTAGATAAAGTCAAAGGTCTGGGAAAACAAGTGACGAGCAAATCTCTTTTATTAAATTTGTTTACAACATTCAACCAAAAGACATGGTGCTGTTTCCCTATAATTGCTTGTAAATCTTGAAAGTAAAATGTAATACGCTCTGTAGTTTTATGAATAGATTTAACAATAAACTTGATAAACTTCTTTACTTTTATGCCTCAACCAGTAAAGTGGCAATGGAACTTAACAGCTTCTTTGCCAGTGACTTTTATTATGACGCAGGTATTTGGCTCACATTAGCCTTAGCGGACTAGCTAACGTGGAAGCGAGGTCTGAGAATCGAATCATCACCATCAAAATCTAAAATATGTTTTACAAAACTAATAAATCATTGAAACTTACACTTAACTGCATTGTATAAATTCATTACAATCAATGAATAAAGTATAGTTCAGGACATTTTGAGTATACCATACCTCCTCTGCATGGTGTGAGCAATGCATAACGTCACGTTTTTTATTTTTTCACCAAGGTTAAACTGTTCAAAAGGCTTGTACGAATCTCAGAAGCAAATATTTGAAAAATTCAACAAAGCCACTACTTGAATATTTTCGTATCTGTTCATTTAATGAGTTCTAGCAAAGGACGAGGAACGTCTGTAGTGGTCCTCCTTGCATTCAGGCTGCTGCTATAAAAACTCCTCAGTCTTCCACTAATCTCTCTGTAGTTACATCAGGAATAAGTGCTTAAGTAATATTGAACCCCACCCATTTAGGTCAGTATAGGCCCACTGAACAGTTTCACAGTGTAAATGCAGTATGTGTGAGGCGTATATCTTGCAATGTGAATTGCAGCTGCGTTATGTAGCGATGCTAGTACCGTTTTAAAGAGTTTTGTCCAATTTTGTTTTCCTCTTGCAGGTAGGACCAGCCTGCATGGCAAAGCATCTCTGCAGATTGAGCAGGTGCGCTCGGAGGACCAGGGCTGGTACGAGTGCCGGGTTCTCATGCTGGAGCAGCAGTATGACACCTTTCATAATGGCAGCTGGGTCCACCTCACCGTCAATGGTGAGTCACACGCACCAATACACTGACCTTGAGAGCGAGAGTCCGTTCCTGTTCAGAAAAAAACGAGGCTCCTCCCCACCTCCTCTACAGCTTCCTGCAGTGTATTCATGATGCAGGGAGAAATGATCATGAATGGAGGAATTTTTAATGCTCGCATCATTGATGCTTTCAGCTCTTTAGACCGTTGTGGCTGCAGATGGAAAGATTGGAAATGGAAAAAGAATAATATTACCTTGGGCCAGAAAATACACTGTTTCCGTTACCATGGGCACATGAATCACTTCATGATGTGATATTAATTTGTAATGCTTTTATCTCATTAAAAGAACAGTCCAGCTTAATCCTTCACATCTGTGTTGTTTAGCACAGATATTTATTTGTGTATGTTCTTCTGTATAAGAACAGAGCAGAGAATGCAATAAGTTGACTTACAAATTATGTGAATTACATTTGATACACATGGCTACAACAGATAACTGTTACACTCTGATTAGTATTGCATAATACAACAACAAGAGCTACCTCAAACACTCATACAAGAGACAAACTTGATGTCATGTGAGTTATTTTTAAGTGAACAAGGGCTGCTTGAGAAGAAAAAAATGATTGACTAACTTTTAATATGGTAAAAAATATGATTGAATAAAATTTGGCCTTGATTGCATTTTGTAATTTAACCGAAAAAGAGAATTAACAGATTATTCAAAGTTGTGCTTCTCAGATTTTCCACATTGGGTAACTAATGAGCCTCAAGTTCACAGAAAATCATTGAAATCACTGAAAAAGAGGAAATTTACATCAACAGGCTCTAATGCGTGTAGGTTCGTAGATTGTAAAATGTAATGAAAGAAAATGGTTTGTATTATCGATAGTGACGGCCCTAGCGTAAGTGTATGGTGAAGGTAGAGATTCTATAACTTCCCAAAGCTTTTTTTAAATGGTTTTTTTTTTTCAGTTTCTATGAATGTAGTTCTGGTTCATTTGACTTTTCTTAACATTTTCTGATATTCATACGTAATGAGACAGTAGGAATCTGCCTGTGAAAACTGTGCCCACACCACTACACTGGTCACGCATTACCAGAAATGATTCCCTCTGGAAATCCCATTTTATGAATTATTAAGGTTTACAGCTTTCAAGGAACATGTTGGCTTTTCACTGAATAATTAAGGTGTTCAACAAAAATATGTGCCACACAAAATTCTGCAGCTGACCATCAACTTTTATTAAGTACATTGAACTGTGTCTAAATTACTGTCCGTGGTAAGAGCAGTGAGCTGAGAAATTAGATGAAGAAATACTGTTGCTTTAACCCTTAGAACTCAGAGCTTAGCATTAAAAAGCTGATTTCAACAAATGAAAACGATATAAAACAGTCAGAATCTGGTGTTTGCTCTCCTAGGCGCTTGTCTTGTGCTACGATTTGCTTGGCCGCTCTCCGGACCCCCCTCCTTCTGAATGTTATACCCCACCCCACGTTCTCCTCAAAGTTCTCCCGGATTCAAAGATCTTGTGCTATTTTTCAGCTTATTTCTGTGAACTGAAGAAAGGCATTTTCGCATTTTTATACTTAAGATTGTGACACCATTTTTAACACTTATGTAGCAATTATTAATATTACATGTTTTTTTTAATTACAGTAACATTGGGTCTATGTGAAATAGGAATGCCAAACAAAGCTCAGCATGATGTCCAACACCTCGAACATCAACACAAACAGGGGAAACTTCTGTAAAAGGGACTGTTTGGTGGCAATTGACCAGTTGTTGCACTGCTGATCCATGCCACTCGTGATTTATGGGTTAAAGCAAGCATGCCTAGTCCTAGTCTTAGAGATCTGCCACCCTGGAGAGTCCAGATCCAGCATCCTTGACTCTTCAAATCCCTCTGAAGGTCGTTATTATCTGGATCTGGTGTGTTAGATTAGGGCAGTAGGGTGGTAGACCTCCAGGGCCAGGATTAGCCACCCCTGTTAGAAAGGTATCAGCGTTTTGATGTTCTGTAACTTAGTCCATATTACACTTCTACACAAATTGCCTCTTTGACAAAACAAATATAACAAGGCTTTGCTGATGTGAAAATGTTCTGTTCTGACTCCTCTGCCAAATATCAACAAAGCGCTCCATTTATAGCCACTTCAGCACAAGCCTCCTGTTAAATACTGTTCACTTGTGAAAACTGTGTTCCTGCAGAAGTGTTTAAAATGTATGGCCTGCCTCGTGTCTCGTACCTGACTGAGTACATTGCCTATCATATGTCCCAGTGGGTCCGTTCAATCTTGTGTTAAAAAACACAGCTTTGAAGGGGCACTTTTTGGCAGGTTTGCAGTCACTGATCCTAATGACTGTGCGGAATCGCCCGAGACACTTTGCTCAATTTCGTAACAGATCGCAGGCAGCTGAAAATAGAGAATTGATTGGAGACTGTCAAACCACTCCAGCCTTGGAGCTCCTTCTGAGCGTCTGCAAGCCTCTGAATTGATGACAGGACAAGAAAAAAATGCCCATTTGCATTTCCTCATTCGCCGCCTTTGTGCGATGTTTGCGTGTGATGAGGAGGCTTTTCTGTTCCTTTGGGGAGCTGAATAAAGTGAAATCAACATTGATGGGGCAACCTAGGGTCTGCAAAGACTGAGTACGTTCAAGGCTAGATGTACTAAGCCTGTTTGTGTACATTTGTGGGATGTATTCCATTAACTGCATTGAAGTTTTGATAGGCAGCCTTGCATGATTTTGATTAGCTTTTTAAACCAGGCATATATTTGTTGAAATGTGCAAAAGTTGTGTTAATTACTTCTGAAAAGCTAAAGCTGAACTGGCTACTGTCACAGATTGTCTGTCTTAACCTAAAGTACAGTAGGCAAGGATGCTGGAGTATGATGCGAGGGATGTAGGAAAAAGTATTAACGGCACCAAAATTGCCGATTTATTGCAAACTGGAAGCTTTGCCATTTATTGGCTTTTATTGTTTGATGTTAAATCAAAACCAGCTGGGATACGCATTACAGTAACCCCCCCCCTAAAATCCACCAGGGTTACATTCCAAGAATGTGAAAAGAAATTGTGATGTGGTAAAAAAAATGCCTAAAATGCATATTTTTATCATGGAAACCTAAATATGTCCCCAAATATGCTCCCAAAATACTTTAATGGCATTTTACACTTAGCGTGATAGTATATCCTTAAAGAAGATACCATTTACACTTGACTGCTGTTTCCTGCTGTGAAGACCTAAAACTAAAATGCATGAAAAATGATTTCTTGCCACAAAAAAGCAACAAGAAACCCTGAGGGATATTTGTAATTTCTGAGAATTTGCAGGTGTGTCTTACATATGTTCATCTGGTCCTGAGCTTCGCAGTATAATGTTCACAGTATCAGTGTCATTCTGAACCGGTTTTATCGGTGTGTTTTGGAGGTTGTTGTGTAAAGAACATCTAACACACTGCTTTTTCTGTTCCTGAGGCTTAATGAGCTCATACAGAGAGTGCATGTGTGAGTGTAATATATGTGTGAGGGTGTGGAGGGGGCGTGTTACCACCATCCATCTCTAAAGCCCCCCGTGGCTACTGCTTACTCGCTATACACTTTTTTCTTGTAATGTTTGAATGTTGTTGGTGGGACTGAAAGAAAAGTAATCCTGGCTTGATTTCATATTCTTCAGTAATATGAGCACTGAATTCGAGCTGCCTACACCCGAGGAAGGGGGTGATGAAGTGTCTCACTCTGTCCTCTGTTAAATGTCTATTCAAACAGTGGTGAATGTTAATGTCACGGATCACTCCGCTGGTTTTTAAGGAAAGGGGAGGACGCACTCCAACTGTGACACAAGTTTTCTTTATTCCCTTTCAAGAAGAGGCACTCTCCACATAAAACACAAAACATGACTTGTACTCCTCAACAGAAAACCAAAACGCTCCACCGGGTTCCAGACTTCACACACGCCAGTCCACAGGGGAGTAGAGATTCCCCAAATAAAGTTCAAAGCGAGTTACGAGGAGCACAAGCCTGGAGAGAGGGATTGTGAGAGGTTAAACCATAACAACACTCAGGTACACAGATAACTGAACAAATTCCGACGTGAAGAACACTGGGATCGGCTGGGGTGTAAGTAGGGAGAGGAAACTAGAGACAGGTGAGGAGACAAACAAGGTGCAGGTGAACACAATGAGGCGGGGCGCGATACAAAACGTGGACACACTCGGACGGAAGTGAGGGAGCCCAGAGAGGGTGGACAAAAATAAAGGGATGTAAATATTCCGGGGACGGGGAACGAACACGGCGAGGCGGGGGCGAGGACGAGGTGGTCGTCACAGACTAAATCATTTTTTAACATTTTGTTAGTAGGGTCCCATAATATGCACAAATACGTAAGTCAAAATCACAATGGTTTGCTTTTTTGCTTTTTTTGCCTTTACAGTACTTTTAGGCAAAAGCTCCTCCTGAAAACTTAACCACATCATGTTTGTGTACTCAACAATACTTAACACTTTTATTTGGGTCACTGTCAGTTGAAAGTCCAGTGGTGATGGTGAACATGCTTCTGCACACTAAAGCAATATCTTAGCAATATTTGAGATGAAGTCTCATTGAGGACAAGTTGAACTTTCCCACACTAAACTCTTTATGGAAGAGAATGGGCCTTCAATTGTTGCCACAAAACCTGGAAGCTCAGTTCTCGAGACTTCTGTGCTTTCAGAAAGGCAAACCATAATTAAATAAACATTCAGTTTCACTCTGTATTATAATACTGTATTATTAAAGTACAACCCTGTGCTATATTGCTAGATTTTTTACAGACGATTGTTGTATTTGTATAACAATCATAATATGAATTAAAGGTCACATTACAACAGTTACAACAGTCCAAAGGCATGTACATCTAGTGAAATAGCAATGCTAAATGCCCCCAGGTGTGACTGTGTGTTGCACTCAGTTTGAAGTTTGAATAAGCGGGCAAGCAATTTCTTCTAAAACATTTTTTTCCCCCCAAAGTTTATGCTTCACATTTTCCGGCCAGACATGCAATCATCTATGCTTCTCTGTTTTCTCTAGTTGGTGGAAATGAAGAAAGGCTTGAAATATTGTGTTTCAAATCACATTTTAGCTTAATGTCATACTGGACTGTCCTACATATTCTTAAACTGATAGTAAATACTTAACTGTCCCTGTGCTGTTACTGTTTTTTATTTCTTTGGAAAGCTATACTTTCTAAAGAAACCCATTAGCCCCTCCTGGAATTGGTCTGCCTTTGGTGTCAGATAAACAGAGCAATATTTCACCCAGCAGACTATGGAAAATTTCCATTAAACTAATGGAGATGTCTACTGTGGTGCCAAATAACAAAGGCAAATTTAGGCTTCTTTTCCTTTCGTTCCTTTAGAGCATCACATTTTGCCTAATTTATTATTTATAGTGCAGATTCGGCGCTGCCAGAAATATATGATCTCCTCCGCAGCGGGTCTTTGCATTTTATTAGATGATGAATTTAATATGATCCATTAAGACAATATGTAAACTATCATGCTTCATGGCTCTGTAATTATTGCCTGAAGGTCAGTTTTCAAAAGACCCTCTATCGCATATTAATAGTATTGCCGTAGGCTTTGCATATGTGCTGACAGGGCGGATTAATTTGAACACTGGAGTGTTTTGTATTCTGGCTGCACAACACACACACAAGAAAGCGCCTTGGCCTGCTAAATCGTCACCACTCATTACTTTACACATAGAGGCTGCAGGAAGAGTGAGGAATCAGGAGCGCTTGTTTTGGTTGCCACTACTCTAGGCTACTCTGTTTCTCTCTGAATTCTTCACTAAGCCTTTAGCTGAAAGAGTGTTTAGGCCTAAAAGTTCAGTTTTACATGTTATTGCAGTATTCTGTTACCCTGCATCCTTGAATGATTGCATTCCATATTGTATTAATATTATATTCACATTTTGTTCATTGTCACTACAAAACCTGTCATGCAACACACAAATACTTGATCAATGTTATGTATAATAAATACATTAGTGAAATGACACTGTTGATCAATGATAAGTAAATTCTTTTAACTGGTGTAACAGTTACTAATACCACATTTGTTGAATTGAAGGTAATTTTCGAATTATTTCTGTCATTTGAGTAAGGTAATACATTTTATCAGTTGCATTGATAATTCCTGCAGTTAAATGGCTAATTTTGGATAAAAAAGACTCAAAAACATTCGTCTTAAGTTCCATCTTCAAGACCTCTTCGGGAATGGGTTTTCCAAACCTTCCTATTTCCTTGTGAATCTACTGAGGCCAAAGTAAACATAAGTGTATCATCATGTTCACAAATTCACAGCCAGCAAAATCAAACTGGTTAGATTAGATAACCAATGGACTGAATAAGGAACATTAACAGGATATGATTTTGTCCTGTTTATGCTTGCTAGCTGGCTAATATTGTGAGGTGCCATGATGATATATTGGTCAACACTCTGCATTGTGGCTGCAGCTACCCTGGTTCAGATTTGGGTCATGGCAGGAGTTTGGGGCACCTGGTGACCTAGTGGTTTGGGAGCTGTTATCAAGGTTGTGAACTTGAATTCAAGGACCGTTAGTGGTACCAATGAGGTACTGTCCCCTCACACTGCTCCCTGAGCAGCCCACTGCTTTACATTCTGAATGGGTTAGGTACAGAGAAACATTGTTGAGATCGTGTTCACGTTATAATAACTTTGGTTTATGGTTTCATAACTTTCTGTGTGGTAAAAGTTATGGGCATTTAGCCCTTTGGACATTTAGTCCCTATCACTGCCAGTGTGAACATCTAGACACTACATTTAAATTGAAAAAGAGACCATGTTTTTCCAGTACAATGGGTTGTGCAAGCTAACTAGCTAGCAGTTGGATTGATGATTTCACCCTAAAAACATGCTTAAGGCTTGGTGAAAATATTTAGTAGCTTTAGGTTGTTGTAGAAAGCCTTGTGTGTAGTTCAGTCTGTTTAAATTCAATGTGTACAGCTTGTTAAACACAGACATTACAACTATTGTACATGTATCTAGTCAGAAACATGGATCTGTTTTTACGTCAGGTTGTTTCTATGTGCTATATGTCTTTACTGGATGGATTTTATAGTTGAAGGGTGTTCATTATTCATCAGAAAGCTTAGCAGCACTTGATATTTCTTTGTCTTCTGTCAGACGCTGAGGTGCCATCCACAGGAACGGTATAATTAGCACAGGAGTGTGTAGAGAGCTGTCAGCTAGCAATGTGCACTCCATATTTGTTCACTAAACATACGCCTGTGAGGTGAGGCTCATGCATATTCCAGCCCCCAAACAATAATGCCTGCAAGGGCGGCAGGGGCACACAGTACCTGCATGGCAAAGTAATGTACAGAGTAGTGTGTGCCTGAGAAGGTGTCTAAACAGATAAACACATGAAAAGCACTGTGTTGCAAATGTAGCCCTGCATAATAAGAACACACTTGCTAGTTCTGCTAACAGGAGTGGATTTAATTACAGGACAGTATAGCATTTATATTCATTTTCGTGAGGGTGGCAACAGTAAAGCCCATTGCTGCTGTCATCTCTAAACTTTGAATTGTTTATGAAATTTTGAGTACATCAAAGAGGGTCTCTGAGCTAGCTGAATGTTTATATTGGTCAGTAGTTTTTTAACTGCTGGTGGTGTAAGTAAAACACAGAAGATATTTTAGTGTCAAGCAATTTTAGAGACATCCCATTACATTGTGATTGGCTGTGCTTAATATGACCAGGGACATTATGTAACAAGTTGACAGTCTGTTAAATTTGTGGTTGACTTTGAGAATATTGTTTGCCACCTTTAGAAGAAACAAATTGTGCAACCAAATTATTTTCCAGTGTGCAGAGGTTTATTAGGTTTATCAGATGTTTAATACTGTGGTTTTGGAAACACTAAAGTTTCAGAACGTAAAGGCCTTAAAGGCACAGTAACAAAAAGGGCCTGACTTGTTCTGTGCTTGTATAAATAGAAGAAAACCTTTTAAAAAAAATAAAATGGAAACTTTTAAAACCCATCAGTACCAGTCAGTGCAATTACTGGTCAAAGATTAAATAATTTGACTTTGTTGAATTATGCGAACCCAATAATGTTCACCCAGAGCTGTGATTTTTCATCCTGTCAGAAACTCTGATTGGTTAGAGTCTCATTTGCTCATTGGCAGCCTTCTGTAATATCAGTGTTGCAGAGATGCATATTTTTGATAATGATTAACGATTGTGCAGCCCTATTACCAAGTCAGATTTCTTACCAGTCGTGATAAAATCATTGTTTGGAACAACTGGCCCATTTATTCTGCAGACATCGCACACACACTGTTAGGCTATATGTTCAATAAGCAGGGGCATATCAAGCTTTCCAAAAGTGGGGGTATTCTGGGACGGGGAAGCCAAGTTATAAATACAATTTAATAAATTTAATACTGTTTAATCTGATGAAAGTGGGGGGGATGGAATCGCGTATCAACAAAAGTGGGGATGTTGAAATATGCCTTTACCTTACTATAGGGCTTTACCCTACTATTAAAGTGCTAATCTGCTCAAAATTTGCTGTAGCCTACAATGGCTTGTGCAAAATCTTGTCTTTTTTTTAAACAATTGCTAAATAAGAAAATAGGTTCCATTCCAATTCTAGACCAAAATTACCAGGGGGGCCCTGGGTGTTTTATATGGTCACATATAACCACTGTGCGAACTACATTGTACAATGTTACCTGGGGGGTAGCGTGGGGGGTTGCGTGTGTTTGTGAGCATGCGTGTGTAGCGCTTTAAGTAGTCCACAATTACCGTTAGTTCCGTTATTTGCGTAGTCCGTGTAGAACACACGTAGTGTTAGTTCCGTTATTTATGTAGTCCTTCTAGAACACACGGAGCGTTAGTTTAGTTCTTTAACTAGTCTGTCTAGAACAAAGTTTAGTTCTTTAACTAGTCCTTCTAGAACACATGTAGCGTTAGTTTAGTTCTTTAACTAATCCTTCTAGAACACACATAGCATTAGTTTAGTTTTTTAACTAGTCCTTCTTTAACACACGTAGCGTTAGTTTAGTTTTTTAACTAGTCTATCTAGAACACATGTAGCGTTAGTTTAGTTCTTTAACTAGTCCGTCTAGAACACACATAGCATTAGTTTAGTTCTTTAACTAGTCCTTCTAGAACACATGTAGTATTAGTTTAGTTCTTTAACTAGTCTTTCTAGAACACACGTAGCGTTAGTTTAGTTCTATAACTCGTTCGTCTAGAACACACGTAGCGTTAGTTTAGTTCTTTAACTAGTCCTTCTAGAACACACGTAGCGTTAGTTTAGTTCTTTAACTAGTCTTTCTAGAACA
>JBBKCR010000001.1:15815561-15825885 GCA_037577295.1 Ladigesia roloffi
TCTATCTATCTATCTATCTATCTATCTATCTATCTATCTATCTATCTATCTATCTATCTATCTATCTATTCATATATATTCATGCACAGTGTGGGTAAGTGGACAAATGATATACATAACTATATACACATATATATATATATATATATATATATATATAGTTATGTATATAATTTGTCCACTTATCCACACTGTGCATGAATTAGTGTAATTGTCTGAATCATGTCTGGACCCATTTATGTCTTTCTTTCATTGTCTCTCTGAACGCAGTGGTCAATATACTCACAGCAATTCAATGTACATAGATCACAGCTTGTCACTCCGACTCTAATGTACCTTCTAAGAGAGCATGTTCACAGCACTGATCCGTTAGATGGCAGCGATATGGGCTTTCCAGTGTCTCCCAGTTATCTCGGAAGCAGCCAGTATGCTGGGAGTTTATACTGCAGACTCTAGAAGGCACTGTGGCTTGTTACTTTGCTGCTGTTGCCTTGGGCATAGGATTTAATCCCACCATGCTCTAGAGTTTTACCTTCTGCGCTACTGAAAATATTTGCACAACAGCTTTTCTTTTTAAAAGAAGTATGCCTTATGGGAAGACTGAAAGACATTTAATTTTACTTTTCTTAAGAAATTCAATCCAAAATGCTTTGCATTAGAGACTGATCCAAAGTTTTGAGAAAATCCTTCCATCATTTTCTTCTAGTTTGCACAGTGATGTTCCATTTGTACTCTAGAACGAAGCCTTATGGGCATCGGATGCCAGCTTGATCCAGTTTGTTCATGCCATTAACTTAAATTTTTAATTTCAAATAATTTCAAAGCTGGGCTCCAGTTAATTTGGTTTTTAATGACTTTGTAAAGTTTGCCTGGGCACTTTCTTAATTGCATCCCAGATATTACGTTTAATGCTAACGGATCAACTAGATGAAGGGAAAATAAAGAAATAATTGCTAGAGGTTGTGCAATTTAGAGCCTGTTTAAATTTAATTTTAAAAGCTGTGCTGTAAATAGGTTTCACGTGAAGACTTTATGTTTAAAGTTTGGGTTAAATTCAACTCTCAGCATGGAAAACTTAAATGAGGAAAAAACAGGAGAAATCTCTTTTGTTTTGTTTGAAATGTATGTGGCATGTGGACATTGTAGAAGCCTATATTGCCCTTCAGATTACTAGGATAACACAAGGAATGTGTGTGTGTGTGTGTGTGTGTGTGTGTGTGTACACAGGCACATGTTGCTGGTGTTCTACCTTCTCCCATGTTTGCCATGCTCTAGTGTACAGCGAAGTGAATGATGAAATGGTTACGTTTATTACTCCTGCTCTAAAAGCCATCAAACACTATCAGCCTGCCTGTTGTTACCTTGTGCTATTGTGGCTGGGGTCATATTTATGACTATGTAATGTAAGACAGGGTGACCCCAGCTTGCTGCGCAAGCTCAAGGGGGTAAAATGCATCAGTGCACAGCAAATTTAAAATAGCTATAATATACAATGTAATATATTTATACATTTTATGAATGTGTAAAAGTTTGTGGTGTCTTTCTGTGCCAAAGTCAAATTCTGAGGAAAAAAAAAATTTAAGAGAATAATCTAAATTGAATCACATTGTTGTGAGACCAAGATATTCCTTTTTTTAGCATTATCATCCAAACTGTGTCCAAATGTATTTCTTTCCCTTTTAATCCCCTTTCCTGCAAAGCTAGATAGAATTACACATAGAATTTATTCCATCAGCAACACCTATTGCTAAAATCCAGCACATAATTTGATTTAACAGTGTGCTAATTAGCTGAAACAGGTACTGGATGGTAGCTGTAAATACCAGATAACTACACACTCACACATTTAAAATCATAGTTTTATTTATTTATATAAGTATTGTATATATAACACTGAGTTCCCGGCATTTAACCCATTCACAGTGGCAACCGGGACATAGTGTGTGGGAACAGTACATTGTTTGAGGGTGCTGCACTCCTGGCTTTCAATCCAGTGATTGATCAGACACTAACTACTGCAATGTTCACAATGCATTGTTTATTACAAGTAATCAAATGTTAGTGTTATTAAACAAACAGTTATTGCCTAGATAAATAGCTTTACATTTTATTATCTCAAATGCCATGGAAGCTTTGTTTCACCATGACCTGTCTGTGGCTTTGAAAAGGCACTATAATAAAAACGATGATGATGACAATGGTTATTATTATTATCATCATCATCATCATGATCATCATCATCATACTTACTATCTTCAATAGAGTAGATGCCTGTAGACTAGGACCTATTCCACCAGAGAGTCAACCAAGCTGTGCCAAGTCATAGCTGGCCCAAGGCTTGTTTTCTTAGATTTTTAGTAAACTGGCAATATTGTTATTACAAAAAGCAATATTCTCATAGTGCCTCCGGAGACACACTCCGCATAAGTCTTCTTCAATAACAGCATGGGAGCCTGAGCTCAGATATTTTTAGGGCTGTTCATGCGATCCCTTTTTAATGCAAAAACCCAGAGCCTTGTCTGGAGTCCCTTTGGTTGCGGTGTTATTTACTGCACTTAAAGGAATTGTTTAGAGGGTTCAGAGCATTCTCCACACTTTATGATCGGCGCCCGTTTCATGACTCGTCAAACTCTGTATTTGTTTATGCCAAGAGTGTGCGCCGTGCTGTGACCATTCTTAGAGTGTATTGGGGCTTCAGTGCTCAGAGGCTCAGGCTGTGGTGAAGGGCTGCTTATAGACCATGGAGGTAGATGTGTGTCTCTCTTTAGTCAGGATAATACTCATATAGGAATTGGGGTCTAAGGAAGATTTTTTTAGGAAAAATTTACATTATTCTCAAAAATCACTGTTATCATGCATATAATCAACAAAAATGTTACAAATGTGATTTGTCCCATGTAAGTTTGTTCCTCAAGCTTCCCTGGGCCCTGGAATATTGAGAAAATGTATGCTAACATCATTGTTATTGTTATGCATACAGATTGCTGTTTTATATCTGGATAGGTGAGGGGACACAAAATCCGAAAAATCCCCCTAGAGGTATCACCGACCTCAGAGGGTTAAAAGCCTAAATTTGTTTTTAGATATAAAATACATCTTGGTGTTTTAGGATCAAAAACAGTATGTCATACAGTGTCAGAAATAACATTTGCAAGTCTTTTAGCTTCATTGCTTGTTAGTTCCTCTGTAAAACTAGAAGCAGACATATATTTGACTTGGCTTGACTGATTGATTAAGACCAACTGTGTAAAGCCACTGCTGGTTGACATGGTCTTCTGAAAGAGAAATGCTTGCAAATCATATTCATTGTATTTATTAGTTGCATTAACTCAGTATTTTGTGGTTTCTTCCAGGTCCTCCATACATTGTAGCTCCTCCTGAGAACATCACTGTAAACATCTCTCAGAATGCCCTCTTCACGTGCCAAGCAGAGGCCTACCCTGGAAATCTGACCTACACATGGTTTTGGGAGGAGGACAATGTCTACTTCAAGAAGTAAAGTTATGATCGAGTTCACTACTGTGCTATGGCTTAGACACTGCCCAGTTAATGCGGGACAATATTCATGAAAAGTACTGTAAAAAATTAACGTAGCGGCTGCACTACTGTAGATTTTTACTAGCTGACTAATCATTCAAAACAATAGTTGGCTGTAAGACTAGACATCATTGGCCAAAAAGGTATTGAATGTCAAGTATTTTATTAGCAGCTTGTGGCTAAGGGCTTTTATCAGATTCTGCATATTTACTGAAACAATGGCCTGTGATTGGTCATTTTAAATTCCAATTAAAAAGAAATTTGTTTACCAATGGACTAGAGCTTATGAGTCTTTTGGTGGAATCTTATGTCATATCTTTTGCTCTAACAATCTGATTTTTGTTGTCACCTCTTGCCTATACACTACAGTTTTTACTGCCTCTGTATTTCAACCACAGTGCATTTGTTAGTTGACTAGTCTATGCAGGCTCTGTCTTGAGCTATTCCAGTAGTATCTGTTTTTGATTTCCATGATCCAATCATGTTAAAAACTTTTGGACAAACTATTGCAAACTAATCTTTAACTTTATCACGTCAGCCTGTATATTGCAAGGCACATCATAATCGTTATATCTGGGGTGTGTTTTATATATATAATTACTTTTTGCTAGATATGCAATACAGTATCTTGTCCACGTCACAGCTTTCATATGAGAGGAAGTTTAGCTGCTAATTTGCATATATTTATAGACATAGAACTCTTGACTCTTTGTGTAGCTGCAGCTGTGTGGGACCGGATGGATAAGCACACACAGCAGGTTTTAGTGCTGGAATGGGAACAACTCACAACAGTGTGCTTGTGTCATCACATGCCTAAAAAAACATGCTGATCGTCTGATGTGAAGCCAGGAGGTGCTCTTCCTTGCCCCTGACCCTCTAATTCCTCCATTCTGACTACAGAATAAAATAATATGCTGAGAGCAAACTGTCTCAACTCCTGCTCGACCCACTCTCCCCACATCTGCTGAGCAAGCAGTCTCATCTGTGCAAAATGCGCAGACTCAGGAAGCTCCAGTGTTACTGTGAAACATACATGCATTGATCACATCCTGACTGTGGTGTTAGTTTTTGGTGCCACTGCCAATGGATCAAAGCTCAGTTTAGGCAGCACACATTGCATGTGCAGTGCAGAGTGTGCGGCTATTTCAAAAGTGTTCACTAGTGTTACTTAGAAATGAAATTAATTCAAAAACCAAAACACAATTTTCACCATTTCCATTAGAAAACATTTGGTGACCGAATTTAGTTTCCATTACGTATTGCTTTTCAATCCCAGTTCAATTGTCTATGATTTATATATGTTTTATTACCTTCTTCTTTTTAAAGAAAAAGAAAAGTAAGGCTCTGCAAAATGCACATTTAAACAAAACTGACAGACACTGACAAAGACTCTTTTGCTTGGGGGCTTTTTGCTAGCAGTTGGTATGTGTTGTGGGAATCTGCATTAAAGTGGCAGTCAGTAACAAAATTTGTGCTGTCTAGTAGGGCCTGATTGATGTATTGTATCGTTGATGGTAAGGTTGTATAACTACAAGTCCTGAAAGTAATGCACTGATGGTGAGATTGTTTCAGATAATCTTGAAGTGTATGGTCTCAGGTAATTTTATTATAGCAATGGAGGATAAAACTGACAAAAACTTCTCTATATAATACGAGATGCAGACTCGTGTGTGTGTGTGTATATATATATATATATATAAACTTAAGATATAAAAGTCAGTTTCCCCTTAAGGATTGTTTAAATTTTTTCCTGTTAACTATTTTCCCTGAAGTGATTTTATGCGGCCTATTTAAAGATAAAAGGTTCTGTAAGTGAACACTTAAGGATACAATTCACTTAAGAGGTTTAATACAAGTGGTCACTGGTCGTAAATTTTCCATCCTGCATCTTTCGTTCCTCAGATGAAGTGGGCATGCTAATTGCTCCCTGTGTTTGAAAAACTGAGTATGGATTTCACATCATATCCCTTCAAAGCCGTGTGTACAAGCGGGTATGTGGCGGTGTGTTTTAATTGCGTACTTTTTCACCTCTGTTTAGTGATCTGAAGCTCCGTGTGCGCATCCTGATTGACGGCACCCTCATCATCTTTCGTGTGAAGCCTGAGGATGCTGGGAAATACACCTGCAACCCCAGCAACAGCCTGGGCATCTCCCCCTCTGCCTCTGCCTACCTGACAGTACAGTGTGAGTTTAGTTTTAGGTTTCTGGAAAAACGACATCATGTACATTAGTCTACATTATCGTAGAAATCATACTGTTCATATGTGTTTTCTGCGTTAATTAAAAAAATGTGTATGTTTGTATGCTAGAGATTCAATAATATTCCATAATATTCATAAAGTCATTAACTAAAATATAAAAAAACTAAATTGCCAGTTAAATAACTGTAAGGTGTACGCCATACACTTCCACGGAGAATCAAACATTATCCAGATAAATGTGAGCTCACCTCCAGTACAGCACCGTTAGTAGCTCTGCACTACAGACTTTTTGGAGACTGAGGGCTGACACAGTTTACAGATGACAGTGTTGGTTTTAACTGCAATTACAGTCCAGTTTCCTGCTGCTCTAGCATGCAAGTTTTCAACTGCATGCTAAGAGTTAATGAGAACTCTGGTATGAAGAGGTTTTGAGCATCTTATAAACCTTCATCATTTCTGTTTGCTGCCAAAGTTGACCAGTAATTTTTCACCTGAAATATTTTGGTTATTCTTGCTAGGAAAACAATTATTTATAAGTTATGTTTTTTTACTACCATGCAGATAAATATAATGTGAATAAACAACAAAAATTAACAATGGCATCGTGCAGGAATAAACATGTAAAAATCTATAGTGTTGTATAATATTAGCAGTATTTATAAAAAATACTGAATGTAATTAATAAACTGACTAGAATATTAGTAGAAGTTATAATAATAAACAAATAATAAGAAGAAAACAATATTTCCATCTTTCACCTTTGTATCGTTTTTTATTGCTTCTAGATATTTGAGATGATATTCAGTAAAACATTTTAAAATGAAATTACTCGATTGTTGACAATAATCCTATATGCCCCTATGTGCGGGTATTTCAACCAAACAAAATGAAAAACAAATACATCCAAAATCTAAAGGCAAATCAGAGTAAGCCCCTACTTACACTGTAGTGCCTGTTTCCTCTTTGCCTTCGAGGTGTTTTTATGTCATCGAGTCCGAGTGGGTAATTGGTGTCTGTCGCTTATGGACACAAGGCTGTTTGGCTCCCTGTGTGTCTGTAGATGCTGCCTGGCGCCTGAGCTGTCCTAGATTTCAGACTCTCTGTGGAGTATGCTAGGGCTTGTTTCCATCTGTACCGTGCTGTATGTGGGACTGCATGAGCCGTAGATAAAGCTCAGGGTGTGAGGCGGCTCTTTCAGCCCTGCTGGCGCCTCTCACTGAAGTCAAGGCGCGAGTCATCCTGAACTTTACTCACGTCGTAATCCTGCAACAGTACCTCACAGAGACAGCCTGTCATGGACAGTGAGAACATCTGGACCTTGTGGTTCTTGTGATGTGTCATCTGGTTGTAGGTATGCCTTATATAAAATAAAATGTAAACAAATGTAAAATTACTCTTATCTTGTTGATAATATATGATTTTATGCAGGGGCGTAGAACATGGGGGGGGGGTGGGGGGGGTCCACTCCCCCCACTTTTGTCATGTTATAGTGTATTAAATTGATTAAATTGTATTTATAACTTGGCATCCCTATCTCAGAACCTTGATACGCCCCTGCTTTTATGTATATCTAAACATTGTTTATATAGTTTATGAAGGTAATGTCGCTACCTTAAATAGCAAAATGCATGACTATGTCGTTTCTCACACTGTATTGAGGTTGCTATTGTGCTTTTGTTGGTTATTATATTTAACATTATGTCATGCGGTTTCAGAGGCGTAAATTTGCTGTAAATGTTATTCGTTTCAACCAATGCTTTCAAATAACAGTTTATGATTTGCCCCTTATCCACCAGCTGTCCTCATATATCACATATATAACAGATAGTATCAGGCAGCCCCATATTTATGTCCTGCTGTCTCATGGTCTTTGTAATAAATCAGCCTGGAGACTAAACACACCTGAAATCTGTATCTGGAGAAGATTTATACAAGTAATAGACATGATATGGTGGTAGCAACATTCATTAAGTACCAGCTCACACAGCAGCAATACGTAAGAACAGTCCCAAGCAAGGGAATTCTGTACCTTTTCCTCCCAATGGCTGTAAAGCTGAGATTATTGGTGTTAGAGAATTGTCTGTTCTACTTCCATAAGTCCATCTGGACCACCTGGTTTGCATCATGACATCTCTTTTTTGATGTTTGCTTATTCAGATCTTGTGTAGAAGTTCAAACATAATGAATGAAGAGACATAATGAATATCTCCTTGTCCTGAACAAAATATACCCTAAAAATGGCGCACACACACAGTCTGATGTTTACTGTGTACAGTCATATGCAAACACCCCTATTCAAATTAAATGTTCAGTCGATTTTCTATTGGAAAATAATGACACTTCCTGGTCGAGTGGTTACGGAGTTCAGCCTGCGATCAGAATGTTGTGGGTTCAAGTCCCAGGACTCACAGGGGCACCATTGAGGTACCATTGAGCAAGGTCCCATCCCCACACACAGCTCCCCGGGTGCTGCATTAGTGGCTGCCCACTGCTTCCCTTAGTGAATGGATTAAAGGCAGAGAAAGGATTTCAGAATATTCACATTCTTCACCAGTGTTCTATGAGCTTCCTTGAGTGTGTAATGGTTGTTTCTGCAGACCCTGCCCGTGTTCTCAACATGCCACCGGTTATCTACGTCCCAAGGAAGTTGCCAGGAATCATTCGCTGCCCTGTCGATGCCAACCCGCCTGTTATATCAGTCAGATGGGAGAAAGATGGATACCCCTTAAGAGTTGAGAAGGTCGGCTGGCCATGGAGACCTTTGACTTTTCAGACCTGAGTCTGCACATTACGCATAGTAATAAGCTCACAGGTCACACTCTTGTACCTCGTCTCTCACAGTATCCCGGCTGGAGCCAAATGCCAGATGGAAGCATTCGGGTGGCAGAGGTCACGGAAGACTCTCTTGGCACCTACACCTGTGTGCCTTACAATGCCCTAGGTACCATGGGACAATCCCCTCCAGCCACTTTGGTGCTAAAGGTTTGTTCCTGCATTCGTTTTTTATTCTTAATTGTTTTGTTTGTACTACTATGTTATACCAAGACGCAATGTCTGATTCAGCTACCTAGGCTTACTCTACTCTGAAAGCTCTTAGACTAAAACTGCATTTCAAATCAAGTTGTTTACCTTGTTGTGATGAAACAAACAATTAATATGAAGTGGCAATACTGTGTATTGTTCAATGTGTAATAATACTGTGGTACGTTCACCTGTTACTATGAGTTCGACCTTTAAATAAGGAATGAGCTTAGTTACTGTACTCATGAACTTAGACACTGGCTCAATATCTTTATCAACATGTAGGACCCCCCTTACTTTAATGTAAGGCCTGGGGGGGAATACCGTCAAGAGGCGGGAAGAGAGCTTGTCATCCCCTGTGCTGCTTCTGGAGACCCTGAGATTCCAACCATCGCCTGGAGAAAGGTATGGAGATAACACTTTAAAAGCTTTCGGTAAAAAGCACATTTTATATTGCATGTTTTATGATTTGTTTCTTACACTATGTTAAATGAGGTAAACAGATTTAATATTACATACTTAAAATGCCTATTTTGATTCCCTGTAGAGTTGTTGTGCTTATTTTCACAATTAACAAAATATGAGCAAAGTTGTAAACATTCTTGCATAGAACAGAATGCAGAGTGACTTTGAGATGCTTAAGCGCCAGTTTGATTTGTGTGGTTGAAGGTAGGGAAGCCCAGCAGAAGCAAGCACAACATCTTACCAAGCGGCAGCTTACAGTTTGTTTCTCTGAGCAAAGAGGACCACGGAGAGTGGGAGTGTGTCGCCACCAACGTTGTCACAAGCATCACTGCCAGCACACGACTTTTTGTAATAGGTACGGTGACTTAGCCTTTTGCCTACACTTCTCACATCACACTCACTGCTGCAAGTGACTCACATCCACTATAAATTAAAACTTCAGTAAAATGACACTGGATGAAACACCAAAGACAAAGTATAAACACTGGAAGACTAAATCTGGTCTGGAAGGGCTGTGTCATTTTTACACTGGCTCCGTATAACATGAGTACAAATTTGAGAGTCTCCTTTTTTCAGTTTCACTAAATCTATCGGTCACGTGAATTCATCGTGGCCTGGTCTGAGCCTTGACTCGATGTATATTGAGAACTTACGCTATGTGCCCAAGCGGCAGAAGTGAGTCATTGTGGCAAATGGCTTTAGGGCCTGCGGGTGCTCAATCCCAGCTGTCTTGTCGCTTGGTTTACTCTCATATGACAAGTGACGTTTATGCACACACATGCATGCATTAGCACACGCTGTTTGTTTAATGATGGGCTGCTTTCATGACAGCCCAGTGCTTGTGTTTAATGAGGGGGTAATTAAGACCCTTGGTACAGCTGGTATCCTGTGATAAGAGAGTTGATGGAGATCCTGTCCTGGTCCACTGTATGCTGAAGCGGTCTAGCAGGTCGTTCACATACATTGGTGGAGACGGTGAAGGGAGGTGTGTATACGCTAGTCACAATATAACTGTATGCTAACTGATGTTTGGACGGTTGTTTGCCAGTTGCCAGAGCTAAATGTGCCAGCTCATAGCAAAGCCAGGGGTATTTTGTAAT
>JBBKCR010000001.1:15836036-15852975 GCA_037577295.1 Ladigesia roloffi
TGTTGTTACTTTCGCCAGAATCTATTGGTCATGATTACTCTTCATTCATGAACTAAACAAAAAAATGGCAACTTGAAAGGTTTTGAAAAGCTCAACAGGTTTTATTATAGTTATCTATAATAAATCTCTCCATCTTCATAGAGCTTGTGAGCAGGTTTACAAAGAAAAGCCACAACATGAAACCCATTGTGAGTTGACGCGAATAACACTGATTTTGGTTTTAAAGTTTCACATGTCAAACAGTGAGATGTATTGGGCAGCAAAAGAGCAGTGGGTTATGGAAGTTAATGTTGGAAGCAGTAATAAACAGCAGCTCTTAAGGTGAGTTCAGGTATGCAGTGGTTATTACCTACCAAAAGTGAACAGGTGACAGGTTTATGGGCACTGATGCACTCTGAGAAATCTTCGGCCTGGAAACTCAAACTTTATCTAAAAAAGATCCAGATCTAATTTCTATCTTAAGGTCAAATTTCTGGGACAACAAGTGATAAACTAATATCTATTTATTAAATTTGCTTACAACATACAACCAAAAGAAATGGCACTGTTTGTTTATAATTGTTTGCTAGTGAACCTAATCTAATCGGACTTTTGTAATATAAAGTGTAATATGCAGTGTAGTTTTATAAAATATGTAACAATAAACCTTGATTTACTTAAAATTGCTTTTATACCTCAACAAAATGGCGACGGGCCACAACACCTCCTTCTCCAGTGACTCTTATTATGACACAGGGCTGTGGGGTTTGCTGTACAAATATGTCCAATCCATGGAGACCCCACCTGTCTGTGTACAAGACTTTAAAGATCTATGGCTAGTGCCTTTATACCAGATACCACAGCACAACATGTCTTGATGATTCTGAGCCATTTTGGCAGCACAGGCGTGATCTACACAAATATTAAGCAAGTGTTTTTTACGCTTTGGCCAATCACTGAATTTCAGTAAAGTAACCATGCACATGCTGGACATAGTTAGGGTGATGTAAAGAGACATTCTTTGTTTTCATTAGACAACACAATGTTTTGGCTAAACAAAATTATACATTATAGTTTAGTTGTTACAACATCGTTTTTGCCAAGAGTGTACTCTATTTCATGTGTTTGTTGGGAATGAACATTCCTTCAGAATTTTTACCTCTAAAAGTCTTTGTTACACCTTTAGAAGCACTTGAAAGTGGGTTCTCCAAGCCTCAACTACAGTCATATGGAAAATTACATTTTGTTGATTTTGTAAGTGAAAACATCTTCTACAGGGAGCTAAAATTAAAAAATCTACAAATTCTTTTGTGCAGTTAATGGACTGAGTGAAAATATTGGTTAAAAAAATATCATACAATATATGTACCGTTATAATTACAATGTGCAAACAATTGTTTTCTAAAGAGAATTTGAACTTCTTTTCTCTTAAACAAAACATCTCTATTGACTAGGTGCAATTAAATTTGTACAACAATTGTATGTTTTCAGTACAACAACGGACATAAGCTGCAAGGCATTACTGTGATTGTACACTCTGTGAATTTAATATATGTAATTGCTGCAGTACAGTGCATGTGTATATATATATATATATATATACATAAATATGTTCTTAAAAAATAAGAGACATCTGCAATCTATTTTTAAATCAGCATCTCTGAGTATGACTAACATTCCATTCCAGTGTCTGTTAAATTCCTACACAAGCTCCTCATTCTTCTTTATGAGGGACTGATTAGTGATCACCTGAATCAAATCTTATTTAATGTCATTTAATGGGGAAAAATATTTAAAAAATCGATATTCTCTTCTCGCTATGTGACCAGTTGGAGGGCAAAACACTACTAGAAGTAAGTCAGAGGTAGTTAGCGCCATTTTGTTTAAGAGTAAACAAGAGATTTATTGAATTACTCAAGTCCTGTAAACACTTTGTCGTTTATTATCATTTTTCATTTCGTTAAAAATTATGCTCTTAAAGAGCAATGTCGTTATTTTGTCACCAGATCTTAAAAACTAAGAGAAATCTGTTCAGTTCAGTACTTGCACCTATAAAAGATAAAACCGGAGAAACTGAACATTTTTGCACTGGTCTCTTGTTTTTTTTTGGAACTGTAAATACAAACTAAATTAAATTCACAGCCAGTCACGTGTGTTAATCTTTGTTTTGTCTGACTGGGGTGATTGAACAATGTGTTTTCACAGGAAAAAGGGAAAGATTAAATGGAAGATTGGAAGATTTAGAGTCAATCCTCCAGTAAAGCACATTATAAATCTACTACCCCCCAGTGTTGTTTGGTCTTCATTGGGGCTGTGTTGTCCAGTGTTGCATGATGCCTCTTTCTGCTTTGCACTGCTGTCTCTAGACGTGTCCTTCTCTCAGACCCAGCAGCAACACGCATCTCAGGCACCCCAACAGAGACAAGAGATCAGCTCTCCCACCTGGAAGAGGAGGAAAAAAACCCAGAGAACATCCCCCTATCTCCAATTATCTTCCATGCTGCACTGGCCTCCCCCCCACGAAGACCGGAAAGCCCTACTGGCCAGCGTGAACTCGCCCGCCCAAAACTACGGCTCTCTGCTCTGACCAGTCTAAAGAATAAGGGGAGAATCATTTTCCTGGTCTGTTAGCAGCAACAAAGAGGATATGCAGTTAGTATTGTCTTGAAATGACCGAAAACAGATGTTCCCCTCCTTTCAGCACGGCGTATAAGTGCATTGACAAAGAGGAGAGGACAAGGTTTAAAAAAAAAAAGAGAAATTAGTATTTCATGACTTGAAAACCTTGAGAATAACATTAGGTTTCATCTAGAGATAAAAACTGAAGTGACTGAACTATTATGTATATTGTGAAACCTGAAGAGCTCAATGGTGTCCCTCAGAAACATAATTAACACAGGGTTTATTTTCGTCCTCCTACAAAATATACCTCAGAAAGAAATTCAATTCTGGCACACATTATAGCACTTAGACCATCTTTCGTGCAAGCTAACAGTATTTTATAATGAGTTCAGTGGCCTCTGTTGTCCAGTAATATTTAACTTTATTTGTTCTAGTGACGAGGCGTTGATCCAATGAGCGCTAAATTGCCATTTCTTTTTTAAGATTTGTCACTTAAGTATCCAGCGTCATCTAATGCAAAGCACAGAATCTCATTGAAATTGTAAGCTACAACAAAGTCTTTGGATCACAATGCAATACTGGCCTGCTGCTATATTTGGATCTTTCGTCATCAACCTTTCTGAGGGGGCTCTTATGTGAATTGCCATGTGCTAAATATAATTGCTTCAGCCCAGTTTTTCTCTCTCTCTCACTCTCTCTCTTTCTCTCTCTCTCTCCGATATCAAAACTCGGTGTAAAACCCATTTTTATTTGTAGTTTATTTTCGAACACAGACAATTAGTGCTATTTTTTGATATACTGAATGGTCACTTGGGACTGAATATAGGAAATGAAAAAAAAAAATACTTTTATACTTTTTGGGAGAAAATGTGTAGTAACAGTGGACAAAAAAAAAAACTTTTGGCATGTTAAAAGTGACATTAACTTTAGACGGCTAGTAATTTTCTTTCTTAAGATATTTAAAAGACTGCCTTTTCCTGAGGATTTTGGATCGAATTAATGCTCACGCCTCAGATTCTCTTTTGTACACTAGAGAAGGTTGGGGACATACACACAAAACTCACAGTATATCATGAAATGCTTCTCGGACTTTTCCCCGGTGTGTACTTAAATCGGCATCCGTTTTAAAGGGGAGCGCCTCAAAATTGGAGCATTTGAACTTTTTTGTGTTCGGCCAAATGCTGATGTCAGAACGGTGTGGTCCCTTGGGTTCTGCTTGGCCCCGGTGTTCATACCTACACGCTTAATAGGTGGGAGGAAAAAAAAAATGCCTTTAGACATTCTTTATTCCAAAAAATGACTTCAATCTTGATATGACAATTGCAAATGTAATTGTCAAACGTTCAAGTAATGTAAGTATTGTACTTTGGTGACCCTTGCACAAATGTAATTAGAAGTCGTGAAATGCATTGTTAGTGTAAAGTTGAACTGTTTCAATCAGTTTGATAGCGATAATCAAGTATTAATTCATAGGTTATATTAGATATACACCAAGGAAGTATTGTAGATATTGTGCCGACAAATGAAGACAAACAGGTGACAGATACCAATGAGGAATTATACCTGACAAAATTGATCTACTAAAAGTAGCTTGACAGAGATTTTATTAGGGGAAAAAAGCATGGATTATTCTCATGACCATTGGTTTTCCGTTCATCCTAGTTTTTCATAGGGCACAGCGATGGCTTGTGTCACTGGAGTACAGCTAACCAGTTTCTCTTAATGCTCTTTAATGCTTTATTGTGTCCGGAGCTCACTAACAGCCACTGACCTGCTATCCGCAGCTAACCCTCTGTGCTGGGTCAGTCTAGCTCTAACCGATGATGAATGTATGGTTTGGTTTGAGAACTACTGATGTGTTTCTGTCATTTGAACGCCTGCTGCCTTTTAGTATTTAAAAGCCCACTGTTAATTCACCCATTCGTTTGAGAACAGACTCCCCTGTCTGATCTCTTTCTCTTAATCTTTTAGCAACAAGACGTCCTGCCGTGTTATAATGAATGACCATGAAAGGGTTGATCAGCCGCTACAGCGAATCAACGGCCCACGTTTCGAAAAAAAGCCAGAACTGAATATTGCATAGAGAGCGTTCAATACAATTAAAGGGCCCATATGACGGCAAATCAAATTTTCCTCTTTATTTTGTAAATAAGAGTTTGTAGAATGTAAACACTGTTAAAATTTCCAAAATGTACCATTCACTCAGTCCACACATGTAAACTAGCAACAAAAACAGTCTGTTTTGAAGTCGCTGTTGTTTGTGATGTCACAAAAACAACACATTTAGATGTGTCAGACCCACAGCAGTTTATCCTCAGTCGTTCACAATGAAGTTATACGGAGTGTTTCAGTGAATGAGGCACAGTACAGCGCAGATAGTACAAACAGAGCTCATTTAAATACATCCGTCTTAAAGGTGCAGGAACAAAAACAGCCGTTTTATTTTGAAGAGGTGAAGCGAGGATGGAAAATGGTCACGCAGAAATCCAATGAAACTTCAGGAACAAATGAAACACATGATGGAATATGGGCCCTTTAAAAGAAGCGGTTAAAGTGTTGTTGCATGAGAGATCAAGTTGGTGCCCACTTTTCCTTTTTTTTCTGACAGGTTCAAACATCTGGCAGTATGGTCTAGTGTATCTCAGCTATTGCCGATAGACTGCACAAGTCCCTGTTCACTCTTGTCGTTTTCTCTCATGTATTATACTGTGTATGAGTTTGTAAAGCTGCTTTATGTGTGTAGAAGGCGGGGGCCGCAGTACGACGTCCGCATTTACTTGCCTTTAGCCGGCCAACGAAGAAACTAAGGACAACTGATGTACTATCTTTTGTCTGAACTGTTTTTTTTTTTTGTTTTAGCCAGTTCACATAGAGAATCATGCCGCTAAAGAAGTCCTACGAAATATACACATGTTTACATTACTTAGAGATAACCGTGTGAGGATGTAGGCACATCGTACGCATTATGACTTGGTGCTATGTCTTTTTTGAACTCTCGTGGTGCTGTGTTTTCAGAGGTCAACACGTAACGATTCATGCACATGTCCTCTGTCTTAAACTAACTCAACTTAGCTCCATTGTGGTTCCTCTTGTCCGGGTTTCATAGTGAGTAGGGTCGTAAGCAATAATAATACCAGTCTAACAGGACAGAACCTGCTTTCTTACTGCATCTCACTCCAGATATGGGAAAAAGGCTCGAGGTATTTCACCTTCAGTGGTAAAGAAACAGTCTCAGAAATGATCGGGGAGATCACTGAATGCTGAAAGAAGTTTGTAGAAAGCTTGATGAAGATTAGCAGACCAGAACAAAAAGGAGCAAAGTGAAGGGTGATACTGCTCAGTGCAACCAGGGTATCTTCAAAAAAATGTTCCACAGAGCTTGGACAGGACCTAGCAAAGGGCAGTCTGGAGAATCAAGTACAGTACTGTTGTTTTTACAGTGATTTTTACAAACAAAGTCAAGTGATCCAGGTGTCACACTGCTACAAGGCGACAGCATTTCTGTGTATCCAACACATAATTCAGATAATGGTTGATGGGATTCTCCTTTATTTCTGTTTCTTTTTTTTTTTCTTTTTCGACTAGTTCCTCCAGTACATGCATGGAGACCACAGCTAATACGTCTCTCTTGTAGAATATAACTAATACTGTACGTGTAGACACGCCCCCTTTTTTTGCTTGTTATGAAAGAAAGACTAACTCTTAAGAGGGCTCATTCGCAGGAATTGTCATATCAACTCTTTGCCTGTAATCACTTCTCTTGCTTTTTTCATTTTTGCATTTGTTTTATTATGGTCTCTATGGTGAAACTGAAACTGTTTTTCATTCGGGGTTTCTTTAGGTCTCATTTCATCTTCATTTTGCGTACGTCAGATGGTCAGCTTTCCTTCATCCACTCATGCATTTCTTTTCTTTTTTTACTTCTGCTCCGTGTTCATTGCTTTTATATGTTAACCAGCACTGAGAATCTAGAATGTACTACTACATTATGCACTAATTTATGACTGTTTTAAGATTTAAACCTCATTTGTAGAGCTAGTGCTCATTCGAAAGCATATGTCAGAACTGCGTTCATCATGCGTTTTCTAACTGCGTCGGATTCGTGTTGTACGTGAATTTGTTTACAGATTATTTTATGTAGAAAGTTTCTGGGCTGACTTTCGTTCTTTTCTTGTTTTTTTTTTTTTTTCAAACTTGCTCATTAATTTCACACCTCAAATGCAGTGTACTGAGACTGTTCACGTGTTACAGAACACACAAATAATAGACCTTCGTTTCTTCTGTTTATTTGGAGTTTCTCGCTTTGATTTATATGGTTGAATTACCTTTTTTTGAGGCTTCTTTGTTTTTGGTAATCTGATTTATTTCAGGTATATTTCTTAAACAGTATGGTGCTGTACCAAAGCCTTATGTAAAATATTATTCTGCTGTATTGTTTGACTCTTCTGCCACTGCTTTTAGGACAAGTGAACACTCTCCGAGATAATTGTGACATGTTGCTAGCCAAAATGACTGATACGACTCCAGTGCAGTGTGCCTCGAACTCCTCGTCCTTGAATAAAACTTCTCAGTACGGTCGCGGACTTTCAAAAATGTACCACACGCTCAGTAAGACAGTACGATTTGGTGCCTGGTGTGTCTTCATGCCTGCTGCTAGGAGTAAATGTAAACGGTGTCTCATATCTGTGTAACATTACCTAAACCATGTCATGGGTCTCCGCACTTTTACTCATTTGGACTTTGTGGAGCAGCATCTTAACTAAAAGGGATCAATCTGGTGCAAAAGTAATGGCATTATATATCAACAAGGGAAATGTCCCATTGACCTTTTTTCCCCCCTCATTTCATACAAACCCCATTCAAAACAAAACAAACAACAAAAAAAGAACATGCTATCCTAACTAACGTGTTGTCTGAGATCTGCTCGCAGGAGCAGGTCAGGTTGTGGTAGATCTAGGCTGTTAATGTCCGTATGCTGTCTCAGACGGTCCAATTGAGGTATTGTAATGTGGAGCAGTTAAAATAGCATTGTTTACATCACCAGATGCCCAAATATGCACATTTTGGCAGGTTCTATTAAGTTGACATTTTCCAATGCTTCGTTCCATCTAATAACCCTCTAAAATTTTTGTATTTTGATATAATAAAATACATAAGAGTGTATGGAATTGTGTATGCGCCATTTGTGTTCAGGTTTCTTTTAGTTGACCACAAGGTGGTATTGCAAGCGATTTTGTGGTGTTATATAAAATGAACTACACTAATGTGTCTGATAACAAGGATATTCTATTTTCTGGGCAGTACGTGTGTGTTTCATCAGGAAAACTGTAGAATAAATACGAGTAAATGTAAATCAAGTCCAATATAGCACGTCATTGATGTATAATCAAGTGTGGTTCTTGAATCTATTAAATTAAGCCACTGCAGGGATTTATTCAACTGCATCAGCAGAACTTACTTACTTTAATGAAGGACTGATCAACTGAATAGGTATTAGGTATTAGGCTGCAACTGTAAATACTGGACTTTCTCAAAGAGAGTCCTGGAAATAGTTAGGCTAACATTCATACACATCGAATTGCAATTTAATACTTATTTGTCTATTGGTATTTATTCTACTATTTTTGGCCCAGATAAACAGCTTCATGTATCATTTTCTCAGATGCTTTTCCTCAACACATTAGAAGGTAAAGATGCCTATATACATATTACACCCATGAAGCCTATCACAGTGTTTATGTTTCATATTGTGAATTGTTTTCGCTTTAGGATGTAAATGCACTAAAAGCTCTTAGTGAACATAAACAGCAGTGTCCGTAAAGCCGTTGAGCCTTAATCGAATGTCGGTATCACTGTAAATGCCGGTTTATCATTTGCACAATATACGGATCTGCTTTTATGGATTTATACATTCTCTTGGGAGAGAATGTGATTAAACAAACTGATAGCTTAACTGTACTGTGTGTCCGACTAGGAAAAATGACTGGAGCTGAGTAGTTGTCTGGGAGATTAACAGACTGCATGGAGCTTTCCTCACATAGGTCAACCATGCTTCATTGATAAAAGGTTTAAATGCAGAGAAAGATTTTCACATTGTTCATACTGTATGCTATCCTATGGTGTGTTAACGTTTGACTATTAGAGGCCATATTTCAAAAGTAATATGAACAGTGGTGGGTAAAGTAGAATACAATTCCTTAAATGTGTATAAGCAGCAAACAAAATTGACTTAATACAAGGCCCTGGGTTCCCTACAGAGCGACACAGGACCTTATTATAGCATCTAGTATCAGCATATTGACTAAATTCTCTTTTTGTGCTAATGTGAAATGCCAGAGCTCAAAGTTGTAAGGCATGAGTAACAACAAAGTCGGCCATGAGAGATCACCAACAGAAAATAAGAAATGATTCCTTGCTGTCAATCACGATGGATGAAATTGAGCCCAGAAAGTATATTTTGTTTTTTGCAAAGGATATTTGAGCATGTAAAAGGATTAGCAACCAAGCACAAAAAATACAAAATTTAGAACTATCAAAGATACACTCAAAAGAATTCCACTGATTTTTCCATTTCTTACCTCATTCCCAAGCTGGAGCCTAAACAAAGTCATTCAGAGTCTTTTAATGTGAAATGATGCAATGTAGAGAAACCTGCTGAATGTATTTTCTGTGGTGATGATGGGAACCAGGGCTCCTGCCATCTACAACACAAATACAGAGCCTGATTAAGCCCAGTCTTGGACTAAATAGCAGTGCCAAAGGTGACTCACCACTGGAAATGCTTTTAAGTCTGGCCTAATTCCATTTTCAGTCTGGGAAACTTTTACTTTCCAAAATGATCCAACATGTCATTCTGAGGTTTTGTGTGTAATACTGATAAGGATAAAATAATGGTAGGATCTGTCTTGTAGCTGTCTGTCATAGAAAGAATAATGGTTTCAGGTCAAAACTTAATCAAACAGCCATAAAATGACGTGTCAGTAATCGGGCAGCACCCATTTCCTGCTATGTGAGGTAGATTTTATAGGCATTACAGCAGGGTTAGTGAAGTCTGGTCCTGGAAGGCTATAATCCAGCACAGGCTGCTGTTTTTTCTTGCTCAAACACACTTGATTCAACACACAAGTTAATTAGCAGGTTTAGTGGGTATGTTTAAATAGGAAAATTACCAAGATGGTGCTCCCGTAGGACAGAATTTTGAGACCCCTGTGTTAAAATATTTGGCAAACAGGTTCCTACACTATATGGACAAAATATTGGGAACACCTGACCATTACACTGACAGGGACTTTATCAGGGCTCTGTGTGGGCCAGTCAAGTTTTTTGAACTAGAATCATTCACCAATGTCTTTATGGAGCTTGCTTTTTGCAAGGGGTCACAGTTATGCTGGACAATAAAAGGTACTTTCTCAAACTGTGTCCACAAAGTTGGAAAAATGGCGTCATCCAAAACGTCTTGCTATGCTCGTCATTAAGACTACCCTGCACTGGAAGTAAGGGACCTAACCTTAACGCTGAAATAATAGGTCCCAATACTTTTGTCTATTTTGTATATTTCCACCTTCCTGAAGAGTCCAGGCAGGGTAAGTTTCTGTACTATCAGACAACTCTAAATAAGTTTCGACACTGATGACTTAATTATGCAGAATTACTACAAGGTAAGTGCCTTCCGTCATCCATGATGGTGAGAATTACATCACCGCTTCTGCCCTGCCAGGTCAGTGACGCAAGGTGTCACTGCATTAAAGGTAAAAGGTTCCTGTTGGCCACGCCCATCATGCTTACGTCGGACCACGCCCCTCTGCTCCAGCAAGCCAACGAACTTTTTGTGCGCTCGAGCCCTCGGTGAGTGAAGTAAGTTGAATAACCCGTTAATTTCATCAATGTTTTGCCCGCGGTGTTTACAGAGACAGCGAAAGGAATGAGCAGAGAGATGAAAAGAGACGCTCTCGGCCGAGATATTTAGGCGTGGACAGGTGAGTCGTTAATAAAATCCAGCTGTCTTGTGTTTTTGCCATCATCTATCGAGGAGGGGATGCTAATGTCCTCGTTCGTGAAATTTCTCTCCTTTGGCTCTCTGACAGTTCACGACCAGGTGGCTGGAGGAAAGAACAGAGGTTTAACCACTAAATACGTCTAGCCTCCGAGTGTAAACTGACCTCCTTTTTCAGTTACAGCCAGAGGACAAGGCTAGCGGAGCAGCTAACCCTCATCCTCTGTGTTCGTGTCTGTTTTCCTGCAGAAAGCGACATCCACCTGACACCTCTACAAGCATTTCAGCCTCTGCTTTTTGTACTATGTCTCCTTTTGGGTTGTTATAAAACGAAGACCAGCCTTGAACTGTACCAAGATACTAAACAAGCCCCAAGCAATAATAGTGAGTTTTCATTTTATCTGAAAGATCCAGAATCATCTTTATGGATTGGTCCAACTTCTTCTGCAGTCAGGCAGTGTGTGTGTGTATGTGTATGAGTGTGTGTATGTATGTGTGTGTTGAAGAGGAAGAAGTGCCGTCGCTTAGCAACTAAACATTAATCCAACATTTATCTACTGCCATAAAATCCCACACACACAGCTGTGACAAATGCAGATCCTACAGATCTTCCACCAGGCACCACTGAGATTATGAGGATCTCTTCAAGCAAATGTGAGAGCATACAATAAATATAGATAAGATGCAGGAGTTTTTTGAATGAACTTCAAGGTAATGTTCATTTTGCACCACACTGTCATGATCATAGTAATATATACATGTTTAGGTGAGGAGGACTAAACATCATTACATTGAACCTGTTTATGCAACCCACACAAGTGTATCCTGTTGGGTCTATATGCATTCTAATTCTCTATGCTGTGAGGTAAAGGTGAACTGCTGAGTCAAGTGTTTGTTGATTCTAGTCAGCAAAATAGCTTGTAGCTATTTGAAAGAAGGCTGCAGAGGACTGAATATCCTTATTTTCCTAATGCATGTTACATCTGCTATACTTAGACTAGGGTTGCTGTGATAGCTGGCATTTGATTCCTACCAACTGTGGAATCGCTATCATTGATACCAAAGCAATAATGGAGAAACTGAGCTGAAACGTGATTTGTTTTTACTTAAAAATTGCAGTTAGGAAGAGTGTGGTTTTCAAATCAGCAGTGTGTGTTATTCGACATTAGTTTTATGTGGGGAAATTTTGCAACACCTAAAGCTTCTCATGATGAATGAAATCTTAACACGCTGGCAGGCTAACACACTAAGTTTGACTGTCAAGCTGCATGCTGGTCATAATGGTGATAAAAAGCTTTGAAAACACAATTACTCTGCTGGTCAAAAAGAGGTGTTTTTCCCAAGTCCCAAGCAGTTTTGGTATGAACAGCTAATTTGTTGGTATAAACACGTCTTAATCGTCTAAAAAAAGCAAAGTATAATATAAGTGCACTTGCAATGCAGACTTGATTGTTGGCACTTTTGTATCTTGTAAGCTATTTAACTGTTTTGCATTTGTAATATTCTTATTGCTCAATTACGTGTCCAATACAATGCTTGATTACTCATCTACTACTAATTTAACTGAACTCATTTGTGTGCTACGAATATGCGTTCTGTCATACCTGCTGCATACCACAGCTTGGAGTGGGTTAACATCTAGTTTTTCTTCTAGCCAAGGTTGAAGCTTTATTCAGAACGGAGGACCAATCTCTTTTTCTCCCTCCCCTCTCATACGGGCAGCTGTTGCAGTGAGTCAGTATCATGGAGGCAGGCAGCGAGACTGCTGCTACGCCACACAGCACAGCTCCAGCACCTCTGGGAGACACAGCCAGTCATGATCCGCTCCAAGGGTGAGTCTCAGCCTGCCTCACTCAAAGCCTCTCCCATCGCTTTCACATTCGGCGTTGTGGAGGATTATGATTAGTCATGCTGTTGAATGTGTATGGGTGTGTATGTGAGTATATGTCGGGGACATTAAAAAGAGCTGCCTTCGCATGTGCTGCGAGACTCATAGCTGCACATCTTTGAGGATAGTATGTGTAGAATAGCATGGTCATGTTTGCACAAGCATTTCCTAATGTGCAGATGATTTTTATCCTCTCGTATTTACTATGGCCTATTTCAGGAGCGCTGCACCAGATCCCTGAAAGGTTTGCCCACAGACAAGATAGATGAGACTTCCGTAGCAATACAACAGGTCATTTGTATTCAGCTAGAAGACTGTATGGCACTGCATATACACTAGTAGTTGTATTAGGGCTTATGCATATGGTACATGTCATTTACAACAGGAAATTTATTGGTAATATACTTTTCTTAGTAATTTTATTTTATGTTGATACTTTTCAGTTTGTTTCAATGAGAAGTGTCGAGTGTGTTTGTGTGTGTGTGTGTGTATATATACAGTACTTTATAACCTTCTAGCCGAATACTAATCTGTCTTTGTCAGTGACATGAAATCTGGAAGCTGTTTTTATTCATATTCTGGTTTGATTTCTTTTCTGATAACGTTAGGTCGTCCCCCGGTTGAGCTGCATCAGAATGAATGCAAGTTGCTGCGCTCATTTCCATGATAAAAGAACCAGGTCCTACTAATCTATGTGCTTGTCCTCATCTCTTGGGGCCAAAGGCTTTCTCCAGCTCACATTGTCTTCAGTGCAGCAGATGGACTGCTAAACTCCAGTCTTTGATTTCACCTTTCAGAACACAAAAAGTCTCCCTAGTCCCCCAAAGCTACATGGATACACCTCACCTGCCCTGCCAAACGTCTCTTATTTCAAGCCACCATTCAGGCCAGCTCTTTATTTCAGATTTCATTTGTAACTGGCTGGCTGAATGGACAGCTTTGTTAGTCACTAAACGCTTCATGTAAATGCTGTTGACGTGTAAAAAAACGTGCAACTTCATAATTAGCTTGTTTATAATACCTGTATAAAATGTTAACTCTGATCCATGTGAGTGTTTCCCAAACTTGGTCCTGGAGCTGCCAACTGCTGCATATTTTAGCTCTGCATGTTTTGCCTACTCCCAACATGCCTTATCCAACAAACACAGGGTGGGTGTGTAGGAAAGAGGGAATAAAAGAAATTACAAAAAGGTGCTATGCATAGGAACCAGGGTTGTGCTAGCATTGCCCAAATTCAATATTGGAGGTCCAGCGTCACATAGTCCTCCAAGACAGAACTGAACTTCTAAGACTGCAACTTGAGCACATCACTACACATTTAATTAACTGATGCATTAAATCTGGCAGACACTCTCTCTGTCCAGGACACGGACACCCCTACTCTAGTAATTTCACAATGAATGAACCAAAAAAATGGATATAGTTACTTTTAGATGCATTCTTTTTTTTTTCTTTCATTTATTGTTACCATTACAGAGGCAGCATGAATAGTATATTTACTAGTGGAGAATGATTAGGCAAAAATACATCACGATGGATCAATGGTTTAAAATTGTTTCATGATGATTATGATGATTATTTTAGTCAATTTTTCGCATATTAAAAACAACTAAACATACAGTTTAATGAACAGCATTCTTTTAACTACTGGAGAGATCCACTTATCCACAGAAAACTTCATTGAATCACTTTGCAATGTAATTTACCATGACAACGATGAATATCATCTCATTGCCCAGCTCTAATATATAGAGTGCATTTAGAACATAGTGGAAGCCTGTGAACTTTCAAATGTGTGGAAATCTGGAACTTACTCCTGGTTAAACTGTGGCTTCTTGTTTGAGTATTGCGTCACTTTCAGGCCAGAAGTTCACTGGAGTACTTCTACTCCTTGCCTTGCTCCATTTTTCACTTCTGAATTTCTAGATTAGGAAGACAAACATGTCTGGTTTTTATCAGACCACACTGTTATGATGTATTTAAAGAAAATGTGTTTTGAATCATTCAGTAAATGTGGGAGCATTTCATATCTGTGGGATTTGAGCTGTATCTATTCTAATTAATGACTTCAGCTACTTTAGGGAACACCCATTGCTGGCAGTGCTGTTTAATTGTAGCTCATACAATCTCTGTAGAAAAGCGTCGGCAGTAGAATGGGATGCTTTGGAGCAGCCCTAAGCCTTTGAGCCTAATCATCGATGCCAAGAGGTGGATAGAGAAGAATAAAGCCCACAAGCATTTGGCTTAGGAGCAGTGAAACTCTAGAAAGATGGAACTTCATGATGAGTGATCCAGAACTTCTCTTCCAAAATCAGTACCTGACCTTATTGATAGCCCAATGGTTGAATGCAACCAAGTCCTCAGAGTAACATTCCAACTACAGTAGAACCTTCCCAGATGAGTAGAGGCTGTTACTGCTGAAAAAGGATGACAAGCTTCTCATTAATACCCTTGATTTCAGATGAGCAGGTGTCTACAAACTTTTAGACATATTAATATAACACATTAATGTTCAATAATGTAATATTTTAATATATCTTACCAAATAACAATGATACATTCTGAAAGAAACATTGACTTTGTTCCAAATGAAGATACATTTCACATTTAATAAATAAAGCTGTTCATTTTGTGTGAGTTGAGTAACTATGAGTTTAAATTGGCCATTTAAAAGTCCCCAATAATAAGGAATGGTTTGTCCCAATATGACATGCACTGCATGATGTCACCTCTTCAGGAAAAAAAGGATGAAGGACAAAGTTATATCCTCTCATTTTATTTGCAAATTTTTGGCATCTGAGTCACGACTGGCTCAATGAACTTTCAGCAGTTTTAATCTAACGTCCAACACGAAGAGTTTATTTTTACAGATCTATTTCTATAGATAACCTAGTGAGGTTTATGCTTATATATGGAGTATATGTTCAATACATTAGAGACATTTTCTTTTACATAATAAGGTCAAATAATCTTTAGTTCTAAATGGTTTGCCTCAGTAGGAAATGGTTGTGCCCTCTGCGTTTCCTTATAAAGTGAAAAAAAGGACCTTTCCTCTCTTTGCTTTGATTCTTTTTGTGCTATTCATTGTAATTGAAAAATGTGGCCTGTTTATGGTAGTAATGGTTAAAATATATGTTGATGCATTTATCAAAAATGTCTTGCGGACGTTTCATGAATCCCAAGGATAGAATATCGCTTTTATTGAAATGGTAACCTGCGTGTGTGTGTGTGTGTTAGTATATGCCTGCCCAGCCCCCACTCGCTGGAGGAGGAGAGGAGGCCACAGGCAGTGGAGAGAGCAGGCTGGGAGGACGCCATCGCTCTTATGGTCAGGATTTACTGCGCATGCTCTAGACTGCTCTAGTGCACCACTCACATGCCTATAGACAGCTGTATAAAATTGCGTGTATGTGTACAGGCGAGGGGTGCAGACGTAGTCCCTGGAGATGTGGTGCCTGCTGAGTCGTCTCTCCATTCGTGCACCAGTACCGCCAGCATGAAGGTCAAGAACGTGAAAAAGTAAGTGCCCCTCCCCTCTGAACTGAGTTCTCAAAGAAATGGTTGCGTCTTGTGGCCTCTCTCTCTGGTAGAGCTCCAGCTGCATACTGATGAGTTTTGCTCTCTTACAGGCTGTCTCTCGCTAAAGGCCATTTTCCTCGCCTGGCGGAGTGTGCCCACTTCCACTATGAGAATGTGGACTTTGGCTCTGTTCAAGTAAGTGCTGGAAGGCAAATGTATCTCTGCTAAAGGTCCTGATTGTGGCAAACCCCTTTATTGTATTGCAGGCCCTGACTCAGGGAGGACACAGTGAAACAGCAGCTAATTAACTGAATTATGCCTCACATTTGAAACAACATTTCTGTCTGCTTTGTCTGATATGCTTTATAATACAATTAGGCTTATAGTGAGCTCTTTTAGTGTTTTTTTTTATTTAGAGCTACAATATACTTAAATGAAACTCTCATGCTGTGTGAGATGTCTTTGCCTCCAAGGTTCATTTTTATGCTTTGTGGCGCAGCACATTGCTTTTAGATGGAGGGTTTTGCAGTTCCTTTGCACATCCAGTAGAGGGCAGCACCTATCTACATTATGCAATTGACTTTTCACAGTGTCTGCATCCTCTAGAGCGCATTGATTTGGGGCGTTGTTATTCTGGTATTGATTCTGTACATCACGGTGCAGTAACATAGCCACGAAAGTGCGGATTCTACTTACCCTACTCCTAGTCATGTCATCTTTCCAGTGAAAACAGGTTTGAAGGAAAATTCCACACATCTCATCAGATTCAAGGTCACCCACTGTGTGTACATAATTGTGTGTGTGTGTGTGTTTGCATGTATGTATGTATGTGTGCGTGTGTGTGTGCATGTGTGTGTTTGTGTATGTATGTGTGTGTGTGTGTGTGTGTGTGTGCGCATGCCTTTGAGGGTACAGGTAAAAACCTAATTTTGTTTAAG
>JBBKCR010000001.1:15858267-15883356 GCA_037577295.1 Ladigesia roloffi
GTGTTTTAGACAAGATAATATCTTTCTGGTATCACAGGCGTTGTAGCTTACTGCAGGTCTGTTGAAGGGTTTGAATCTTAAAGGAGAATCACATGATTTGCCTTTGTATTGCTGATATCAGGCCTGTGCTAAGTGTAAGAGTTCTGTGGCAAATGTCTGTTTTTGTGCATCCTGAGCATCAGGGGATGGTCTGATGAATCAGTGCGTTCAAATAAAACAATTAATGTATTACTAGTACAGGCCTATTTAACCACATTTAGTCAGTGCATCAACATCCAACCACATCTTTGTGGAGATGTTTTTTTGCACTGGAATACAGTCATACTGGAATGGAAAAGGTTATTCCCCAAAATGTGTCCACACAGTTGGAATAATGGTAGTCAAAATGGTTAAAGTAAGAAATAAAATACATTTAAAAAAATTGTTAGAGGCTCAGTGCCTCTAAAAACTCTCTTAAAATGTAATCACATGAAATAGTTGAAACAAATGTGTTGTCAGTTGCCTGAATATTGTGTTACGTCATGGAGAAACAACTTCCCTTTAGAAACAACTCCCCTTAAAAAAAAAGTACATTGTTAATCTTGTAGTGCTGAAACATTAAAATCACCTTTCCTTGGAAGTAAGGGGTCCAAGTATTTTTGTCTATAGAATATAGTGTCGATCGCAAGGCATATAACCCTATAATCGCATTATTGTATTTTACCATAGTATGTTGTACAGCACTTGGCCAGTGACTTAATTGGATGTGATAGGGCTGCTTGAAAAACTGTATGTGCTTCTGTTATTTCAGATGTGACATTACTCAGAGCAGTAAAGAGAGAGGGGAAGGGTGAATGAAAGATCAGTAGGTTATTCATTTTAGTCTTTCTGTAGCTTGTGGAATTTCCCTGAGGATTATTGTTTCCTCGATTGCAAAAGGCTTATGCTGCATTCTATCGCTCAGTAGGAATTTTAAGCCTCAGACAAGCAATTTGTATTGCCATTGCATTTCACCCAATCTCACAGAGTTTATACAGTTCATGAAGGTGCACCTTCACTTTATCACTGCACCAACCAACCAACCAACCAACCAAGACATTATCAGTGACTTTCCTCCTGAGTAATATTTTGTTTTTAAGAATGACATTTAGGGCTGTCACTACCAATGATGTTACCTTTAATACCAACTATTTTGATGATTAATTGGATAGTCTGTTTTAAAGGTCAGGCAATTGAACTGGGTTTAACTAAAGAAAAACAGCAAAATGATACTTATGACTCCCTTTTCAAATATTCCAAAGTACTTTATTAGAAAAGGTTAAAAAGATAGACTGTAAGAGTTTTATTAAAACTGTAAAACCAGTACACTGTTCTTCTTTCTACTCTTTAATATTTTGGTCTCCCATATTATAATCTAAATCATATCCTTAATGATAGTTAAAAACATACACAACATTCTCTTTTTAAAGCATAAAATTAAAAAACCCGGAGTGAAGAAAAAGTGCAGTGATTTAATATTTATAAGCCACCTAAAAATATAACAGCAGATTGCTAGTATACAGTTTCTTTTCTAAAGAAAGAACCATCCCAGTGCCAGTTTCTTTCTATTCAGAGAGTGTTGGATAAATTAAATTATGTTTTATATTGCAAACTGAGAAAGTAAATATAGATTTGTATTATAATATATTTTAAATTGAGTAATTTTGAGTAATCATGTCTGCAGAGAGGAGATTCTACAAAGTTATATCAGAGATATGTAGAGAGTGCTGAGCTGGGAAAGGGAGCTTGGCCACTCCACTTCGCCCCGGTGCTGTTAGCCCTGTTCAGTCCTGCGTCGCATCAGGGCTGCCATCCATCGCAGCAGAGAAGAAAAGAGGAGGGCAAGGGAGGGGAGAAGAGAGGAGAAGGGGGGAGGGCCGTAGGGAAGCTCCCTCTTTGGATTCGTTCTCCTCTACAGCTGCTTTTAGAGGAGGTATACCAGCCGCAGCAGTGGAGCTGGAAAAGGCTTTAGAGGAGCTGCTTGTTGAGAAGTGTTTAGAGAGTTTCTCGGGCTCTTGCTGGAAACATTAGTGGAAATATTGGTGGAAATGGGCTGCTCTTCTGGCTGATCCAATTTTGGCTTCCAGCCAGGTGTTTGATGAGCCTCAGCAGAAGCCGTCGGGATTGCAGGGACGCGAGGGGCTGGTGTTAGTCCGTCTTTCCGTGTACGCCAGCCTTGCAGTGGAAAGGCTTGATGAGGGATGGCTCAGCTGTTGGACCAAAGTGAACATCAGAATGGAACTGACCTCAGCTTATGAGGCGAGTCAGACTGCACCCTGGTGAGGATAAACGGCTGCTTTCTTGTGTGTGTGTTGAGCAGATGTTCATTAAGGGCTGAGTATGGGGCTGTCTGGGTGTAAGCCTGCAATTTGCATTGAGATAACATGCTAACATGCTGTAGAGTCTTTATGTGATTCTCTACTAATGGTGATTTCCTCTGTGCTTAATTAAGAACAAAATAAGTGTTTGCACAAACCATGAATTGTTTAATAACACTAATCTGTACCTAATGGCACTTCACTGTAATGGGGAAGTTTTGCATCTACTTTGAACCACCCTCATCTGCTGTTTTTTATAAAAAAAATTTAGTTTGGTAGTTTTTTGTGGGATCTTGCCTTTGGAATGTTGTGCCACAACTGAGCATAGGATGAATACGTGTTATTTTCTGCAGTCTGTTTCAACCCAGCAACTTATCATTTCAATTACAATGAACCGCCTAACTAGGTCATTTAGCCTCTTGTGAGACTGCCGTAGTTATTGCTATAAATAAGACATGCTTTCATATTTTAGTAGACTTTGAAGTTATTCATTATTGGTCTCTTTACCAACTTAGCATCCCAAATGTTTGGCTCTTTGATCTGCATGACTGATATATTGTGTATGGTGCATAAAGGGGTTGCATAAATGAGATGATGCAAAGTAGTAAATTGCAGAAGGCACTAAAAAGCTGGTGTTGTTTTGTGTACAGGTATTCACATATGTGTTGTTCATAAGCCTGAATAAAAAAATAATAATCTTTTTAAGGAGATAAGAATGAAAACCTCACAGTGAGTGTTCTGAGCGCATCTTACCGAAACTGTGTTATAAATATTTGATGGAAAGCGACTCTTTCTCTGGAGGATCTTATAATAGCCACACAAATTTAAAAAATACAGGAATATTTGGTAGGTTTGGTCAAATATGTAAGAAACAAAAACACATTATGTAAAGCTGATTTGTTTCTGCTTGTGTTTTGTTTATTGCCAGATCTGGTTACAGAAACCTTTTAAAATTTCAGTTTCAAATATAATATGTAAAAATAATAATGAAGCTTAATAATGATCATGATAATAATAATGAAAACAAAAAAGCCAGAAAAAAAAGAAACTGATGCAGATAACATCTGCCAAATGCAAAAGTATGAAAGGACCTACAGCAGTGTTACAATTCAACAAAAAAAGTCAGCAGTGGATGAAAAGAGGATCTGTCTACAAGATAAATACCTTGCGGTGTATTTGTTTTTTGATTAATGTAGTGGGTGCTGGGGAGACTGATGCTTTGATGTTATTTGATGATGCTGCTGTTTTAAATGTTATGGTTCTATTAATGTAGACATTTCCAGCACAGTTCTGTCTTATGCTTTTTCCTTAATAAATATTTAATGCGTTCATACAGGTTTAGCTCCTCGTGTTTTCACCTTCTTTTGTTCTCTCCATTTAAAATAGCCATTCTTCCATTCCAGGGCTAACACTGCTGTGCTTAGCTCCAGCTCATGGGTTGTCCATCATCCTCCTTAATCATTCCTCTCTCTCTCTCTCTCTCTCTCTCTCTCTCTCTCCAGCTCTCTCTGGCCAAGGATCAGAATGATCTGACGCGCAGCAGCCCAGACTCAAAGGAGCTTGTGTATCTCGTCCAGATCTGCTGCCAGGTATGGCTGTGCTCTTCAGAGAGGGCTTGACGACGATAAGGCTTCATGTGGATACATGTGCAAGAGCTCTGTAGGGTTCAAGAGAGAAAGCAACACTCTGGGTCACCGGTTTGTTATGGCAACAGTTCTGAAACCAAGCTTAGCCGTTCTGGTCGAAAAGGGGAAGTTATAAATAGAACTGCTAATTCAGATCAAAAAGGCAAACCAACCACAGGCATTGCACTTAGTCATTTTTTTCCTACCCTTGGCCACGCTGTTAGTTTGGAAGAAAAAAGACTTTGGGAATATTTCAGTGGAGATTGAAGGAAGGGCCATAGCTACTCTCAGTATGAATAGGAATATTTTGTGAATATGAGAGGCTATCCTGCAACAATAGGCACTTAGTCATTGAGAACTTCTAAAAATATATTTTGAGCTCCATTTTGTGCTTTTGGATTGTTGAGATATATTGAGGCCATGGTGTGTGAAACAGAGGTGGGGGATTTCAGTCCAATGAGGTGTGTGGTGCTCTACTGATAAGGAGTCATCTTTCTCTGCTAGAACAAATCTTATTATCTAGCTGTATGGAATCTCAATGCCTCAGGGTGAAAACCACAACTTCGTGCTTTTGGATTTATACCTAGCATCCCCAACCCACCAATGTTTTTTTGTTTTTTGAGTGGAGCTAACCGCATAAGCTTCTGTAAGTCTCCACTAGCTTCCATTCTCCATAGGTGATTTGAAGGTTATGCTCAGTCAAAAGCTACTCTGTTCTCCCTACATTGTGCTTGCTTTATGTAATACTGTCTTCTCTGGGTGCCAGGGGCAGAAATGGATTGTACGACGGTCATATGAAGACTTTCGTGTCCTTGACAAGCACCTCCATCTCTGTATATATGACAGAAGATTCTCTCGGCTCACGGAGCTCCCCCGATTTGACAGCATAATAGATAAAACAGAGGTAACACAACCCTCATGCCGTTATAAGTCACAGTAGTAGATCCCAACTGATTTGTCACACTTGTTTCAAAACAAATTTGAAAAAAAAAAAAAACCTGATGAAACCAAAACATGAACTTTTAAATGATTGTTTTATTTATTGAAGGAAAAAAACCCCAGCACCAACTGGTCAGAAAAATTGAGGGATTAAATATATCAATCTGAAAGGGATTACAAAGCAATTTTAGGTTCTATTATTTTAGTGAACACAGGTGGTGCTGTCAAATCCAAATAGAGAAAATTTGGAACACTAATGAATCTATCAAAATTCCTATAATTCTCTTTAGGAAGAGACGAGGCAGAATTGTATGCATAAGAGAGTTACATGGCGAAAACTAAATAGAAACTGCTTAGTAGAACAATGTGTCTTGTGTCACATGTGCTAAAAAAAAACAAAATTTGTAACAGCAAAGCTTTTTGAAATTTTATGATTCTGTTGCCTGATTAAAAAACTTTTTGGAAGACTGGGGTCCTGATACATCTGGTGTAAAACTGACATAGTGTTCCAGAAGTGAAATGGTGTGAAGATGACTTGCCACAGACTTCGGCAATACTGTTCTCCATCAGAAAATCCTACAGGAGACTGTCGATTTATTAGTCCATGATTTGAAGCTTAGGTGCATTTGTTACGCAGCAAGACAATAAACTGAAGCATGAGAGCAAGTCCACCACTGAATGGCTCAAAATAAACAAATTAAAGGTTTTGTTGTGGCCTATTTAAACTTCTTTGAAATGCTGTGGTAGAGCTTGAAAAAGTTAATGTTTAAATGTCCTCCAATTAGGCTCCAATTAAAGCTACACTGCAAAGAACAGTGGGATACATTTCTTCCATGACAATGTTAATTACCAGTTAAAAGTAGAACAAGAAGTTAAATTTACTGCTTAGGTGATACAGAAGTGGCAAAGCCTTTTTCCTTCAATAAATTAACCTTTTTCTAACTGACCATTTTTTTTGTGTTTTTGAAAATTGAAATAATCAGAAATTACATGACAGAATACTATTACAAAAGGGTATTAATGGAAATGTTCAACAGATTGTGAGCTGAAAACTACAGAGAACAAAAGCATAAGAACAGTAGTAAATAATGCATGATTTTTACGTAAAACTTTAAAAAGAGTAAAATGTCTTATTAATTATGTGTGTATATGTAATGCACTGTATTTCTGTCAGCAAAATGCTTTCATGGAGGCGTCTTTGTGTTCACAGACACCAGTACTGAACCCATCAACTCATCAAGATTTTTCTTCTCATGTAGATGCATAACAATGTTTAACGTTTTTCCTGTTTAAACCTATTAGTTTATATCCCATAATTTAAATGATTTATCACACATTGCTGGAAAGTTTTTTTGTAAACTTCACCTCTATAATGCATTTTCATTTCTGGTGGTTACTATGCAATTACTATAATTGACCAATTATATCAGGTTAAAATCTCTCTGTCCCTCCCTCCCCCCAGCCCAGCCTCCAACAAAACTCTAGTCCAGACCCCTTCCCAAAAGACATGTTTCAATAGTAAATGTCATAGAACATAAATAAAATACGTTATTCCAACATATACCTCATACTCATTAGACAGAGCAGTCCTATTTTATTGAATTAAATCATCCTCAGCCACGGTTGTTTTTTGTGTTTTTTTTACGAAGTGAATGCTATTGGCATAAAACATTACATAAAAATAAACTGCTATTGAAACAGCCCACCAAATGAGGACATGGTAGTGGGAGGACAAAAACAAAAAGACACATTGACAGCATTTTATTTTCCAGGTTTTTTTCTAAATGGAATTAGAGCACAGTGTAAGGTATTAAAGCTGATTAACACAAATGTATTGGGATGTAGTTAGGTCAGCTCTTTAGTGGAATTGAAGGGTTGATTACTTTCCCTATTCATTTGCCTTCCATCTTGCTTCCTCAGCCACTTTCGCAGATGCTTACTGCCTACCTTTCCCGCCTCTCAGCCATTGCTGACAACAAGATAAACTGTGGGCCTGCACTGACATGGATGGAGGTAGAGTGCACAATCATGCACCAGTCGATTCCACTTTTACTGGGAGCTCTATTACTTTAGTGAGCTTGACGTTGTGTTTTTAACGGCCCAATAGACAACATGCTTTTCTCATCCTTTTGGCCACATGGGGTGCGGAAGTGTCTAATAATTCTATAACGGTACAAAACGAGGTCAGTGTGTGTGTGTGTGTGTGTGAGTTAGGGATTTAGGCTTCACGAGGCAGTATGAAGCAGTTCAGACCAGGTTTGTGTCATCCTTTCACACCCATGTTCTCATGTAACATTAGTCATTTGAGGAATACAATGCATCTTTGTTCCTGAGTCAACTTGTATTTCACTAACACAGAGTGTCTGTTAGGCCATTGTGTAGTGTCTTTATATTAAGGTTGGTGTTGGCACAAAATAATGCATAGTGCAGTTCCTCTGTGACAATGTTTAAAATCACAATTGTGAGCAATTTATTTTTAGTTAGGAAATATTTCGTCAGAGCAGAAATGTGACTGAAGATATGCTCAGGAGAATGAAGACACGAGTAACTGTGATGAGTCAACATGCTTACAGCAGATAGTGGAACCTCGTATGCTTTCATCCATATTCTGTTTAATGATTGGAACTGGAAATACTTGCTTTATGTCCCCTAAACATACTGAGAATTTAAGTACGTTTGCTTGTGACCTTTTGCGATGTGATATTGTAGAAAACTAAAAAATCTGGTAACAAAAGAGGCCACCCCTCCCTTTTTCCTAGGTTAAGTGATCCATATCCTACAGTTTTCTTGTATTGTATGCCACATTCTACCCTTTACTGCCTCTCTATAGAATTAAATGCGCTATTCTATTTATTGTGTGTACAATAACAATATATGAAAATGTATTTTGTTCTGACTGGCTGCCTGGTATTGAGCCTCATACACAAATACTCAACTTGAATGTGAATAAGTGGAACTGAACGACAGTAACCTGGATAAATGGATATGTAAATATATACGGTTCATTACAGAAAGTGGGCTGTATTTGCAGTGTAGTTTGCATATCTGGACATCAGAATAAGAGAAGGAACAGTACGTTGAAACTGCAACAATGTCTACATAGTAAAATATTTGGTAAATGTAGTTTTCCATAATATGGGCCCTTTACATATTTCTGTTGATTTTGATGCCAGAAGGTAAATGTTATTTTTCTTCTCTCCCTCTTGGTCTCAGATTGATAATAAAGGGAACCACCTGCTGGTTCATGATGAATCCTCCATTAATGTTCCAGCAGTTGCTGCCGCCCATGTCATTAAGCGCTACATAGCCCAGGCTGCGGACGAGCTGTCCTTTGAGGTGAAACCCAGGTTATGCACTGCAATCTGACTTTGACATTTTTTGGACTTGATCCTCGATCCCATTGCATTTTGCTTTCACCTCTGTTTTTTAGGTTGGAGACATAGTTTCAGTCATCGATATGCCTCCCAAAGAAGACACTGGCTGGTGGAGGGGTAAACATGGTTTTCAGGTCAGAACAACATTTTACATATGGCTAAAAATACTTATTTTTTTACTGCCATGAAAATTAAGATTTTTTATGATGACATTAGATAAAGTAATGAAAAAGCACTAAAAATCTTCCTCAGTCTAGAGTTTTACCGTATTGTCGCTTTGTTTTGAAAAATATCCGTGGTAGTGTTTGTTCTTTATAGACAAAATGTCTAATATATATATATATTATATATAGACTATATATAGTCCTTTTATTATATGTGTTGACTGTTTTATTCTTGTCTATATATGGTGTATTATGTTGTGTGTTTTTCATGTACAGTGCCTTGTGACTTTCTGTATGTGAAATGCGCTTTATAAATAAATTTTACTTACTTACTTACTATAAACTGCAGTTCTGTGACTTTTCCAACAGCTGAACTCAGATACACTTAGTCAAATCAAATAAACATGAGAAATAGACCGGTTTTATCAGTTTAAACTAATAGTGTAAGGGTATTTCTTTGCATAATATACTTCTATAAATACTGTAGGTAATAATGCTTGTATAGATCTGAAGTCAGTGTTTGTTCACTGAAGCTAAAGCCCTGTTGTCCTCTTTGTGCAGGTGGGATTTTTCCCTTGTGAATGTGTGGAACTGATCAGTGAGAAAATCCCTCCACACGTTACCAGTTCATTGCCTAAACCAGGTATTTTTTTTGTGGAGTAAATAATCAGATTATTTGAATGAAATGATTGCAGATCACTGAAAAATAATCAGTTGATATGAATGAAAAGAGAATTAAGAAGCATTTTAAATTAATTGGATTTTAAATGACAATGGGAAAATGCCCTCTGAGACTAATTCCTTTTAATGTATTGCCTGGAGAGTAGCACCACTATTTAAAAGCCCTATCCATTATTCCATGAGCTGCTTTGCTGGTTATGATCAAGTATATTTGGGTTATTTATCTTTGCAATGTAATTATTATTAGTTTTTACCTCGTAAAAGAGTAAATGTACGAATTCAGTCTAGTGAAGTGTTGAAATATATGTTTTTGTTGTATATCAGTGTCTAAGAAGCATGGAAAGCTGATCACATTCCTGCGGACTTTCATGAAGTCGCGGCCCACCAAACAAAAGTTGAAGCAGAGAGGGATCTTGAGGGAGAGGGTTTTTGGCTGTGACCTAGGAGAACATCTACTTAATTCAGGGCATGATGGTGAGCACAAAAAGAAAGCAGAATAATGCTAATGTTGGTACAGTAGCCATGTATTGTATCTCACAGGGATATATAAATGTCTGTTCTAGTACCTCAAGTCATCAAGAGCTGTGCAGAGTTCATTGAAAAGCATGGGGTTGTAGATGGAATTTACCGCTTGTCTGGGATTGCCTCCAATATTCAAAAACTGCGGTAAGAAATAAAAAATGTATGCAGGATATATGCAGTGGTTCTCAGTCCCAGGGTTGGTATGTTTAAGCACTGTATTTTTTGGGACTTTCCTTTCCTAAATCTTTAGAACTGGTTGATAAAATGCATGAGATGTTCAAATGGGAAAATACAAATAAATACATATATAACTACAAACTCATTGGATCCCCTTGACTGAGGCTGAGAACCACTTGAATAAATACTAAATCAGCTGTATTATTGTTTAAAGCATATATGAATGAATAAAAGCTGCATCTTTTTTGTTTTCTTAGGCATGAATTTGACTCTGAGCACATTCCAGACCTCACTAAGGATACATATATCCAGGACATCCATTCTGTAGGCTCCCTATGCAAGCTCTATTTCCGTGAGCTTCCCAACCCCCTCCTCACCTACCAGCTCTATGACAAATTCTCAGTAAGCACAAAGGCATTAGGGATTTGACTCACTAATCTATCTTTCAGATCTAATATCTTCTAGCTAAAAGTGTATTACGAACACAGGTGGGGTGTGTATATATGTGTGTGTGTTTGTGTGTGTTTTCACAGGATGCAGTATCAGCAGCCACAGATGATGAGAGGCTGGTCAAAATTCATGATGTCATCCAGCAGTTGCCTCCTCCGCACTACAGGTTTGTTTGATGCACAGTGCACTCTAGTGTCCAGAATGAAAACTGCAGTCTACTATCTATTCTTACCTCGTTACACTTTTGCAGGCCACATATGGCAAATAGATGTAATTTTATTTTTTACATTTCTGAAAGAGATCATCTTGTTTTTCTGCATTTTTCTAGAACTCTTGAGTTTCTTATGAGGCACTTGGCTCGAATGGCGACCTCTAGCTATGTCACCAACATGCACTGCAAAAATCTGGCTATTGTCTGGGCTCCCAATCTCCTCAGGTGATTTTTGTCTATAATCAGATTGTACATAGAGATTTGTATATAAAGATTCGAAGTTTGATTGAGTAATTACACTGGATGCCCTTCAACTTTTAAATGCTGCATCCATTCAATTGTACTATAGCCACATTCATCAATGTTTTCCATTACTGAATATTATAAGGTGCTGTTTGTGTAGTAGAAGCCTTCAATTATCCACATTCTTAACCAGTACTAATCAGCTAATGCTGTTATATTGTAGTTTAGGATGAAATCATGGTAAGAAAGTCTTCAATGTCTTAATTGATTCTTTGTTGCAGGTCTAAACAAATTGAGTCTGCCTGCTTCAGTGGCACATCCGCATTCATGGAGGTTCGCATTCAGTCAGTGGTGGTGGAGTTCATCCTTAATCATGTTGATGTTCTCTTCAGCCCCAAACTCAGCACTTTGATCCGTGAGAGCACAGGTACCAAGAGGAACAACAATGCTTATTTCCTCCCCACTTCTGGCTGCTTACTTGCATGGATGGATTTTTCAATTAGGCTCAGATAATGAGGACCCTGAATTAACACATTTTAGTGATGTGTGTTTGCAGGCCACAGCACTTTGTCCCGGCCAAAATCTTTGCTGGTGTGCTCCCCGTCCACAAAGCTGCTCTCTCTGGAGGAGGCACAGGCCCGCACCCAGGCTCAGCTCATCTCTCCTGTGTCACCTGACAACAAGTACATTGAGGTGGGGGAGGGGCCAGCTGCCCTGCAGGGAAAGTTCCACACCATCATAGAGTTCCCCATGGAGAGGTGGGTGTATACTGAATCACATGTATCCTGATTGACCAAGGAAACATACACTTAACTGAAGCACTAGATAATCTTTAGTACAAATCTGGGATTCGTATTGTCTCCCTCACTATGAAACCAAACCCCTTAATTTTACCACTTAATATAACCTTAACTTTTTCCTTAATTTCCAGTAAAGTAAGGAAAATTAAGTGGAAAAGTGCAAAGATTAAGTCTGATTAAGGGGTAAAACTACTGAATTTTTCCCTTATTTAAAAAAAAAGCCCCTTAAATAACTGAGCCTCCTGAAGAAAATGTCTTATGTTTAGGATTAAGGGGTTTCACACTCACACCTTTAATCACTTTTAAGGTAAAATTAAGGGAACCTGTTTAAAAATTATTATACTGAATCACTGAAGAAACATGTATACTGGATGACTGAAGAAACATACACTTAACTGAAGCACTAGATAATCTCTAGTACAAATTTGGGATTCGTATTGTCTCTTGTAATGCATTACTTTTCAATGGTTTCGAATCACATTTTATATTAAATTTATATTATTTTTAGATTTTGTATAAATATTGGGGATTACATTCTGTATTTTGGGCATTTTGGGTGTTAATTTAATTTGAATGTAATTCTCAATTATGTAAACATTTTAAAGTGGAATCTATACTATAAAGCTTTACAGGACATAGTTGTATATAGATTCATCTATAGCTCTCTTCATGATTCAAGACCTACATAATATTTTTTCATGGTATGACTTTACACAGGATTGCCATGCTGTATTCACCAAATTGGTTTTATATTTTTGAAAACAATATAGCGACATGGATTTTTTTACTTCCTTCAAAGCAAAACATGTTGAAAAATGAATAAATGATGGCTAATTCACATTCTGTCCTGTTATACTGGATTCAGACACTGGTCTTGTTAGCTTGTTCAAGTTTGTGATAATTAAAAGACTAAATTCTGTTTAAGAATGGGCTACAATGACTTTCATCAAATTGTTGGGTGTTCAGCCGTACTGTCTTTCCCTATCTATAGAAGTTTCCAGTATTATCTGCAAGCATAAAATTTGTAGTGTACTATATGTGTGCTATATGTTTTATGTGCTCACAGAAAGAAGACCCAACCCAAGGTAAAGAAGTCACCTGTGGCAAGCTGGCGTTCATTCTTCAATATGGGAAAATCGTCCAACACGGCCAAGCGCAAACTGCACCGCCATCCTAGTGAGCCCAATGAGATAAAGTCCATGGCTATCCAAGGTAAGGATTTTATCTGTGTAATGCACTGAACGTATCTGAAATGATGAGATTTGATCTTCACTTTTTATTTATCCATTCATTTACAGGCGGTAGAGGAGATACAGGAACACTGCGGTCAGCTAAAAGCGAAGAATCTCTCTCTTCACATAATCTTGAGGGTAAGTTGAACTAAACTCTGGTAGCGTTTTACGTATTTTTATTCTTACATACTTAAATCAAGCTTTTAATTTAAATTTTAGGTATATCAGGGGCCTATCGACCACGCAGACCTCGCTCCACTAGTGATGCCCTGTCCAGCATTTTCAGTGAAGAGCCACCGAACAGCCGTGGACACAGAGACTTTCACTCTAGCCACAAAGACAGCAGAAAGGATCCAGCTGCGTCCACGTCTTGTGTGCCTGCTCTCATATCACCCCCACACTCTACTGATGCTAATGTTGGCTTTGCCTCTCTAGACTTTGACCCTCTTCAGTGTAGTGCATCTCCAGCTGAGATGACCATGTCTGATGGAAGAATGAGAGGCAGCAGAAGAAAGAATGGCAGCAGTGCCAGTGAATCAGAACCCTTAAATAAAGTCAGCACTCATATGCCTCCATCGGATGCCATACTAAAAACCACAGAAGATGCAAATCCTAAACAAAACATATTTGTACCAATTAATAAAGCCAAGGTAGAACATGAGTCTTCCAGGAGTGTTCCAGAGGGCCCTGCCCATAACTCTGAGATTGCTTTGGACACAAAAGCTCCGTCTATGCCAACAACTGAAGGGATCTCGCCCCTGACCAAGCCCAGCGAGTCAACTAGGGCTAATGACTGTCAACATAAGCAAGCCTCTACCTTTGGCGAGGCAATGGGTGAAACCATGAATGAAACCCACAGTGAGCAAGCCCAGCTGGTTAAACAAGCAGAATCAGGTCAGTTTGAAGGACTTTGCCTTCATCGAGTGATATTCTCTTTAAATATTATTGAACCCTGTTGACCAGTATGCTTTCTCATAGTGTATAAATACATATGTCGTACTCTCCTTTTCTGTTGTTTAGGCGCAGTGGAATTTGACTGCACTCCAGGCCTGGTGAGGTCGGTCTCCCTCATAACTCCCCAGCCAGCGATGAAGAGCGCTGCTCGTATGCTGGCTCTGGCCTTGGCTGAGTCTGCTCAAAAGGCGACCCGGCTGAGGAAGCGAGGGAGTTCTGAACCACCCACTCCTATTTCTCCAGTTCATCTCCAGGATCCACTCTCCTTGCTGCAGTGGCCTCCAGCATCTTCTTTACAACCTCAGACATCTTCCACTAGTAGAGAGGACCGCTGCGTCAATTGTAAAACCTTTGCAGGCCCTTCCAGCACTATTTCTACCGGGAGCCGCACTGATGCTGGGAGCTTACAGAGCATGTGCGCCTGTCATGGGAGTGAGAGTGGACTTAGCTACTCTGATGGAGGTGATGTATCTTCTACAAGTCATGGAACCAATGTGCTCACTCAGGATTTATCTGCTGGTAAAGGTTTAGACACAGTGCAAGCACCTGAGAGCAATACAACAATGAGAGACAACGTCCGCCATGTTGGAGTTGGTACAGAAGGCGATGGCCTTGGCCAAAGCTCCGAGATGGAGTCCTACCAGAGCCTGAATCCTTCTCTCTCCCAGACAGAGAACTCTGGGCATCTCATCACTGAGAATCAGTCAGCTACAGCTGCTCTGTTCGGCAAGCAAGTTGCCAATGCCTCCAACTTCCGTGCCATATTAGCAGAAGCTTCCATGCCATCTTCTGTGCAAGAGGTTCTTCCACATGCTCCAGTTACACCTCCAAGTTCAGCTTACCAATACAGTCCGAAAGAAGAGAGTATGCTGAGATCTTCAGGACATATGTACCACCCGCAGTGGTCTAGTCCAGTGGGGCAGAACACTTCTTATGTTCAGCCTGATTATATGCAGCACCAGGCGAGAATCATCTCCAAGGACCATTACAGTACCTTGTTACCAAGATCCCTCCACCAGTCCATTAAATATAAAGGACAGCAAAGGGATGAATGCTCCCCAAGTCGTCTCTACAGATATGGTGGACCAAGATACCCGCCAATGGATAGCGCCTTGGTGTACCCCACCATTCGTAGGGTACGTTCCATGCACGCGCCGCCTGAGGACAAATTTTACTTCTTCCAGCATCCGTCCTGCCAGAACAATCCCTACCAGATACCAGTTCATTCAGATATCCACCATGTGCGGCCTTACTTTGAGGATGGCAAGGTGCAGTATAGATACAGCCCCTATTCAGAGGCCAGATATAACAATCTGGATCAGTACCGAGTTAATAGTCAGGGGTATGGCCACTCTTACACCCTGCGGAGGCCGCCTTCCCATCCGGGCCGTGTGAGTAATATTGAAAACTATCACAACCCACGCCTCAACCCCACCTTCAGCAGAGAAGCTAGTTTTATAAAACAAGACACTGGCCCATTTCCAAGAGGTAAGAGCTCTGCTCGATATGATGCTTTGGATTCCGGTTTGTCTGACCAACATTTCAGTCAGTCCAGCAGACAAGGAAATGTTGGGAAATGGCGACCAATGGACCCTGCTTTGTCTCAGCCCCATTTCCACAAAGGGACTCAGAGGTGCCAAGAAACAATGCACACAAGGAGCAAATCTGATTCAGGCAAAGATCTGCTCATTTCTACTGAAGGGGCCGATGGGAAATACAGAGTTACCATGGTGTCCCAGTACTCCCCTGAGCATCCACTCTCTGAGCCTGACATATCCCTTCCCATTCAGTTGAACAGGCACGGGAGTGGGCATGGTGCCAAAGTGGCCTTAAAGCTAAAGCAGAGCCGCTCTATGATTAACTACCCACAGCACGTTCTGGAGGCCAAGCCACTGCCACGCAACCTGAGTCTGCACAAGGAATACAGCTGCCCTGATTTTAAACACACCGATTCCTCTGAGGGTGGCGACATCCGATTTCACAATCAGGAAAAGCCGATGTATAAGACCCTGAGAAGTTATCCAAAAGAGGACAGCCAGTATGCTTGGGTCAAGGGCCATGATCTGCAAAGATCCGAACGATCACAGAGCGTAAAAAGCCGCCAGCCGCCCGGCCATGCCAAAATGACTCTTGAGCGAGATCACAGACTGTCCTATCCCGTGCAGAGCCGAGCGAGGACTCGTAGCATGTATGCGCCGTCTTGCTCCGATTACATGGATGGATATGTGCAGGCGATTCCCAAGCCCATTCGAATGGGTTCTGGCATTTTCCCAAACTATGGCTGCATGCCCCCTCATAGTAACAGATTGTACTCCACAGCTGTAGGCCAAGGAGGCTTTATCCACTCTGAGCTTCGGCCCGAGACTGAGATATATGCTGAATGAACAACGTTTGTGCAACTTTGAAACCTCGATGAAGTGTTAAAAAACAGCCTCTGCTGGCCAGTGGTCTTTTATTGTTCAGAGTATATTGTAAAAGAAGAAAAAGAAGCATTAAAATTTTATTAACATGGTGAGACTCTGGGGTTCAGTTCATTTCATGCTAAATCACATTAAAATGACACTATTCCTCAAAGAACTTGAAGTCACAACAAAAAATTTAGTTTGAGAATTTGATTTGAACATCTAAAATCTGATTTTGTGTTTAGGGAAAACCTTTCATTTGTACCAATATCATAATTAACGCAAGAATTAAGTCCTACATTTTGAACTAGACTGCATACAATGGGTTGCTAAAACATATCATCTCAGATATCCTAGAGTGTAACAGATTTTAAAAATCAGAAAGGATTTTTAAAATATCATGTGTTTGGCAAATTTAAAATTGAATTAATTTCACACCAAGTAAATATTTACAACATGTGAAATAACCATCTATTATATATACATATAGATATTTGGTATTAAACCTTTTGATTATTAAATTGTCAAAGAAATAGCATGATATTTTTAGTTACTCGCTTAACACTTAAAACGGTGGGATTTCCGATATTTAGTTGAAGATTTTATGTGTACCGGGTTCCTCTTGCCTTTCCAATTGTGCTGTGGCTGCAAATTCTATGAGTTGTGTTGATCCTACTGGTGATTTAACATGGAATAACCATCTGTTGTTTTAAGCACTTTATGCCTTGCATACCTTTCACATGATGCTTATTCACAGCTTTGGGGAAATCGTGTTTTGGGAAATCACTCACACTTTCTGGTGACATTATGTATGAAATGTCTTTTTTGATTGCATTTCTGTGTCCTGGGATTAAATTAGTTTGGTAGCAGACATCAGAGGATCCAAAATATTTTAAATATATTTCAAAAAAATCTATTTTAAATATATAACATGCATATCCAACCATGATCCATTTGTTAGCTCTTATTTTTTCATTGAGCTCACATTTGGTCTGCTGACTGGGGCACCACTGCGCTGTTTCACTAATGCTGTCCTGTAATTATGTATCGCTGTGAAAGCCTACCACAGTCAAAGTTGTCAAACAAAAGGACCTGATTAAAACCTTCGCTTGAAACAGAAGTCGCTCTCCTTCCCCTGTGATATTGTACGAGTACAGTATGCGGCTCTTGTGGTGTCGAATAACTTTTCCTGCCATTATTGCTTATCTGTAGTTCATGGATAGGCAAGCACTGTATGGTTAGGCCTAGTGTTTGTTCTGTAATGAAAGGCAATTCTAAGAAAACAGATCTTCATTCTCACCTTGGTATGCAAAGCAGAATTGAGGATGATTGACCCTCAATGTCTAAACCAAACGAACAGGGTCATGTGAGGCTGAATTGACCATTAAATGGTTACAAATGGAAATATGTAATAGTCATATATTCATTCAAATGAAGACTCTAGCTGTGTTGTCGAATAAATATGTATTGTTTATTCTAAGGTTTATTTCATGTTATCTACTCCTTTTTATGTTGTACAGTTACTTTCATTAAAGTTACCTACTGAAAACTGCAAAAGTTAAAGCATGGCATGATTTTATTACGGGTTTGGCGCATTTTCAGCTCTTTCAGCTTTGATGGGCTTTTTTTTTTTTACTTGTGTGGTTGACCAACAAAAACGGGAGGTATTCCGTAAAGACAGCTAACTCATCACACCATATTTTCTCTCATGGGGCGAAACCAGCTGGTGGTCTCACTCCACTCGAACGTATCTTGTATTAATTACATCTGCCTGCTCTGTTTTCCAAATGGATGCTGTCACATTTTTAATGTGCTGTTATGACAGTGCAGGTGTTCAGACAGTTGAGGCTTGTCATGTCGTCTCAAAAAGAATCTGAACGTGTTTGCACTCACTACTTAATACAAACTTTTATAGCTATGCTCGCAACTGGTACTAAAATTCCCTTTAATAAACAGTAGAGGGAGCCACAGCACCGGAAACCATGGAAACGCTTCCAAATGCAAGTGTACACTGTATGGCCAAAAGTATTTGGACATGTTTTTCTCGGTTTGGGCTAGGTCCTTTACTTCTAGTGAAGGTCAGACTTCAGAATACCAATATATTTTATCAGCAGCTCCATGAAGACATGGCTGGATGAGTTCATTGTGGAAGAACTTGACTGGTCCACACAGAGCCCTGACCTCAACCCCATCCAACACCTGTGGAATGAACTGGAATGGTGAGTCAAACATCATAAATGCTTTACATAATGAATGTTCACAAATGACCACAGAAACTCCAAAATCTTGTGGAAAGCCTTCCAAGAAGAGTAGAAGCTTTTGTAGCTACAAATGGGGGACCAATCCATAATCAGAGTTTTAGTATTTGAATGCAATTTAATTGAAATCCCTGTTGATGTGTTTGTCAAACATTATATAGTATCATTTCTCTCAGTCTGTTGGCTGGGTTGAAAGTCAAGTGGCTAAAAGGAAGTGTGTAAAGGATTAGTGTGGCAGGTACAGCCACTCTCAGCCTGGAAAGGCTCAGTGCTTTACATGAGTGTTCAACATCTGTCACTGGCTTCTGTTAGCATAAGGATTGGATCATTCTGCTTCACCGGAACGATTTCCCTCTCCTTCTCTTTCAGCCTGGTGGCCTCAGAAAGCTGCGGTTCTCCATCTGTTCAGAGCTGTAGCTGGTCTCAGACAGAGGTAGATTAGAGTCAAGTGGCCCTTATAGTCACACTTGACCACAGCACACAGTGTGAACAGTGTGAAACTCTTTGCATTTAACCCATTCAACAAGAGAAAGCCAGCAAAACAACATCCAGGGAGCAGTGTGTGGGGAGGGTATCTTGCTCAAGGGTACCTCAGTGGTGCCACTGGCATTCCTGAGATTCAAACCCATAACACTTTGATCTCAGGGGGAACTAAATAATCACTTGTCCGCCAGCTGCCTCTTAGCTCTGGTCTGGAGTGAAAAAACAGACGTGGCTGTGGAGTAGCTGAGTGTGAGGCGAGAACACCCTGAGGTACAGCTCCAGGCCGGACTCCACATCTTTCCTGCACCAGCCTGCCCCCTCGTGTCGCAGCTGCACTTCATGGACAAATGTTTTGGGACACCTGAACATTATACAAAGAGGTTGACATTACATTCAAGTGCATAGACATTAATATACAGTCGGTCCTCCTTCATACCTATAAAAGCTTCCTCACTTCTTGGAGGGCCACATGGTTTGTGTCTTAATACCATGTATTGTATTTCCAAAACGTGCACAAGCACTGGATTTTTGGGGGTTTAGCTGAATTCCCATAAAGTGCCCAGAGAGGGCGCTGTTGGTTCATATGTTGCAGGGTTGCTCATCATCGGCTCACATCAATACATTTATATAAACGGGTCGATTAAACCAAGAGCCTTCACTGTAAATGTGTATCTGCCCTTGTGCAGCCCAGAGACATAAATTCAGATATGAAGCAATTAAAACGTTACTGCTGGTTCATTCATGGTGAGAATAGGTGTTGTGTAATTTGAGGGTTTTTTTCAAACCCCAGAGCTTGACCAACAACCTGAAAAATCATTATGAATACACCACAGACAATGAAAACTAAATACACACTCCAGGTGCCAGGAAAGGTGCAATCACTCGAGCCCTTTCCACTGCAATAAATACAAATTCAATACAAAAGACCATTTAACTTCATGTATCTATACAGCAAGGCTTTAATTGAAAACAGATGTTTCCAAGCTAGGCAAAGGTTCTTTTTCTTATAATTTTTTGTTCCAAATTAACCACAAACGTGTTGGGACACATTTGTTTTGCAGGGTTCAGGCTACACCCCTTTCTTCCAGTGAAGGACAATCTTAATGCTTACAGAATAAATGGGCACCAAATCTCTCAGACACTCCAAAATACTGCAAAAAGACTTCCAAAAGTGGAAGCAAATATAGCTGTAAAAGGGGGACCAGCTTCATATTAAATTCTTTGTATTTGAATCAATGTCTTTGAAGTCTAAGGAATGGTCAGGTGTCCTAATACTTTTGGCCATATAGTGTCATTCAAAGCCCCAAGCAAAAATCCCCTCTAACCAGTTTTTACAGTAGTTTAAAGTGTCAGCTCTCATTTGCATTCTGGTGGCTTGGGGGCCCCAAGCAGCTGCCTGCCCTGCCTGCTGACAAGATGCGCTTCTGGTTGTGGTGAGAGCCCCTCCTCAGGCACTGTAGCGGGACTATGTCAATGTGGCCTGGTGTTGTAATGAGCTCAGGCTTTACCTGTGTGATTTATTCACAAGTGCTGGTGGAGAGGTCTGCTGCTTGCAGCCCGGTGTGTGTTCTGCTTGTGCTGCGATTACAGAAGCACTAATGCTGCTTTCGCCTGCCAGTCCGAAAAAGCTTGTTCAAATACACAGCATTTAACCAGCATGACATCAGGACTGAGGGCTTTCACGCCAGCCTTCAGGCAAGTCACCTCTAGACGGCACTGTCGACCTGTTAAACCCCACGTCCTGGTTTTCCCGGAGAACTTCAAAAGCATTTTCCCATTTATATGTTTTCAGAAGTGCTTCCAAACATCTCCCGAGAAATTTGAATAAAAATAAAGACCATTCCGATGATTTTATATAAGAAGCATAAACACTTTTTAAAAACCTGTTTATTTTTAAAGGCTGTGCTGTTCAGACCACAGGCCGTTTCAGTCTTCAACTACAGTAAAGCGGCTCCCTAATTACTCAGGGGATAATAAATCTTAAAATATCTGGTTCATTTGCTCAGTCTCACACTGAAAATATGAGAGAAATGTAAACTCTAATTAAAGGAAAGAAGGATTTTTTTTCTATTTTTTTTTCAATGTCTGGCAGCTTTGGAAATGTTTAGGAACTGAATGGAACCGAAACCGGTTCCTCATTTCACTTATTTGTCAGCTAGAATGTTCAGAAGCTTTTAAATGTCCTCTATGTCTTCCTGTTTCTCACTGGGGTATAAACAGGAGGCGACACTGGAGATTGGAATTGATAAGATTGTATTGATGCTGAGGCCTGTTTTTTTATTCCGCTTATCAGTCTGATACTTTATCGATTCCTAAAAGGCCAGTACTGTTTTATTACACAATGGGGAAAGTCTGCCTGATATTATCAAAATGTTTTAAAATAAAAACACATGCTCCTTTTCTTAAAAGGATTCTCACCAGAAAATCTTCATCAAGAGTTCATTTGCAGAAACATCTCCATTGCTATAAGATTTTTTTATATATAATGTTTTTATTGTGGATTCCAGGTAATATCAAACAAAAATAAGAAGATAATACAGGTAACTTGCAAAGTTAAATTAAAATATCCTTTTTTAGATTTAAAGCCAATTGTAGAACTCACTGAGCCTAAAGTCTGAAGAAGTTTTTGTTTACTATCCGTTCTTGGGGAAGTGGCATCTCGTGTTACTTTATCTGTGAAATAACGCGCTTGATTTACCTTGCCAAGCTCCTCTGTGGAAGCTGCAGACTCCTGACAGAGTTGTGTTTATATGCAGTGGAGGAAACATCTCCCTGACCGCTATAACGCATTTTCTTCCTCTAAGATACATGAATACGTTCCAACTTTCTGTTTCAGTTTTATTGTATCCTCTTTCATCAGCTGACTTACAATGATGTTCTTGGACTTTCCAGGGGTTTGAGGCAACTTCTGGGAAAATCTCTTAAAATCTGCTTAAAATATGCACAAAACTTGACAACACTTGGTAATTTCATTTAAATTTGACTGAATTTTAAATGCTATGAATGTGTTTGTGTTTTGAATTCGCAGCTCAGGATGTGGTCATAAGATGCTCCTGAGACACTTTCCTCTGACACAATGACAGCAGGTATTGGTTTGTTTGATTGTTTTACCAAGATCCAAAGCCAAAATGCTTTGGGATGCACAAGGATATTGGTATCAAATCGCCATCTTTAGATATTTGCTTAAAAAAACAACATCTGAAAGATGTTTTGATTTGGCTTATATCTTGATTATCCCAATATTTGATGATTTGATCCAAAAACCTGTTTAGGTGCTGCTGTCATGTTGTGCTTATATATCCTTTATTCATTTGACTGTATTTTTACATTATTTCTTTCTTTTTTGTCTATAATGTGGATATTGGCATCGGTTCACAAACCCCATACTGGTACACCAGGTGCTTGTAGTGTCCGTCATTGTTATCTTTAGTGGTTTGTGAATTTAATTTCAATTAAACGAAAATTGGTGACTGATATTTACTAAATAATATTACAATTACAGTTAAACCAATTAAACCAATACATGCAGAATCAGAATTAGATAACTTTACAGATCCCAGAGAAAATAGCTTATGTTCTGACTGCACACACACACAAAGACACAGAGACAAGAACTATATACACATGAATAAATTGAAAAAAAAAAGAATCAGTAGAAAACAACTCAATATAAATGCATTATATCTACACAGTATATACTATAGATTACTTAAAGTTAAGTGAATTACTGACGCCACAGGAGTAAGGAGTTACTGCATATAGAATAGATCAGTAGTAGATAAGTAATATTATATAATGATATTCACATGACGAGCTTTTGAATGTAATTAAATGACTCAGCACCCATTCACAACACTTCTTATGACACTGCAGATGGACGCCTTTAGCTAGAGAAATAAATGTTCTCTTTCTCCAGAAAGCTGATTGCCTGCTGAGTTGTAATCCCAGTTTCAGCCTTATATTAAAAATGTATGTCACGCATTCGACTCACAGTTCAGTGTCGGCATCAATGGGGGCATTCGAAGGCATTGCCCCCCTAGCGAGTCGCCATGCCCCTCACTCACATGGATAGAGTTCACGATCGATAGTGCCCACCCACAGTTTGTTAGATGCCAGCCCGGTAGATCCACCTGCCCTGCCACAGTTCCCTATTGGTACCTCCCTAAAATAACTGAATTTTATCCAGAAATGTCAGTGCAAATGTCTGCTTTCATACAGTTAATCATCAAAGGTGAAACCAAAGGTTCATGGACAACTGTAGCTGGACTTTTCAACTTTAGGAGTAGGATGAATGCACTGCAGGTATTTGTACTTGGTTGGAAGTTGCATCAACTGTTCCATTTTATATCAGTTTTGTGGAAAAACTATTTCCATCCGCAGCCCCTCCCCCCCATGCATAGCCCATCTGTTAAAGTTGTTCTGGTGCCAGGGTTGGGAAAACTGCGTAAATCAACAATGTGGAGGTTTTGAAGTAAGCCTCCTGTTCAAACTGGGGCTTTCGACTTGACCGGCTGTTTATTTGAACTGTCTGACTTGCAACAACTCCTTTTAAATGAACGAGGTTCTCACATAACATTGTACTGGTGCAGCACGAGGTTTGTTCTTACAGCAATAAAACCATCAGCGCCATCTACGTACTGCTTCACACACTTGACCCTTTTAAGAAATGATGGGCAGTGTTTACAGCGGTGCAGATGGGAAAGTCAAATATGTTTATGGTTTTGGACAGAATCCAAGAGAACCTCAGCTTCTGTGAGTGGGGCTCGGGTTTTCCTGTTTTATTTCCAGGATGGTGCATAGATCCTTAGCCTCTGACAAGGTCAAAACCAAGCCTGGCCCATAATTCCTCCCATTTCATGTGTTACGTCGCCCAGAAATGAATACACAAAATCTTGGGATATTTTCAGGCACAACTGGTGATTAGGGCTGTAAAGGACTTGCACTTAATTAGGCTGACATTGTGACTACAAATTGGAGCACTCCAGTAAAATCAGGTTCAAAATCCAACCACAACAAGTATCTCTGCAAGTCTTTGAAAGCAAGTGAAACTGCATGACGCAAACGTTTGTTGACACTTCAAAAAACGTTGATTTTCTAAGTGAAGTTCGTTAAAAAGCCTCCCCACTTATAATAGCCAGTTTCCTAATTGTTTTTGAGTTGAATTTTTTTCCCCTGCACCAAAAACATAACTTGTATTTATGTATTAGTGTGTGTATGTACACATGTACATGCGCAAAAACAGTGAATTCAAAACAGGGCAGTAAATGAAAGATTTAACAGCATTGTGAATAAAAAATAAAATGCACCATACAATCATTTATAATGTGTGATGTAACCAGATAAAAAATTCAAGCATGCTGAATCCCTTGAAACATTAAACTGCATGGCTGTGATTTCAAGGGCACATCATGCTACTAAAAGCAGGCTTAATCTGGATCATGAAAGTGTGTATGCTGTTTCCAGTGTGTGTATGTCAGGGTGTATGGTATACCTATGTACAGTCCACTCAATAACTATTGCATGCCAGCTCCCCTCTCTCTCACACATCAACACTATAATCTACACAATAGCCTGCTGCTTCTTGTTGTAAATAACCATAATTATGTGAAAAACCATGTGCAATATTGTATCATGTTCTCATTGGGTGTGAAATATCCCATGTGCAGTTGTTTTAGCAAGTGCAACATCAGGTGTCGTTTTCTAAATGGGGGTAAAATCATTTCATAACATGCAATAGGCTTCATGTGCAGTATTACTACTTCTGTCAATATTACTTTTAATGTTACTACTGATTCCTTCCTAAATGCAATATCGTACTCCAAATTACCATTTTTTTCAGTAGGTTTCACTCAACTGTGTTATTCAATTATAGTTTCATATCCAGATTTTCTGTATAAAATATCATGCATTTCATATTGAGCTTTTGTGTTTTTTTTTCATAGAGATATTTAGCATTTTTACCCAAGCAATTTCCTCCAGGATCAGAAGATTTCTGATTCTGTTTCTGATTAGCAAAGATAAGTACAAAATATCTGTGTTGTGTAGTTTCACAAAATGTTAATTCTATTATGTAAAGTCATATTAAAGATCTATCTATCTATCTACCTATCTGTCCGTCCTTCCGTCCGCCTGCCTATCTGTCCACCCGCCCATCTGTCCACCCGCCCATCCATCCATCCATCCATCCATCCATCCATCCATCCATCCATCCATCCATCCATCCATCCATCCATCCATC
>JBBKCR010000001.1:15893783-15908234 GCA_037577295.1 Ladigesia roloffi
GTTCTGCAGGCCTGAGGAAAAAAGAAGTTCAAACCGAGTTCCACTGCTCTCAAATGGGCTATGTTTTGCGATTACAGGTGGGTACACACACACACACACACACATGCAAACACACACAAACACACGGGGTAAGATGCCCTCAGCGAGAAGCACAGCGTGTGGCACGTTTTTACACTATTTCAAACCAAATGGATCAACAAACACCACTTTCAAATTGGGTGCTTAAAATAAAAATGGTACAAAAACTGCTCTGTAATCAGAAAGGCTCAATAACGGTGTTCAAACTGTGGGCATGCCTTCTTTTTAATATATTATTTGAAAGTGTTGATTTTTCATCTATTCGGTTTTGATCCATTTACTATAAACCTGCCATGTGTGAAATAGTCTAATTTGCTTTGGTATGAAAAGTGTTTATCATGTGTTTACTATAGAAACATGTTACGCAGATGCGTATATGTTTCTGTGTGGCTCTGTAAGTGTTACCTCTATTCCCCTCTCATCTTTTTGTCTGATGTGAAGAGAGTCCATCATCTTCATCCATTTGACTGACCTTCTTTGACCATGCCGCTCTGAAGCCTGGAGGCTGTAGCTGCTGCCTTTGACCTGTGAGTGTGTCTACTTGATTAAAATCTGTCTAGCATCCTGATTCCATCTGAATTTAAATGCCCTACTCCAATTGGAATTACATTTTGTAGATCAAGCACTTAGATTCAACCTTTTTTGACAATTATTTATTTATTTGTAGCAGTTTTTAGGTGAAATTTGAACGTTTTTGTGTTCTCTCTCTGACTCCTGATACACCAATTATCCACTTGACTTGACTACTGCCAGTTTGGAGTAGCTTGGGTAAATAAATCCAGTTTGGATAACTCTTTATGGAGTCACTCTTATCTCTCTTTGTTTCAATATATGTTTGGTCAAGAGGGCTTGTGACATAATTTAAAACTAAAAACTAAAATGTATTTGTTTAGAGTTTCAACTGACACTGAGTGAAGATGACATTCATTAAAGTTGGAATATTATTGCCGGAGGCATTTGCAGTGGAGCCCCAACCACTCCTTCACTTTGTGACTACCAGTATAAAAGCTATAAGTCTGATTTAGGATTGACTTTAGGCCTAATTCTGCAAAACTGAAACATTGCATTATATTTAGTGCTGTAGGTACACTTGTATTGCACTTTTAGTCCTGTGTTATCAGTGTTGTCTTAAGGTAATTTTCAAGCAAAACAGGTTTTTCATTTGCTCATTTGCTGTCAACACCAGAATTAGATAAGATTGGGCATGTGTTCTCTTCTGTCTTTTTGCATAAATTACTACAAATTCTGTCCCTTTTATGTCCTGGGTGTTATAGGCTGTAGCTGGTGGCACCCACTCTCAGTGAATTACGCTAAAATAGATTAAAAGTATCAGACTGGGCGTTGGAGGCACAGAGAAGAAAAGGCTAGAAGGTACACCCTCTGATCTAAGCTAATTAGCTAATTTTCCAAATAAAAATATGTTTTCCCTTAATGGTTTTACTGATGACATTTGTTGGCATGTATTTTGGGTGAAAATCTTTAAAATAATTCTAGTCTACTTGTGTGAAATGCAGATAATTGATCAAGATGTTTGATAGGACAAATTCAGAGGAAATCTGCAAACTGTAACTTATGACAATTTCTGCATGTCTTTGCACTTTAGTTGAATTACAATCTTTAATTTGATATTTAAATCTGTAAAATAGCTGATGTTAATTAAAAACTGTAAAATAACTGCTGACATTTTAGAAAAACTTTTTAAAATAAAGGGTTTGATCATAATAATGGGGCAGCACCATGGTGCCACGAGGCAAGAAGGTCCTGGGTTAGACTCCCAGTTTGGGCGCAGGGTCTTTTTGTATGGAGGTTGCATGTTCTTCCCGTGACTTCGTGGGTTTCTTTCAGCAGCTCTGGTTTCCTCCCGCCATTAAAATAATCCGTGCATTGGGGATAGGTTGACTAAATTGCTCCTGTGTGGGATTGTGAGCGTGAAAGGTTTCTGTCTCTGTATGTGGCCCTGGTGACTAAAATATCTGTTAGAATTGCTCTTTTATGTTTTTGATCATAATAACACAGTGAAAAGCTGTAAAGTAACCCTGGAAAACCTTGATGGATAATTTCTGTACATTTTTAAAAGATTTTTTACATCATTTAAAATTAAATCTTATACTTTAAATTTACAGTTTTTTCAGCACTACCAGGCATTGCTGCTTGTCATTTTACTGTTTTTTTTTTTACATTTTCTTCTTTTTACAGTGCAATGATAGAATTAAACAGGCGGTTTTGTTACTGTCCCTTTAAGTCCATCAATCTGCTCGGTTCTGATTGAGGGCCCCCTGCTGTACCTTAGTCAAAAAGCAATCTGGGCTTAAACACTCCTTATAAAGAGAGCTGCACTGATGTATTCTAAATAGGCAGATATGTGTAAAAGTGTTGCTTCAGAAAACAAGTGAATTCAAAATGGTCTGGTTGGGATGCTTAGTTTTCATATGTGGAATGTACAGAGGGGTTGGTGCGGTGGTATGTTTTGACTTTGTTTTACATCACATTTGTTTTATAAAAAAAAGAGGAAATTTTGTTTTCATGCGGTGTGGGCACCTTAATTTAGAGAGTGACTAATGCTAATGAGAAGATAAATCTGGACACTTTTGGAGACAGGGTGAATGAGGATGAGATGTACGTGTGGAATGTGACATGCTTCGCGTGTCTTCTTGCATCATTCTTGAGCGCTGGTGCATGGATTCGGCACGTGCGGTGGTAATTTAATTAGTGAAATCAGAAATGAAGTACGTGCAGAACAGTGGCTTCCTAGAATTCCACTGGGGCTAAGCGAGAAGAACAAGCCAACTGTGAATTCAAGCAGAGCTCATTCTGACCGCTGACCACTAAAAGATGCAATCCGGTGATAGAGATTAATCACCACAAACCACCGACGATGCAGTGTTTGCCACAGCCCTTAAAACCATATTGTGCTTAGCTTGCTTTATCACTCGGCAATCTTTGGAGAATTCTTTGCTTAAAGAGTTTTTGTTAAGGAGCCGTCGGGCCATTAAGCATTCGGGACTTGTGGAGGATTCATGTGACGTCCAATCTGATGACCACCGCTAGATAGGATGACAGTGATTAACTGCCTTGGCCCACTGAGCTCATATTGCAAACAGAGTTTGCCACAGTGCTCAGAGTGGACTGCCCTGATGCTGGAAAGCTTGAACAGTGAACCTGACAGGAGGGCAGTGGACGAATCAGTGACCCTCTTTAGAGGAAGCTGAACTCTAATCTACCCCGAGTCCAGTTTGGCACCTCCTTAACCCCATTACGTGTTGATCTTTCTGTTCTTCAGTGCCACACTTCCAACAATGAAGATGCCAAAAAGAAGTCATTTTGAGCAACAACATAGAGAAACCACTAATTTCCCTAAAGAACCTCTTAATGGTCATTTCTATAAACGAGATATGAGTTTGAAGAACCTTTTTACATTTTTACATGTTCTATATGAGCTAGGGTATTAATCAGAGCTATACAAGCCAAGTAACATTCTGGAACTTTTTTTAAGGAGCATGCATTTTTTTAATCCATCTCCAATGTAGCTGATGAGCAAAGTCATGTTTGGAGACTAAAACTTGAAACTTTAGCAACAGAACATCTTTGTGAAAGCTACACAGACAGCTTCACCTTAATGTCGAGCTGGAGGCAATTTCAGAGCCGGGTTTGAGGGAAAGATTTGGGTGAGTATCGATTTCTTATGTTTATGAGCTACATTAGACTCCCAGCTCAGGCTCTAAGCAACGGTTGGACTCCAAACATGTCTTGGCTGATCGACTACATCTGGAGAAAATGAAAAAATAGTGCCCAGTTTATTTTTCACCACACAAGTCCTTTAAAGTGCACATAACTCTATATAACTGTTTTGGACTGCACTTTCCATGCAGTTCTTGAACGATTAGCCTTTTAAAGAAGCTTAAGGCTTAACAGGGAACAGTTCCGTAGCTTCATTGTGCCGCGTTTAATTATTGTACGTTCTGATTTATCTTTTTAAGACCGCTGAATATAACTTCTAAGCAGGGATTTTCTTGACTGCTTTGTTTAGTTTCAGTTAAACCATTTGTCGTAGCTCCAAAATATTTTCCTAAGATCATGTTTAGGTTTCAGATTTTGCAATCGATCGACGCGTTACATCAATACCGGTGCCATGGGTGTTGTGTAAACAAAATATTTTGGTGAGTGTCATTTTTTTAAATATTTTTTTTTGGCTTTTACTTACAGGTATACAAGTGTCAGATAATGAGATGAAGATTTAGGCAATAACGACACTGATGCCAGAGCAGCTGACAGTGTCTTTCAGGCTTAGAGCTAATCAGCTCTCCAGAGACATCTCCGACAAAAGGTTTAAGCCCAACATAAGAGATTAGCTGTACTGTACTGCCACGAATCAGAGGATATGCGCAGGCATGAAAAGTATGACATATCTTCTATGGTGTATTCAAAGGCATTACAATTACGGCAAGTTGAACAAGCTGCTTTTTGAATGTTTTAAACCCTTTGTTCCGTATTCGATTTCCATTTTGACACGTTGACATAGTCTGTTCAGACATATTCTCAGATAGCTCACCTTTGGTGTGGTAGGTATAGGTATTTTAGAAATAATTAGCTACTTTGATCTACATTCACCAAAGACCAGCCTAATTTTCTCCCGGCCAGCATTGTGGGAACCAACCAATTCCAGAGATTAAAGCAGTTTAAGAGGGAATAATGAAAGCGTGGAGGTTGCGAAAGAAAGAGTTGAAAGTGTTTGAACATTAATATACCTTTTTTTTTATTAAGACAAGTACTGCTTTATTTCTTTAAAAATGTACTTTCATGATCAAATACAAATCGTAGATGGAAACATGTAGATATCTCTCATTACACAGAAATACAAACTACAGGGATGAGACAAAATATCAGACAGAAAATCTATTGGAACAATGAACACCAACTCTGGGCGATGCAGTAGATGGTCTAAAAACGCAACAGTGAACCGTGAAGGTGTATCTCCAAAAGTCACTTGAAATCACTTTTTAAACACTCCTGCTATAATTTGCTGTGACCTGTCTATACAAAGTATTATCAACATTTAAAACAGTGCACTGCATTTGAAGTACTGATTGAACATACTGAATGGAAATTACTTGACGCTGAATGGTAGAACAGAAACCATTTCAGAAGCCCAACTTTATTTATTTTTTTCTTTCGTCTTCTTCTTCTGCTGCTGCGGGGCCTAATTTTTGCATTCTACCTGAGATGCAATAAAATGGAATTATAGACAGACCTGTAGACCTGAGACAGGGAAGAATTAAAATAACAGTGGGAAATGGTGGCTATTATGTGATATTTTCAACTGCCATTTATGTTTTATCCGGTAAAATGCTATTCAGCTGCCCTTAACGTTGCCCTTAACCCCTAATGATCAGACCCATAAAAATGGAATAAATTGTGGTTACCTTTATGCACATATAAAGTTATTAATGTTTCATTCTTTTTCTATTATTTTGACATTACAGTGACAGAAGGTCTTGTTTTTAAGCTCTTGGGTATTTTCAGCAGACGGTTAAATGACCAGTTGGTTGATAATTAAATTTGTATAATTTTCCTCACCTACAGTCCATCAGCCAGGACATGTCTGGAGTCCAAAGTCCTTCTTTAGTTTAACGCTGGAGCTGTGAGCCGTGAGCCCGACCCGGCTCCTCTTTAAGAGTGAGTACACATGCTGATATGGTTTAGGACTCAGTATGACTTATTGTGAGCTATAAATGAAAGAAAACTTCACAATGAACCTGGCAGTGTTTTTAGACACCAGGGTCTGTTTTTCCAGACCACCTCAGGAGTAGGAGTGCTGATCGACAATCAGTCCTGATTTTAGTGCTAGTCTCACAGCTCCAGTTCTAAAGGAAAGAAGCAAAGTTTGGACTCTGAACACATCTTGATTGAAAATTCACATCTGTAGATAAGAGTTTTTGCTATTTTTTTGTCATAAACAGTTATTTAAGGAGGGGCAGCCAGGCGAATCAGGACTCCTCATTTGACATTTTGTCAGATTCAGTGGTGGGTCAAGGAACACGACAAAGGTCAGGCAAAAGGCCTGAGCGGACAAGATTTACAACCAGCTGAGTACACCTCATAGCCATTTTTCACTGTCATTTAAGTCACAGCGTGCATTATATAAGCACAGAAGCTATGACTGTTGGGTTCTGCTGTCCCGTAGCTCTCAGTGTTTGATCACCGGATGTTTTGAAAATGTTCTTTTTCTCTGTTTTCCATTCAGCAATGCAGGCAAATTGTTTGAAATCTGAGGCATCATGTGTTGAAAAAAACCCATAGATGCCCAATAAAACCTCAACCACACTGTACAACAAATGATAACAATGAAAAAAAAAGAAAGAAAAAAAAAGGAGAGGAAAGCAATGTAAATGAACCAAGAGCGGTGCTGGCTAACCATGAGACAAGCATAAATATATCATAATATATTAGCATTTTTCAAATTGTTATCAATACTTCCCAGGTTTGAAATCCTGTTAAATAGTCTTGGCCAGATTACATTATACAATAAAGAGAAAAAAAAAACAAAAAAACAAAAACAAAGTAGTAGCATTCTATAATTCACAAGTCATGTAAACCTCTATGACCAAGAAAACAATGTGCAGCCATGAGAATTTCAAAAGTCAACAATATATTCAAACTTCTCAAATACTGTACTGTATGTCACTCTATGTATTCTACACTAGCGGTTGTGTGTTTCATCCTATTCCAGCCCCCTAGGAAACTGAATGACAAAAAAGAACAAAAGAAGAAAAAAAAAATATATATAAGGCCCCCACAGAATTACGTGAACACATAACATCAAGGAGTCCGGCGTCTATGTAGGATGTGCGCTGAGGAGAGATTGAGAATACAGAAGCAGATTTTAAACAAATTACGCTGGTAGGTGGGCACACCGCAGCAAACGGCTCAGAACCTACGGACTGAATCTGTTTGAATTTCAAAGTCTCGTACGTTACCGTAAGCCTCATTGTGGCGAGTACACGTAAGCACAAAAGGCTGGTACTTAATCTTTCGGCCGGTGGCAGCGTGCCAACCTTGAGGTCTACACCTGATGCCATCTTCTGGGAACATAAATAGAACACAAGCTACTTTGTAGTCTGGAGCATGTCTATTTTATGCTGGCGTTGGGGGCATTAGAGCGTTTCTCGATCCATTTGAACCAGGGCCAGTTTAATGTATTTGCTTTGGCATTCATTTTTAATGCACGGATGCAATTATCATTAAACCGCTAGGTGGGCATTTTACGGCGCAGCACGAATGAATGAATACTAACACAAGCAGATTATTTGCACATACAGAATAGCTATTAAATAATACAACAACACAGGAGAACTGTAATGGTTTTCAGCTCAGGTTCGTCACAACAATGTCATCCACGTTTAAGCTCAATATCTGGGGGGGATATGAAGAGACCCGATAGGCGATAAAGCTCAGAAACAAGCCATTTAAGAGACCTAAACAGTTCTTCCGTGTGAGTTTGTGTGTGTGTGTGTGATTGTGTGTGTGTATGTGTGTATGTCTGTCTGTGGTGTGTGTATCACTCAGCTGGCAGGAGAGCATGTTAATGCTGGAGTGTGTGTTTGGTGCGCGGGCGTCAAAAAAGCACAGTAATAATGGGGCCTGCTGTATAAAGGGAGCCAGCAGTACGCAACTCGTGGGTGCGGGAATGAGAAAGTAGGTGTTTTCTATCGAAATAAATAGAACAAGGCACAAAATTTCTCTTTTTTTCGCGAAAATGTCGAAAAAACGGAACAAAACTGGCACCAGCAGGAGGTGTTGGGAGGTGTTGGATGGCGAAGCTTCTCTAAAAGTGAGCTCTCCTTCTCGCTCCTCCATCCCACACCCCTTCAGTCTCGATGGCAGCGCTGCTCCTCTCCTCTCCTCTCCTCTCCTCTCCTGTTCTGCTGCGCAGGGTCGATTCCCCAATTCAAAAACCAGCCTGACCTGACCCGAGCCCCCCCAACAACCCCCTCCCTCCCATACCCAGCAGGACCCCTTGGGGTCCTTGTCTGTTGGGGGGTGGGGGTGCTAGCGGCTCCAGTCAGAGTTAGATGTAGTATTCCTTCTTGTCGTCCGTGTTGTTGTGCCCGCCCTCGGCATTGATGATGGCCGTGTCGGCGTCTGCTGCGTCCTCCGCTCCTTTAGCTTCGTGAGTGAAGTAGGTGCCTGCGGCAAAGGGAGAGAACACGTCCAGGGACATTTACTACAGGAACAAGTGGCGGTTCGCCTGCATGAGGTTTAGAATGTCAGTGTGGGTTGGACTAGCAGGGAATCAGATTGAATTAGGCTTAAGTCAAGGTCTGTCTACTGATATCACTCTGAAACCTAACACCTGTAATTGTACTCTCTTAAATTACCTTAATTTTGACCTTAATTTTCCATACAGGACATTAAAGAGACTTGTGCAAAGGTTAAGGCTGATTAAAGAGTAAAAGTACTGAATTTTCCTCGTACTTTTTCAAATTTGGCTCTTAAATAACAGAACATGAGTTAAAAGTAAGACTAAGGGGTTTCACACTCATGCCTTAAATTTAATTTTAAGGTAAAATTAAGGGTTTGGTTTCACAAATTTACAGCCACTTCATTCAAATGAATGGGTTTGGGGTAGTTTAGGGGTAGATTAAGGTAGGGTTAAGCACATTTTAATGATGTGTTTAATAATGTATATCAGGTAGCCAACCTTTCTGAAACTGAGAGCTACTTCAAAGGTACTGAGCCAAACAAAGGGCTACCAGTTTCATATACTAGTACAGAGTTTACCTAAACTTAATGTATAATAAACGTTAAATGCTTTTTTTAAAATATTTTAATTTTCAAACATATCAATGCAAATATGATTAAAGAAGAATAGCAATATAGCAAAATAATTGCAACAGGAGAAAATTGTTTAGACATTGCTCACAAAATATATGGCGCTATATTTTGGACCAGACTGCAGGCTACTCATGGGGTCCTGGGGGGCACCCTGGTGCCTGCAGGCACCAAGTTGGTGACCCTGATGTATATCATCAAGTTTTTCAGACTTCGATTTAAGCCTTGATAAAAACAAAGTTTCAGTGCAGACGAGGTTTAATCTGTGTCTAGCAATCTGCCTCTAGGTATTTTATTTAATATTTTAGGTGTTTTATGAACAAGAATTCAAGTTAAATCTGCATGAGATTCAATCTCATTTTAAATGTGAACCATTTTGGACGGTTCTGTTATTAGAAGTTTATTTGCTCTTGCAATGCAGAATCATCTCCATCTTAGGTCTGGACAGTGGAAACATTTCTTCAGTCACTAATTCAAACCAAAAATGAAATTTGAGCTTTTTATAGTTTAAATACCAAAGCATTATGAAAAAATGGCCATTTAATTAAAATCAATAAACAACCGTTACTCACCGCTGCCCTTTAAAGGTGTCGAAAGTTACAGCTCGTGTTGCTTTTGTGAAACCAACACATGTCCATGCCTCACAAATGTGTTTATGTGTCATGATGGCGTTTGAAACACGTTTTTTTTTTCCTATTTACACCTTTTTGCCTCAACCCAATGGGTAACCGCAGACTCAGTTTACTTGCAACTGTTGGCTGTGTTCAGCCCACTCTGTGGCTATTGTTTTTATTCTGAAAGGCTAATTGGTGAATCAGATTAAAATGACTGTGTACACATTTCTACAGCTATTTATTGATTCCAGACGTCTAAAGGAGATGTTACGCTGTTAAACAGCGGTGTGCGTGCAAAAACCCGACCAGAGAACCAGCAGCGTCCGCCAGAGTGCGGGTGACTTACCTTTGTGTCTGGCGAAGTAGCGGCCCAAAATGATGAGCAGACAGAGCATGGCGAACACGACCACGGCAACAACCCCGCCAATGACGGCGTGATCGATTTTCTGCGGCCCTCCGTCTGCCCTCGAATCTGCAAATAAATAAATAAAGAAATGAAAAACGAATGGGGGGAAAAACAAACAACAACAAATGATGGCAGCTCACACTGTTATCTGAGGGGTCTGCTGTCGCGTCAATGGTCCCACAGAGGTATTATTTTAAACAGAGTCACAAATATGTCACTTTTCCTGAATGGGCTGTTCTTGTACAGCTGAAGAGCCTCGAGCATTTGTTTTACACCAACAACTGAATCTCTCGGACCCAAGATAAAAACGAGCCTTTACTCCGAATAAATCATCCTGTAATCGGTCGTTATTTCCCATTTCATTCGTTTTTTTTCCTTTAGAAAGAAAGGGAGAGGCTCTAGGAGCGTGCGAGCATTATTAACAGTACTTATTACCAGTAAGGAGTAAGTACGAGTAGTGCAGTATAATTAGAATTGACTAAAATTAGGAGGAGAGGTGCAGTGTCTACATTAGTAATCCCCAAGCTTTTGCAGGCAGGAGATCCCAGCTTTGAGATAAAAATATATTTCATTTAACTTAACCGAGAGGGGAAAAGTGTGCCAATGAACAGGTGCAACCCATTTTTTAGACAGAAAAAGGGGCAATGAAGAATAATCATGAAATGAAGAACATCTCTGCTGAATCTGTCATGATTCCTTTTGTATGTGTGGCCTTATACCCGGGGTGGATTTTAAAATGGTATCACACTGGATGACTGTTCATAAAAATAGATCAAAATTGGGCAGATGATCAGATTTGCCTGTTTCAAACTAACATTTGAAGACACATGTACTCTATTCTGGAAGAGCAGAATCTTTAGACCAGCTGGGCTACTGTGTTCACATGCTTTCATTTGATTCTGCACCTGAAACCCTCTGCAAATAATAGTTACAACCCTCCGCTGTACTCCAGGATTAAAGTTAGAAATCGTTTCTGCATTTTATAAATGCGTGTATTAGGAGATCATGTAAATTTAGATAAAGAGAATGCCGAATTATTACGATAAATGATGACATCAGGATCCAAATTCTGTTACATAGTATGACCTTTTGCTTGCAGCCGCCACTTTAATGATGGCACCCTTCTTCTGGACCAGCTTGTACATTTTATTACTAGGGAGCAAATTTCCAATTCTTTGCTTCAGGCACTCCTAGCGTTCTGTGCTAAGAAGAGAAACTTTCAAAGTGGTATTCAAAGGATATGTGCATGTAGTATAATAGTTTATGCAGTAAAATAGATTCGGAATAGAGTCTGCATGAGCAGCCCTATACATCTACACATACATATTTAACATACTGGCCTTGGGCCTATAATTCTCACTACAACACACACACACTCTCACACACACACACACACACACAAACACTATTAAAGAATAATAAAACATGAAAAACCAAATGCATTAAAAAGAGAATAAATATTTGGGCTTCAGCCCAGTACCAACTATTATGAACTATCTGCGAACTCAAATTCAGATTTTTTTTTACTAAGTGGTTTTAAAAATTGTTTCAACATAAAAATGCGAGTGCTGAACTATGGGGGGAAAAATAGCAACTGGGATCCAAGCAACTAAACTTAATGGAGGGTAGCAGATTTGACAATTGGCTTGTAAGTTCATGGGAAAAGACTACGTTTTCTTAACGATAGCCGTAGAAGAGTGACTGGCTGCGAACACAACACATCATTATTTCTACAGACACTTTTGCACCGGAAATGATGAAGAATACACCACACAGCATCCACCTGGTTTCTGGGTGTCAAAACTGTCCGGCGTTTCTGAGCCCAAACATGCAGCTTTTGCATCTGATGAAACTTCCCTGCTAAACTCTGGCATATTCAAACACTTTCATCTGCTTATTTGAATACAGAAAAGATTTTTCAGGCTAGATTGGATCTTGTCTGCAGCGAGCAGATAGAGGAAGCCCCCGCGGGGGTCTGCTGGGTTTATTCCAGACACTGTTTCTGGTTATGGGTATCAGACAGGGATGCCCCTGCATTGCGTCACGTCCCGCCAGGGGCCCTCTGAGCTTCACATTGGGGTCCATGTGCTTCTGGAAGGCTCTTCGCGGCAGCACTAATTAGCATGAGACCAGGAACTGAGAGGAAAGCACTGTCACGATCCATTCACTCTCTCCACACAGTGCTCCAATCCTCAACTCGTCTCTCCTCCCCTGCTGCCTTCCGCTTGACACCCCCAGATAAATTAGCTGTCTAAGGGCACAGACATCTCAGCCAAGTGAAGGGGAAATTTGGCCTAGCTCGTTTTTTTCCGCTCTGGCTAGCTTGACTTTTAGGTGGGGAGAGAGAGAAAAAAAAACAAAGGTGCGCTAAGATCAAACGGCAGAGTGTGATTATGAATTAATGAAATGTCATTGAGAGAAAATAAAGTGCATACATAATACATCAAGTCGAGTCATATAGGTTAGCGTTGGGGGCACTAATGTCGGCGGCCCTGCCCCTCTCTGATCTTCTTCTGGTTTGCCGCCAGGTGGAAGGTGAATAACTTTTTGCCGTTTGCGGAGAGATAATAATAAAACTCCCCATGCGCCTCTTACTTTGACATGTGATAATAGGCACTTTGAACCTCGCTTAACTGGGCTCTTATTGCATCAGAACTAGGCCCCCGTTAAATGTTTATCAAGCGCTGAGCAAAACGGCTTCCGGAGCTGCGGCTCAGCCGGAGCAGGGCCGCTTGGAAATTTATAGGGAAATAAAGGTTTGCGCATTGATTTGCGGCTGGCCCAAGCTGGAGGGAGCCATACGGGGGCTGGAGACGCGTGCTTTACGAGCCTCATTCCGCATCTGCGCTGGAGTGACTAATTAAACTGCGGGCCCACTGTCACTACAGCAGCTGCAGACGAGCTGGAAATGGCCGGTGTCAGTACAGTGAGGGCCGCTGCCTTTTCTTTTCAACCTAATTGAAAACAAAGTAACAAAGGGCAGTGGCTTTCCAGGTAAGCCAGTAAGACCAAACCAGTACCGCAGTTACCCAAGCATTCATTCCTCAACCCCTTAAACCACACTTCTTAGAATTTTTAGCATTTATTGGGCCAGTTTCTCAGAACCAGATTATGCCTAGAATCACCAGTGGTGCCGCATCTAAATCCAAGGCTAGGCTTAATCCATTCCTTGGAAATGGGCCCTCAGTTCAACGAGGACCTTCATATGCACACTGATATTGCAATTATTTTTCACATTACAGATTATTCATTAAATAGCAATGCATTATTCTGAACTACCGCTCGGTTCAGGATTCAGGATTCTCAAATATCTGTGATGTTGCTTACTAACAACACTACAGCGAGGAGGAAAGAGAGGAGTGGAGGAATTTGATATACTGGGTTGACTAGTTCTGGATTTCTGGTGTTTAAACTATGCATATTCATTAGATGCCAAAATTAATGTTGATTCTCTACAGTGCACACTTTCACATACTTACATCACAGCAGGGGCGTCAGAAGCATTTTTTATGTGAGGAGCATGCGTGGGGCGGGGTTTGTGCATGTGGGGGCAAGGTTTGTGGGCGAGGAGGTGGAGTATGCGTGGCGACGGGGTTGCTGCATGTGTCCTTTTACAGGGTGGGGGTGTTTGGAAACCCTGTTAAATCTTAAATCTTTCGTAAAAGAATCAACTCCTCTTAATCGATAGAAGAACACACACCACTGGAAATCATTAGGGTTTTCCTCTCACTCACCACATGCAAGTGAAGTGAATCGTCAGGGCACAGACAGGCTGCTCGGATTTCCAGCCGTGTGTGTCCTTCTATGGTTTAGTGAAGTGGATTCTTTCACCAGATTCATGATTCTACAATGCTGGTGAACTAATTATTTGTGTTAAGTGTGTGTGTTTGTGTGTGTGAGTGTGTGTGTGTGGGGGGGGGGGGGGTGTCCAAACAAATAATTAATTATATATATTAGGGATGAGCCGGATACTTGGCTGAAATTAGTATCCGGTACGGATAAAGCACTTTGGCCGAGTACGAGTATGACACGATGAATATTAGTTAATATCCGTGCTCGGATTGAATAAAAATTCTCATCGGGTAGCTGACTGTGTCTGCGTGCAGTGGTGTCTGTCAGCGCGTGTGTGTTAGCGCGCGTGTGTGAGCGCGCGCGTGTAGCGTCCATGTGGAACAGTAGCCTTAGTTTCGTTTTCAACCCAGCGCATGTCGAGATTAAAAAAAATATATATTTTAACATATTTGGCTGTTCAGAGCAGGGGGGGCATAAGCGGGGACAGAAGCAATTAGAGGGTAGCTCTCTCTACCTCTTTCTCCATCTCTCTCTCTCTCCGTCTTTCTCTCTCTCTCTCCGTCTCTCTCTCTCTTTCTCTATCTCACTCTCCCTCCCTCTCTCTCCATCTCTCTCTCCATCTCTCTCTCTGCCGGTCATCTGAGTTTTTTTACTGCACGCCCTGAGTGACACTTTCTTGCTGTATTTTATAAAAACTAATAAAGGTAGTTGTGTTATAAATAATATTACAAA
>JBBKCR010000001.1:15930151-15963680 GCA_037577295.1 Ladigesia roloffi
AATTCAAATTAAGGTGTTTGGTGCATAAATTAAGGTAGAATTAAGAATATTTTAAGTACATTGTGTTTCATAGTGACTACTGATTGCTTCCTTTCGCTCAGAGAAGTTTTGTCCGAGATCCACCTGGCCTGTGGTTAAACTTGAGTCGTGCCGAACATTAAATATCCTAATCAACAAAAGAATTTTAACGGCCAATGACATTTAGCCTGGTTTAAACTGCCCTGCACCACCCCGAGCTCTCCACTGCCCACGGGTCGACTGGATTAGCTTCCGTGTTTGAAAGCTAGTCCTGCTTGAATGCTAATCCGAGCCTAAGACTGACACCGATAATACGCCCTCTTGTAGCTGCCGTCTGTACTCAGCGAAGCTCTACAGATAGGACAAAGAGCAGATATTTCTTACAGATGGAATACACATGGACTTAGTTCAGGCTTATGATCACACAGAAATGGGGCCTTGAAGGTTCTTCTGCAGTCCTGCTAAGGCTAATGCCAAACCCAACCACGACTTACCCAGCATATCAATTATGAGATGTGTTTGATAGAGAAAAAGCTCAGGCACCTGTCAAAAGTTGCAACTATTGGTGTGCAGAGCACTTCCATTTAGCCATTTATTTTGTATTATAAATGGCAATCATCTCGAAATGTCACCGCCTAAAGCTACCGAGCACTTCAGCAAGACATTATGGCTTAATTGATTTTTTTAAAGTGGAGTGCTCCCTATCCTTTATCACTCTTTGCCAGTTCATCAAAAATGCATTACGGTTCTAGGTTCCCTGGACCTCCTAACATTGATTTATTTGGCTGGCATTCCCGGTACTACGCCGCCTTCTTTATGTGGAGAAGCACGAATCAGACCTGAAGGTGCCTCCATATGGCAGTGGAGCATATGCCACCATTTTTTTTCTTTCAATAACTCTTGACCCTTTCCCTCCATTTTACGATCCCAAGTTCAGATCGGGCTCCAGCAGCCCCTCATGCTTTAGGAGAAGTGGCTCGGAAAAACGAGTGGACGGACAGAAGTTCAGAGCTTTCGTTTCAGCTTTAGACAAGGCAAGGCAGCAGATCTCTTAATGCACTCTTTAAACCTTTCCAAGTTGCAGTTATTGCCTAAAGTCAAAGAACCATGGCATATTTTTTTTTTTTTCAAATGTTTTTCACTCATAACTTAAAAAAACAAATTGCTTGAATGTATGTTTAAAATCACATCTGTGAATTTTGAAAAAAGAAAATTCTTATGATTTGGAATTTGATAAACATTATTGTCTTATTTTTTTTTAACATGGAATCAAATGAGACGAGTCAATATGGCAGGCCCTGATGATGGATGTTTTGACCTAGAATGAATTTTTGAGCATCATGTAAATGTACCTGAATGTGATTCATTACATAACTTAGGTCAAATAACTCCATTAGTAATGGTTAAATGGTGACTAATGTGTTTAAGATGTTTGCTGCAGTGACGGCCCTAGTTCACCGTCCAGCCTTTGAATTGCGTTAATGAAATGCGTATTGACAAATGACTTTTACACACTTGAAATATAAGCAAACTGGAAATGAAATGTTCCAAATGTCATTTTGTTTGCGCTGCTGTCAGGAAGTGAGCTAATAATGTAACGGCGATCCGGGGAATGTCAAGCTTGTGCTCGAGCAGTGGATCGGGACAATATTCTCCTGCAAAACGAATCTCCAGTGCTGAAGATCAGACGGGTGACAGGAAAAGAATTTGACGAGCACAACCTGACAAGTGTTGCAGGCGCATAGCCACTGAGCACATTATTAGTGGGGGATCTTATTACAGCGGCCTGCTCGCCCCGCACAAGCCCCTGATCCTTCACCTTCTCCTGCTGTGTGTGTTACAGCTTATACTCCGTAAACATGCATTCGCCCGCACATACACACACACACTCACACTCTTACACACACACACAGGCAAACAAGAATACGGCAGGCACAAAGAGACAAAAAAAGGCAAACAGGTGAGATGGAGGCAGCACCCTGAAGCCGAGATGGCATACGGTACCTTTGGCAGCATCAGGGCTGATGGTGGTAGTAGTGGGTGGGGGGGTTGTGGCGAGAACATCTAGATGGGAAACAAAATGAAAAACACACACACAAGAAGCAGAAAATGAAAAAAGGGAAATAACAAAAAGGCATTCTGAAAGGACTGAATGTTAGTATAATAACAAGAGAAATTTGTCAGAACTGTGCCTCACCTTTTCAAACAAAAAAAGAGGAGCCATGCTTATTTGAACAAACAAAAAAGCCTCCTAATTTGCTCATTTCAAAGTAATGTCACATGCGCCTGACAATTCTATAGTGAAACGGTGCCTTCTGCATTATTGTGTTTTTCTATCTTAATTGGACAACCCCAAGGCAAACTGACCTATAAGAGACGCTTTGTCTATTTTCTTGTAAATAACCGAAGAAGAAAAGTGAATTGCAGTCAGAATGACACTTTTGCTTCATTACAAAGACAAAAAGATAAGTTCACTTTGTCCAAGCAGGGTTACAAAGCCAATACGTGACCCCCCCTCCCAGCGGCACTTCATAAAATACATAGTGATAATGAGCGCAAAAGGTCCAAAGACCACTCGTCTTATATTTTCCCTGGGTTCCTTTAAGTTGACTTAAAAAGGTAATATTCAGCACATCCAATATTGTTTTTTGTGGACGCTCTAAAATACCATCACTACAATGGTTTCACGAGGTCCTACTTCACTGCTTTATTCCGATGCCACGCTTTATTTGATGTTTGTTCAGCTGTTTTGGTGGGTTATTAGTCTCAGCACCATCACAACTCACGGTAAAGGTCACAGTGCTATCCATTCATACTGAGTGTGTTATCTTGAGCACCAGAGTTCTTCAACCTGGTCTGGAAAAAAAGCCCCCAAAGGCATTACGCCTATCAAGGAAAAACACACGATCTGCCATTGTACAGTGCTGTGAAAAAGTATGTCCGCTATTTTTGCTTATTTGTCACACTAAATGGTTTCAGATCCTCATACATAAAACATCATATAAGAGTTTTTAACGATCATTTTATGTATTGCAGTAGAAAGTCACCCATGGGAAAAAAAATAACTACCCCTGAACTTGATGCCACCTTTAGCAGTCAGGAACTTACAACGATAAATCCACCCAGGTTTAAGGCCTCAGTGGATCCTGACATTATTGCACTACCGCCACTATGTTTGACAGTTGGTGTGAGGTTCTTCTGTAATAGCTTTACACCAGATGTATCGGGACCCCAGTCAACCAAAAAATAGCATTTGTGACGTTATTCCAGAACATTAGCTGTATTTTTAGGCTTTTCCATAGTTATCAGTTTCTGTTTCTAAAGGTAGAATCTGGAACACTGTTGTTATCTGAAGCAAGCAAGACTAGCATTTTCTAAGATATTTATCTGTGTTCCCTTTGTGTCTTCTCTGATGTGTCACCACTGTGTTCTTGGAGGTATTTTGGTAGACTGGGCACTTCTGGGAAGATTCGCTGCTCTTCCAAGGTTTCTCCATTTGGAGCTAATGGCTCTCATTCTTGTGCCCCTGATGTCCAACAGCCTGACAAATGGCTTTGTAATCCCTTCCAGACGGATCCATTTATAAAGAACTTACTTTTGACCAAGCCACAGTGTACTAGATGTTGAGACCTTTTAGAGTACCTTACATTGCTGGAAAGGCCCCAGTTAAGCGATGTTTAGATTGAGTCAGGCTTCCAGTAATCAAGCCTGGATGTGTGTTGTTTCCATTCATCAGGATAACTTTTTTTTCTGGATCACTTTACTTCTTCAAAAAGTGAAATGATGTTTCCAGAACTAAAATTTGTTTTAGTTTTTGTATTTTATTCAAATCTGTTTGAAGAGTTGAGACATGCAACAATTTGGCAAATGAGGAAATTAGGATACATCTTTTCATGACACTGTACAAAGAGTCAATAGGGAACTCAAAAATCCCTTAAATGTTTGACCATTATTGCTTTTAAATTGGCCACTACATGTTTGTGCGTGTATTGTGCGTTTAGTGCATGGTGTTATTTTCCTCTGGTATAATACTGTCATAATGTCGTAAACAGTGATAAAAGGTTGGGTAATGGCCGTGAGATTACCTTTTTTATGGGGACATGCCTACCGAGCACATACAAGGCAAACTCAGCAACAAACAGTAAGCTGGCTACAGTAGATTATGATGATGACTCGCCCCTGAGAATGTGGCATCATTACACTTCATAAAGGATGGAGAATCATACACATAATGCAGTGATGGCTTCAAAAAGCAGGTGAGCTTTGTGCAGTGGATGTAGGAGCCTGTATGCAATGTGCCCATCATCATCTTTTCTTTTTCTGTCCCCTTCTTTTTTTCTTCTTCTTTTTTTTTAACCACAAATACGCAGGCCCCTTGCTGGGGTAGAGTCACAGCGGGCAAAATTGGCTGGCTGTCTCCACCGCTTTATTGTCTGTGCTCCATCAAAAGATCTCAGTAGGGGCCCAAACACTTCCCAACTAATGATAAAACATCAAGAACGGCATAATGTCCACGGACGTGGGGAGCTGCGGGCCCGGATTCTCTGATGAAAATATTTCGGGGAGGATTTCATGCCTTGTGACCAGCTGCAGACGCGCCTATTGGAAATGTCAGCGTCTCTGGTTCAGGAAAAAAATAAAAATTGCGCATGCAGAGGAGACGGCCAGCACCAAAAGGTCTGAATGGGATGTGGCATGCATAATAGTCAAGCAAACAAGCGTTTTCCACGGGCAATTTGCGGACCGGGTGACTCTTGGCTCAGCGTTATGAGCTCTGAAATATGAATGTGTTCTGGATGTGCAATAGTTTTTTTTTTCTTCTGTGAGGGACGAGAGTGCGGAATTCCAATCAGAAGGAGGTGATCATTGCCAGTGGGATCCTGACAACTTTCATGATTCCTTCCCTAATCTCACCCACTGTTTTTCTTCTACACACCCCCTCTTCCCAATTTGCTTCTTGTTCACATGTCCATTTGAACAATGATTGACTTCATTACAGTCAAGGTTAAAGGGGGGTCATTCTCAGCCACTAGGTAGGGATGGACAATAAGAGAGCATGTTATTGCATCTCTACTACATTTCACCCCAATAGGCTTTCCTGAGAAAATGATGGATAATTTAAATACAACTATAAATATATAAAATATAAGATAGTAAAACTGTGATCCAAGAAAGAGCCTGTAAACAAACCAGTCGATCCATATATGTATCCTGTAGTGCAATGAAGATTCTAATAACATCCTTGTATGCCGAGTCAAGTGCTGTAATAAAGTCATACATTTTATTCCATTACACAGCACTGTGTTTATTATAGTAACGTATTTGTTTTAGTTTTTACTTTAGAATATAACATGTAAATAAGTTTAAAACATTTTCAATTCAGATGGCAGTTCTTCATCTTATTGCATTTTCTGGGATTTCTACAATAAACAAATAGACTTTTTTTATGAAGGCATACTCATGCATCCTCCAAAGGTGCATGTTTTTCAGAGTTTTATGCTCTCAACGGTCTTGCTAGACTTTTAGCAAAATGTTTCATGATGTCTCAGAGAAGTTCAGTGGAATATACAGGGGGTCCTCGAGTTACAGCAGTCACGACATACAACAATCCGAGTTTACAACATCACTCCCACTCAGCTTCCACCATTAGCCTCATGCTAACTGGCTAGTTTGGTACACAGTAATCGGGCATACGTGTGAGGGACTTTTCCTTTCCAAACATAGCTTAGTTGTGTTTTAGTATCGGCGTGACTAAGGCTAACCAAAATTCCGCCTGTGTGCCCAATTAAGACTTAAAGATGACTTAAGCACATTTTCAGTGACTCTGCTATAATGATGAATGACACTTCCGAATGAATGGCAGATGAACCGTCATTGAATAAACTGCACAGTGACCGCTGATTGAATGTCGGCCCATTTTGACCTTTCTTGTATTTTCTTCTTTGCGTTTCTCCCTAAGTAACTTATTTATGTAAACGCTAAATTTATAACATACTGCATTTTTCATGACCTTGTTCAAACATGCACTGCTGTTTTACTGGGCTTTGTCTAAGGTTTTCAAACCTTATACAAATGTAATGTGTCAAACTTAAACATCTATCATATATAATACACACAGTATATAAAAAGAATGTCTAGGTCTAACTATTGTGATGATATATTTCTGTCATTTCCCCCGACCCTTTCCATACAGAAAGGAAACAACTATACTATAATAACACTGAACCTCCATCTGGACGTTATCCATTTTCCCAGTGATAAGAGTATTAGAGAGCTTATTTACAGAACCTCTTTGATCTGTGGGCTGAAGTGAAACCTGGGACAGAGCCAGCTCAAAAGCTAACAGATGGACAGATAGGCTTCTTTTGTCTACCGGTAGACTCTAGGTGTGATTTTCAGCACCTGGCTTCTCTGCTACAAGAAAACATAGCGCAATACTGACCGCAACACAAGCAACACCCCGGCAATACTGGACGGAATGAAGCAGAATTTTAACCGGAAAAAAGCGCATAGCCCAGGTATTGCTTTGCAATATTGAGGAGGAAATTGCTTTACCAAGAATTGCAACAAATATACTCTGTGTGGACGTCCATTCAGTTAAAGTAGCAGTGATTGCACTATGGCAAGCGCTGTAATGGTTTCTATAACGGTGAAGTCCTGGAAATTTGAAACAACTTCGCTTGTGGCTGAAACAAATACAAAGGAAAAAGCAAAGGCACCTACTGAAGGCCATTTATAGACACAGCAGATCCTTCATATGGAAAAATCAATGCAATCAGCAACAGCTTGAGCTCGACACCTTCACAGTAAAAGGCCCACTTGCTTTTATCCTCTTTGTTACAGGACAAGTCTGCCCGGAACACACACTCATAGTCACATAAACAATCTCTAAATATATATACACTTGTGTGTGTGTGTGTTTAGTGTAGAATGTTAGTGTGTAGCACATAAACACATTTACCACTCACTCCTCACATCCACCCTATCCTAAACTGCAGGCTATAGTCCATAGGTGAAAATTAATCCACAAAATATACTTGTTTTGTTTAGCTTTGCATTAAAAAAGTGTGATTTAGTTACATAGCATGTGTGGTACTGAAGTGGTGTAACTGAAAGAGTTTGCTGTAGTATTTAAACTCGCTTCCTGGACCATATGGTCCACATATGAATACTATGCTGCAAAAAAAACAACCCATTTTGAATTCAGTGTATTTCTGGAGTCATGCAACTCACAAATGGTCATTTAAAAGTTACTTTTAGGGATTAACTGAATAATCTGGATTCTGAAGTGTTCACTGGTTACTTTGGTTTTTGTCTCCCTCTTAACTATACGGAAGCTTTGTCTTCTTTTAAAGTTACAGAAAATTGCAGCCTGAACTATAATACATTTCATCATCAAAGGACTTTGATGCTGAAGCTGCTCTGGAACTACAAGGCCAGAGTTTCTCAAGTCTGGTCCTGAAAGGACCCGCCCTGCAGATTTTAGTGATTTTTTTCTCTACTGTGAAACACCTGTGTCAAACCTGACGATCAGGTGTGTTATGAGCAGAGAAATCGCTAAAATGTTCAAAGCATTGGGCTTCCACGACCATATAAGGAAATTCTGCACAAGGCTATTGGGTTTATAACATTTTTATACATTTTAAATGTAGATATATTTTATAATTCATTTATGATACATTTTCTTTATAGAAGGAGATGGTATGGCTTAACTGGATTTTCTACTGGGTTTGAAAACCCCCCATATCCATTCTTTCAGGAGAAGAACATTTTAAATCTTATTATTTTGAGGGTGAGGCAAGTTTTCCCGTACTCATTCAGAAATGCCAGTCAGGGGCGCCGTAAGGGGGTTGGAGGACGATTCCAAAGGCCCAGTGCTGACAGGCGGCCCTCAGAGAACACTGTCTAAAAAAAGACTGATATTGGATGCCTAGCATTGTACTTTTCATAAAGCCCGGATTTTTCGATTCTTGATTTGAAGCCTGTACAATTAGATTTTGGATCAATAAACATTACTCTGTTTATGGTTTGTTTACCTGCACCCCCCATTATAAGTGGGGGGGGACCAAAAAACAAATAAATAATAAAACAAAAAAATGGTGATTATGGGCCCATTAAATGCAAGCCATCTGCTATCAAGTGTTGAGGCATTGTTAATTGATAATTGTAGGTTTAATTGCGCAGTTATTGCTGAAGTTTATTTACATTAGCGAGGATTTGTCGGAGTGTTTCTTTGTGAGAGGAAACGGCAGGATATGGAGGTCAGTGCTGGACATGAACTCCGTCTGTGCTCTCCACCCTGCTCTCCACTTCCATCAGCCAGGGATCACCACATCCAAGTGAGTGTAATTGAAACACACCTGGGGGCCCACTGGGAGGAGAGTGGGTAAAAGAAGTGGTCAATAACTGCTTAGCAAACCGGCGTGTGCCAAGTGGAAAATACAGCAATCTGTGTGCACCGACCATGCACTGTAAAATCTGTCAAGCTTAATCTGCTATTGGTAAAAGACAAATTCACGCTAGTGAATCTGTCAAGGGCACCTGTTCTATAAGGTCTCCGCTAATGTTGATCATATGGCTGTTCATCCAAGATAATAAACGATAGGAGAAAACTGGCCCTCCCAAATGCAATTGCACCGTCCTAATCATAATCCACCGCCTGATGATTCAAAGCAGGTCAAATACCACAATTTAAGGTTTTAGAGCCAGAGATTATAAAGTAAACACGCAATTAGCTGGACTAGATTGATTAGCTCTACCAACAAATTAACTGTGTTGCCTGAATCGCACCTGCTAGCCCTATTCCACTGTGAGTACCATGTAAAAATGCACACACTGGGAGATAAGAGATATACACTAATTAAGCTAGATCGCATGATTAGTGAGGGAAATCAATTCTCCTGTGAGCAACAACACATATTTAGCTGTTTGCTTCTGATTTTAATGTTCTTTTGGCCTGGACCTGAAGCTGGAAATATAATTAAATGCTACTATTAACATATTCACAGCTTCAAAGATTACAGGAACGTTTTTGCCTTCCACCACTTTGCGATTCTTAACGGGATCTTTTACCAATCTCCAGTAAAATGTATTCCATTGTTACATTTTAAGTGCTTTGCATAATCTTAGACTACTAGAGTTTAATATTACTAGTCTACTAGTCTAACATTATGCAAAGCACTCGCCAGCCGCACTAATTAAGACACTTTTTAGTGCTGCAACTTTTAGCTCGTGAAAGGAATATCATTTATCGTTGCAATAGAGAGTCAAAAATATATATAGGCCTATTTTTTTTCCTCTGAAAACCATCCCATGACCCCTTCACACTTCCCATTCCCCTCCCCCCAGGAGAACGCCCACTCTAACACATCTGACTGAGCTCATCAGCCAATTAACAAATCCTTGACAAGCTGAAAATTGAAAAGTCTTAGTGGAACTCCACCTAACCTTCACGAAAAAATGTAGCCAATTACTCCTTCTGTAACATCTCTACTGTCTTCCCGTACACTTCGCTTAAAATTTTCAACAGCTCGTTTTAATATTCCCTTTAGGGATGCCACTGCCTGTGCTGCTATGAATCACTACACATTACTTCACTATACAAATGACTACTGAGACTACTAACCAATCATAAATGCAAAACACACTTCTAATGAGTAAATCCAAGGCTAAATGACAGGGCACCCGCCGGCATGTGCCGAGCTCAAAGGAACAGAGAGACCCTGTCCACACTTTCAGAGTCAAGTTCATGACACCTAGCTATGACAGCCGGCTCCAAACGAATAAGCCGTCTTTCAATAAAGCTTTATTTAAATCTTAATCACTCTGGGTCTTTCTTTCGGACTCAAACATGGACTTGAGATAATAAAAACTTATATCTGCACGGAGCTCCACGGTGCACAGCCATTCAAAACAGTTTCTTGTCCTTGAATGATTCAATATTGGTACGACAACTGTCTTCATCTCATCAGAAAATATGTTTTTATATATTTGATCTATTTGTATTTTAATCTTTTCAACTCTCCAAGCTATAGGACAATGAACCTCAAGTCTTAAGTGATCAAACATAATGTCCCATTGCTCTGTTTGTGCTACCAAAGAAAATAGGATCCCTTTTTATCCTGTAATGCAGCCGAATCATAGCAAATTACAAAGTCTATTAAAAAGACTGCAGTCCAGTTTTCTTAGGTTCTCGTCAAACCTGAATCAGAAAAAGAAGACATTAAAAGATGAGGGAATGATTGTGGTGCTTTACGGTGGAAGACAAAGAAATAAGATGCTAGGACAGATCAATGAGGTTTTCCCCGTCTGGCACCCAGGCTTGGGCTTGTCTTCTGCTTCCTTTTGTTTATGGCCAATCATCATTCCTGGCTAGTGTTTCTTTTTGACCTGAGTTGAAATGCAATTTGCAAATGGACCATTTTGTTTAGTACACTCTCAAACAGAAATGTGCCAGAAAGGGCTCTTTGCATGATGCCAGCATAGAACCACTGTTGCTCCCCTAAAGAAACATTCATGAATGTTTTAGTGTGAAATAGCATTGTAAAGTTTATAGTTAAGTCAAATGAAGTACAGTGGGCCCTTATAGTGAACACACCACAGCCCACAGTGTGAACAACTGCATTTAACCCATCACCATGGAGCTCAGGGAGAAGGGTGTGGGGACGATACCTTGCTGGGTCACCTCAGTGGTGCCAATAGCAATCCTGGGATTCGAACCCATGGCCTTCTGATGGCAGGGGTAACTCCCTAACCATTATAACCAATACAAAAATGCAGGTGTGTAAAATCTTACCTGCAAAGGGTTGATGTTGCTGCAGATTTGAACCTTAAGAAAGAACTTTTAAAACTTCCACACATCTCATATTAGAACTTCATTCTATGACATTGCTCAAAAATCCCTTCTGGGCATTTTTTTAGTGGTGTAATTTATGAAAATGTTACATTGTGAATCTAATTAATGTGAATACTGAGACTGGGATGATACGCAATTGTAAAATATTGATAAATCATGAAAAATGTGTTGATAATCATTTATAAATGCTGATATTTTTGTGAAACAACTGGCATTTTACAGCGCCAGAGCAGAATGAGTCAGGGTTAGTGAATAATGTTTGAAATATACTGAAATACAGTCTTTAATATGTAAAGGACACATTAATATGTTGTCAAATTCACAGTTCATTAAATAAGTATGCACTCCAGTAGATGGCTTACAGCCATCTATATCACAGCTCAAGGACTCTGTTCTACCTGTATAATTGCCTCTGGCAGTGAATATAGAAATGCTTTGTAATTATTTGATTCAAATGTGTACATCATTTCCACATGAATGAAATATATTATGTAATACTTTACATCTAACAGTGTAGAGTACAGGCCTGTGCCTTTTTATGTTCTGGTAATTTACATGCAAATGGATTTAGAACCATGTTAGAAATAGAAGAGTTGTTCATCTCTTTAGTGGAAACTTCGCTAGCGTAATTGATTTCATATTACTGACATAAGCTGTACGTAAATGCAAAATCTTTGCATTTTGAATGCTATACAATACTTATGTGTACTACAAGATCGAGCCTTTATATATTGTTACCATATAATACATCTTTTTTCATTTCGATTTGCTTCGAATCGTATTTGTGTTTATTTACTAATGCGAAAATAAAGTAGTTACTACAACCTGTTCCAATTCAACCATGCTGTTTTTACTAGAAGTGGAGGTTAAGAAACGATAAGATAAGAAATAACTTTATTTATCTTGTGGGAAACTCTTTTAGCATGCTCACAGAAAATAAGGGATAAGAGAAAATAAAAGATTAAAAGAAAAACAATAAACACTCTGTAAGACACAACTATAGACATTATTGTATTGCACTGTAACCCTGACATTCCTATGTGTAAGATTTAATTTATAAGAGAAATAATGAATCCATTAAAATAGCAGCAGATAATGAGGTGATGAGATCAACATTTGTAACGCTCAGTCAATTCATGGATGAAAAAATGTTGAGCTATATTGAGCTATATTGCACAGTTATACTGTTCAAAAATCAAAGCTATATTGTTCAAATTAATTACATGTCTTCCTCCTTGAAAGCAACCAGAGTGCCCAGGTTGCTCAGCTCACTCAGGAGCTCTGGCAGACAGTAACTGCAGCGCTTCAGGTTAACTTAGCATATACCTTGACACCTGGGAGGCAGCTGGGTTAATATGTATGTATGCTTTGGACATTGTGCTAGAAAAGAGCATATTATACAGTAACAATCCATTGAAGTGCACTTCTTTAGGAGGCCACATAGCTCAGCATGGCCTCAATATCAAGTGCAGGGGTAAAATACATGTCATTTAGCTCTGCGGAAGCCACTTTATATTTACGATTTTGAAAGTGACTTTTAACTTCATTCAAGTGCACTTCAGCTTCAGATGTATGACAGCTCACCTACTTCTTCCAGAGAAGCTAACGGTCAGTTAAAACCTAAATGGGATGTGATGCTCCGGCATTTCTTTATTGCAACTTATTATAACGACTTGCAGAATCAAACAGAATAATCTTTTAGTTGGGACACAGTGTCTGGAATGGATTCTATCTCATGTAAGACCCCTTTTGTTAAGGCTGTGAATGCAGTGAGTGAATGAATGGAGCAAAATGGAGAAACCAATCACTGCAGTCTCTGCCTTTGTGTTTGTAATGTGCATCCAAGGGGCCGGTGCGTACGCGGATACGGGATCGTAAGCAGTGCTGTATCAGACCTGCAAGTGCATAGAGAGACTTGGAGGGGTGTCCGGGCTGCAACAGTTTCACTTGCCGCCTGCCAGAAGCGAGACCTACCCGCAGCGGATGTAAAGGCAGCACTGACAGGCCATAGAGGAATATGCGGGGTCTAGGATTATCAGCCTACGAGAGGTCTTCATGCTTGTTTGAGCCTCCGAGGTTTGTCATGTTCTGCTGCTGTCTCGGTAAATTGATTTAGAAACGCGCCACGAGACACAACTACTTTGTTTACAACAAACATGAGCCGGGTTAGCCTCCCCTAAGGCAAAAAGCAACTAGCAAAGGCTTTTAAAGAGAAACAACAAACGTGCATTAAGCCATGATAATCTAATTGTCCATGTTCTGTAGGGCAAACCGCCCTAATTGAATCTAACTTCTGATTCCCCCGTCACGACGGAATATTTCATGGCTGCATTTGAAACGATGGAATTTTCATGTTTTGCTCGAAACCACTCGCAGAAACATCTGCTTTCTGAAATCGGTTCACTCCGAGAGAACATGGTTATAAATAATGGTTTTGATATACAAGGCGAGTATAAAAGAGCAAGTACAATCAGTGTGTATGTGTGTGTCGTCGTCGTCCCCCGCCTTTCGCTCAGGTAGAGGTGTCATGCAGGTGTGAAGCACAGCATCTGCTGCCAGATATGACTCCCAATTCTGACATGATCCAGAAGCAGTCTATCGCTTGATAGCTGAGGCTGAGATAATGATCTCTGCAACACTGCAATCGAAGAAGGCTGCACCATGCAAATGAGCCCTCTAACCTAACCACAAACTCGCCCTTGTGCCGACCTCACACTCCTAAAAATACAAGTTCCTGGATAGTTCCTGGCTTGAAGATTTTTTAACTTTAAAAGGATTCTTCAGCCTCATGTAGAAAAACGGTTAGAAGAACCTTAGACTGGAACGCTATTTTGATACCGCTATTTGTGCACAGTTCTAGATGAATGTTTCCAGGGTTATTCTGATCAATCAAAGTAACTCAACGTAAGTAATTTTAAAATAATATGGGCTAATTTTTAATCACATCATAATACTGATTCACTAGTTCATTTTAATACAGGTATAACTGTTTTCATACAATACCAAAATAAGAGAAATGTCATATTGAAGGTTAAAATAAGTGACAATACACCCCTCACCCTGTCTTTTGTGGAGAACTTAAAACATGACAGTGAATTTAACCAGTTACTCTGATATATTCACCCTTAAAGCCATATGTGGCTATTTTACAGTGAAATTGGCCTCACACCCTCACCGCTGGAATGTATTAATAAACAACACTGTATAAGATACCAGACAAAGCCTGAACTACCATGAGTAATAGAGAGTAGCAACAAAGAGTAGCAGCAAGCAAGTCTCATAAAGGTGTAACTATTTTAATACAACGTCAAAGTATATAAGAAATTAAAGGGGACATATGCAAAACTCACTTTTTGCACTTTTATGCACTTTTTCCATTTGGGTCTCTACACCGTCTATAAATATTCCAAGCATGAAAAAAAACCCACCCATCCATTTTCTGTGAATCAGTTGAAAGATTTTGGTGTAAGGAATCCAATGCTTCTACGAGGCGTTTCAACAGCCCCTTTATTCTGACAAGAGAATATGGAAATTTGCATAGAGCCACCCCTCACCCCACCATTTTTGTCTGCGGGTATTATGAGCATGCATAAGATGCAGAGTGATATGGCTACAGGCAAAGGCAAGTCACACATGAAGTGTTATATTGTTGGATACAAAGAACAGCACATATCCGAACATATAGGATTAGAGAGCACCTCTGTTTTCTGCCATTTTCATGTGTGGTATGCGCACAGTGTAAGCACAGGATTGGTGGGTGTGGCCAGCAACTGCTTATTTGCATAAAAGTAACAGAACCCTTAAACAGCTCATTTTGAAAGGGACTGAAATGGTCAGGCATAGAGCTGCTGAGATCACATTATGTAAGAATTATTTTATGCAAAGAACTTCATTAACATGTTTTCTCTCACAAGTGCGGTCTTTAAAAATGGTGGAAAAAGATACTTTGATCTATACATGCTTTTTTTTCAGCCAACAATGCATTGCTATTTTCATAGCCCTCATGGATGTTTTTATATGGGGCTATGGGGGTACTGGATGCCTCTAAAATGATGATGTCTATGAACTGAGACATGAAATTTCAATGGGTCATGCATGTCCACCAAAAACTAACAAATTAAAAATGTAAGAGGTTTTGCTTTAAATATAGAATTTTTGTTTTTACCAAAAACTGAATTTTACCAAATCTCTGTAAATAATGTAAATAAAGATGTAAATAATTTCAAATTAAATAAAACCTGCACAGTGGGGTTGTCTGAGGCTCTGTTGGGCCCTACGGGTGGATGTCTAGTTAATGATTGTTCATGTTTTAACTGTGTTTCAGTAGAAAATGGAGAAATGCCATTGATGCTCTGTTCTGAGCCAAAACGATCTGTGCAGTAAGTGGTGATTTAATGGTAATCCATGGTGATGTAAGTGTTCATGTTCTGTAGGGCAAACAGTCGTGATAAAATCTAGACTATCTCTCAGACATGGCAGTTTCATTACTGCCTTTAACTCACAAAGCTGGAATTCTCATGTTTTCAAAGCAAATTACAGTTTGCTGTAAAAGGAACACATACACACATACACACACACATACAACCCCTCCCACACACACACACACCTAGAACCACAACCACACCCACACACACATACACACATGCACACACACACACACACACACACATACAACCCCTCCCACACACACACTCACTCTCACACTACTGGTGTTTTGTCCATATCGTGCTGTATTAAGAACCTGGCAGCACTTCAGCCACTGAACTTTCAATGATAAGGGTAAACAGCTGGTCAGTCAATCTACTGAAATATCATCTCACTGTACTATCACACTATATGTGCAGTCACGGGTTTGTACTGCAGTAGTCGATGTGTGTTCAAAGGACTACGACTGTAGAAAACAAAAGCACTTTGAAATAAACATAAACCACTGAATAATTCTGCCTCATTGTCCTTTATATACAAGACAAACAGATTACAGTGTAGAATGGGAAACATTGTCCCCTGGAGTAGAAAATGGATGTGGAAACACAGGCACAAAAACATAAGGTACAAAAAAAAGTAGGAAAGAAACATTACAGGCCAAAAGTTTGACTTTTAAAGTTCAGATCACAAAAAAAAAGCCTGAATACATACCGTACACATACAGAATGTAGTCATCATAGGCTTCCCCAACTAAGTTGGAGGCCACGCAGCGGTACGTTCCATTGTAGGACTTGTTGAGGTTCTCGATGAAGAGATCAGAGCCTGTAATCACCGCGTGGGAGGGAACATCATCATCCACTTTGAACCAGTTAATTTGATGAGGCCTGTAAAACAGCACAACGATAATTTAGAGATGTCTGTGTCAACATCCCGGCTGAGAGTGGATAACGAGGAGGACTCATTCAGCTTCATCACGCCTGGAAAAAAAAAGCATTGCCTTTTCTTCTACTCACAAAAAAATCTAATCTACACATCTACTCATAAAAATACGACTCATGATCTGTTGGGTTGATTCAAATATGCAAAAATTTTAAAGCTGTTTTCAGAGCACATTAATGCATAACCAGCACTTTGGAATATTTAAGCCTCATATATAAACCAAGGCGCTTCTGCGATGATCAACGCCCCATTTAAAAAAACTACTATGGGCTTCATAAGGATGGAACATGTCACATTGTGTCTTCGTAAAGTGACTAGCATATTAGAGCACCATGCCAGAACACTATAAAGAACTTCTGTGCTCCATTACACTTAAAATGGAAACATTAACATATTAATGAAAGACAGGTTTTACAGATTCAAGACACACATTTTTTGGTTATCAAGAATTTTATGAATCTTTAAAACCCTATATGTTTAGAATATGAAAATTAATACAGGATATTGGATTAAAATGTCACAATGGACAGTGAATATCTGCCTGTCCTGGTCCAGTATTTGTGTTTTCATAATTAACTGCACAATTACATGCCCTGTGATGGAGTGGCGATCTGTCCAATTCCACTGCCTCTTACACTATGATGGGCTACAGTTCCCATGACCCTGGTTGGGATAAGCATCTCAGATGATGAATGGATTGAAAGACATCAAGTACATTAGAGTTTTCCGAAAATGATCAAAAATTGCACTTCTGACAGAGACAAAAGCCTGGTGATTCAATAAGCCTGTAACAAGGTGTCAAAATCTCAACAATTTGTATGAAAATTACAATGAAAAACAGTGATTTTAAAACGCTGCTCGTTCTCTCCTCTCTCCTGAGCCACAGACATATCAGACTGAGTGGCAGCACATCAACACTAAGAGGTCTGCTGGGTGGAACTATGTCACAGTTTCTGTATTAGATGTGCAATCAGTAATCACTGTGCATTCTCAGTGTGAAGAACTTCCCCTCTACAGGATTTAATACACCTAAATGAATGACATCTGACTCCATACACAGAATGCAGTCCTTTTATATAATCTATTTTCTTATTTGTCACCGGTTTTGTGTTTTTGGTTTTGGAGAATTTTCATCAGTATCTGTCTGGTATAGGCCGAAACCACTGCATTGGATACCTTACAAAGCCTTAATCCAGGGGCTTCAGAGGCATTTTTTATGTGAGGGGGACGTGTGGGGCGGAGTTTGTTTGTGGGGGCGTGGTTTGTAAGAGGGCGTGGTTTGTCGGGTGGCGGCGGAGTTGCTGCATGCATGCAAATCTCTTCCTTTTACGGGGTGGGGGTGTTTGGAAACCCTGTTAAATCTTAAATCTTTCGTAAAAGAATCCACTCCAGTTAATCGATAGAAGAACACACACCACTGGAAATCAGCTCGGGTTTTCCTCTACCTCACCACATGCAAGTGAAGTGAATCGTCAGGGCATAGACAGGCTGCTCGGATTTCAAGTGGTGTGTGTCCTTCTATCGGTTTAGTGGAGTGGATTCTTTCTCGCTAGATTCAAGATTCAATAGCGCTGGTGAACTAATTATTTATGTAAAATGTGGGGGGGTCCAAACGAATAATTAGGAAATGTAAAGGGGACACGTCCCCCTCTGATTGAATGGCGATGATGCCCATGCCTGAATCACAGGCAACACAGATGAGCAGCAAGGATGTCTCATAAGGCTCCCTACTTTCATCATAAAACACTAGAAATTACAACTAGTCTACTGCACCCCAACTGGGTATAATAAGACTGCCAAAGAGCCACTAATGATTCACCCATGCATGCAGAACTCGTTAATGGACAAACTGTGCTCTGTTTAAGTGTGGAAATTTAAATTGACATTTATTTACAGAGCACATTATAGAAAGTAAGAACATTTTTTTGATTCAAAGTGCACTCAAACAAATGTTTTATTAACAGTTTAGTTTAAGCAAGAGAAAGTGGGGACCACTTTTCCAGTTTCTTTATGAGGATTTAAAGATGGGATTTGTTTTCAGCATAATATACAATAAATACAATTTTTTAAACCTCAAAACACAGGCATTGCAGATATTACAAGTGACTTTGTCTTCCTGTTTCATCTTCCACTTTAAAGCAGTTCCACACTGCAGACAGTGTCGTGTACAGCGTGCAATAGGGTGAAATAATCTGAACAAAACATTGGAATAGACAGGCTTTTATCTAACCAACGCCAATCCATTAAAATGGGCTCGACGGCCAATTGGGACATAACATAAAAGGTGCCGTTTTGGGTGGCTCTGAAAACTCACTGCGGTTTTCCCTTGGCTTTGCATGTCAGCTCCAGGTTCTCCCCTTCTCTCGTCGGCCCCTCCGGGAATTCCACCACAATCTTAACCTCTGGTTTATCTGGGAAACAGAGCGAGGGTAGCATTACTTGAGCGTGCGTGCAACTCCGCTTTCCTCATGATCACACAGTGGCGCCATTAGAAGACTGTTAGCCCAATTAGGCAGCATCTTTAATCATATTTATACGGAACTCCATTAGCATTTATGCGCTAATGCCACACTTGGCGTGGAAGTGCAAAGCTACTAGGCTAGCTTACTTTCTTTATTTTCCTCATTTTCACTGCACTGGCTGAAGAAGAGGCCTTTATTCGGATACCGCCCCCACCCCCCCACCCCTAAAGCACAGATTTAGTGCCTGTCTCTTACATTTCCGGCTTCTATATGCAACACACTCTCATTAGCTGCCTTAGGAAAGCGGTAAGGCACAGGCAGTAAAATACATGTGTTTTTTCTTTCATTCTTCCTTTTTTTTTTTTTTTTTTACAGCAAACCTTTAGCCCTCGGGGGAAGAGATGCAGAAGCGGAGGCCGCCGCCTTGAATTCAAACAGCCTGTTTAATGGTAGTGTACTGTAAAAATGTTTTTATTTTCTTCCTCGCCTTTATCTGTGTTTGTCAAAATGTCAAGCTTTTTACAGTCAGGCTGATCCCTCCTGTCTTTTCTTCACAAAGGTCAGCTCAAACAGTCAGCCGTCTGAATAAATTAATATTCGGCAAAGATTACAAAAGGGTAGGTCAACCTTTCCGCGACTTCCCATGGCCTGTAATAACGTGCGCTGATCATCCTCAATTACGGCGCTATTTAGAGAATAGCATTATCAAACCGGGGCGTAACAAGACAAAGCCTGTTTTAATTAGCGCGAATCCCAAGGCTCTGTCCAGGTTAATATCCTACAACAACAAAAAAAATGAGGCAGCCTTTTCTCCTCTCATTCGGCATCCGTCTTTTCCTTCAGTGCGACGAGCCAATCAAAAAAGGGCCATTTCCCCCCATACGGATGAACGGGCAGAAGCCTGCGTGTTTGTGTGACTGCTCGCAGAGTTGTGTTTGAGGGATGACTCACATTGCACTTCCAGGTATTTCTGTGCTTGCAAGTCCTTCACGGCCGGGTGGTCAATGATGCAGATGACGGCCACTCCATCGTCCTCCTTGGAGACGGTGAGCCTGAGCCGGCTGGTGACGGTGAACATCCTGTCGTACGTCTCCTCAACCGTCTCCTCGCCTGGGAGCCAAAAAAAAAGAGAATGACACTGCAGCCCATAACGAGAGCACTCTCCCCATCCTGACCCACCTCACAATAACCCCCCCCCCTTCCACCCCACCACCATCCCAGCCTGGCGCCATGAGGGTCTTTGAGAAATGATCCATCGCCTCCAAACAAATCTTACATTCATTTAAAGTGGCACACACGTCTTCTTGCTGTCATGCTCGGTATACTGACCGTGACACCACAGCACCAGTCACATCACATCACTGCACAGTAAAGCAGATTCACACGACTGTCTTCACACACTCCTCTTTACACGCACACACACTCATGCACACACACACACACACACACACAACATGATGAATGGTATACACTTTTTGTGGGAACACCTAGTTTTCCACTACAGATGTTTCCAATACAAATAACTTCTCAAACAAATGTCCATACTTGCTCTATAAGGTTTGCAATAACCTTATAACAAAGAGCTAGTCCCACCGAAGCCACCCGAAGGAAACTCGGCCCAGACTAACCCGACGCTCTTCAGCTCTGTCTGACTTTGTTAAACTCGTACGCGCTTTGCAGGCCTTGTTAGACTTAGCTGAACTTCAGGAGCTGAGCCGCTGGAGAACGAGACGTGTGATAAATGTCACGAGTCTGCGGAAACAGTAGGGGATGAGCACCTTTCTCTTTGATTACCCTTTTCTCCTGGTTTAAAAGGGCCCTACGCTTTTTCTTGTAATTCTTTATTCCACTTCAGGTCCACTTATGGCACATGTGTGGGTTTTAAATACCAAAAACAGAGATTCAGATTTACGTGACCATCTCCAGCATCTCTTAATCCCTGCTTTGGTTACTACGCCTCTAGGACTGGTACATGGAAATGAGCCCTGTTCTTATTGAAGCCCAGGTTTTGCTCCTCTGGTTAAAAAGCAATCTAAGATAAAACACTCCTTATACATTTTGAATGGGCAGAGCTGAATGGCTATATATATTCATTAAATGATTTACTTTGTTTATATTATTGGCTACACTGTAGACAGCTTTGCACACTCTTGGCATTTTTTCAAACAGATTCGTGAAGTATCGATCTGGAATGGTGTTTAATTAACAGGTGTTCTTTGGTGGAATTTCTTGTGTTTGTCGGGTTGGTACACAGTTAGTGATCCTGTTCCACTACAGTTCTACTCCATATTATGGCAAGAACCACTTAACTAAGGAAAGATAAACAACAGTCCATCATTACCTTTTTACAAAGGTGTTTTGTTTAAATCTGTCTTAGTTTAAATTAATTCCATGTGTTCCTTTGATCATTTTGTTTGTTTCCAATTTTAATCTATCCATCCATCTTTTTTCTACCCCTTTGTCCCGCTCTCGGGGTGGGGGGTCTGGAGCCTGTCCTAACTGTAATGGGCGAAGGCAGGGTACAGCCTGGACGGTCGCCAGCACAGCGCAGAGCCACATACAAGGAGAGAAAACCATTCACACTCACAGTCACACCTAGGGGCAATTTAGTGTGGACAATTGACCTATCTCCAGAGAAAACCCACGCAGACATGGGGAGTCGAACCCAGAACTTTCTTGCTGAGAGGCAACAGCGCTAAACCCTGCGCCACTGTGTCACTAATATTAATCTACAATGTAGAAAATATTAATAATGAAATGGTGCGTCCAAACGTTTGACTGGTATTGTGTATGGATCAATGCATTGGTTTTCTCTGGTTTGGCAGATAAATGGACAGGATGGACTGGGGAGTGAATGGTATGTTTTGACATTGTTTTTTTAGTACAATAGTCTTGTATAGTACAAAAACTTGTATCTCCACAATGGTAACTTGAATGTAATATGCAGTGTTGGATAAGTAAGTAAGTAAGTTTATTTTTATAGCACAATTCATACGGCAATTCAAAAGTGGTTTACAAAATTAAAACCGGTTAAAAATAAAGGGTACAAATGAAACAATTATGGTTGAAATTAAAAAAAATAAATACATAAATAAATAAACCAGAGTAGTAATAAGAAAAGCACTTTCAGTCGTATAAATATAAACAGGGTAGTACAGATAAGATGTCATAAGCACCGCTAAACAGAACAGTTTTTAGTCTGGACTTAAATAAAGTGAGAGAAGAGGCCAGTCCAACATCTTCAGGGAGATTATTCCAAACTTTAGCTCCATAAAACTTAAACGCTGCTTCACCGTGTTTAGTTCTGACTTTGGGCACCAGCAGAAGGACTCTACTAAAGAGTATTTTTTTATAATTTGCTTCTCTTAAGATATAGTAGCATTATTTATTTGTACTGAGGCGAAATCACATAAAAATACATCCAAGATGCTTTTGAAAGAAAAATAAACATGATCTCTCAAACCTCTTGAGGAGGTGATCTTAACAGGCCTAAACAGGACCTTTTAACAAAACATTTGTTGATAGTTAAGTAAACAAAGCAAATACCATATTCAGATAAAGGTGAGGTGTATCCACGTTTTTGACATTAGCGAGGTAGCTGTCGCTGTGAAGAAGCACATGCTGTGCTGTTCTTTGCTGAACTTTCTGAAGTTCGAGGCTGATAAATTCACACAGATTTCTGAGATGACTACTACTATGAAGCTAAACTCAGCAGAGCCCCCGTTTCTGCTGGAGCACGCCAAGCCACTGGCTGTCAAGGCTGCCGTCTTTTTAAGACGGTCTGGAAGCTCCAAGGGCAGAGAACTAATTGCAGTGCTGAGGATGATGGTTTACTTGGACCTAATGAAGTGGGGAAATAATTATAGCCCAGCACTGACCTACAACACAGCTCGGTTCCCTACAGTCAGGAGACATACAAAGAATAACAAACGGCTGGAGAGGGAAAAAAGACGACATTGTTTGTTTATTACTTTGAATATTTTTGAGCACTTCTCATGAACGCAGTATGCAAAACAACCAGCGAACGTTCTGAAGGGTGGAGACAAAACCGAAGAGGCTGTAAGTGAAGATGAGTGCTGGATCTGATCAATTACAACAGGCATCAGTGTGATATAGAAAGCCGCGGTACGCTAATGAACGTGCTTTTAGAATGTAGGTGCACGATAACATGCTGAAACAAATTGCGCTAACATCGTATGACACATACTGGTGATTAAACGTAATTTTATTTCACTTTTGACTCTAGTTAGGAGAATAAGGAGAGCCTCTGATCCTGCATGACTCATCGTTTAAATTCGGAGCTCTGACTGCTTCATTCATTTCTCCCTGCGAAATGCGTGCCATAAAAGCCTTTTTTTTTTTTTTTTGGTGCCACCAGGTAGTCTCGGAGAGTTATTCAGCACACCCTACCCACTGTCTTAATGGAGGAAGGCATTCATGAGCAGATTACCCAGCCTGCAGATTCCCTTTATCGCACAGTCTGCAACGGCCTCAACCGGTGTCAGCTAATACGCAGACAGCACAGCGACTGAGTGGGAGGGAAACAGCTGGAGTTCGTTCAAAGCCACTTATTTAAGCATCGTGGAAAAAAGAAAAAAAAAACCTCCAAAAAAAAACGAATCCCGTCTCGGAGCCCCGTATGCAGCAGCATTCTTCTCGCTGCTTTATGGTGAATGCTCCCCCGCCTCATCACCGCCTTGTTAAGGCGTAATTAAAAATCATTACGGGATTATCCGAATGGAAACGTGCCGTATTCTGTGCACATTGTGCACAAGGGTGTAATCATAAAAGTGCTATCAATGGTGTGATGATTTAGCGATGTCCAATTCTATAAACAATGTCTTCTTTTCTTCTGATCCTTTTTACTAAACCAGCTGAACTGATTAATGTAAAACTGATTCATGTAAAAACGTGTTTCTGTCTCCATCACCACAGTCGCATCTTCACCATGCGCAAGTGTGATCAGTGGCATGTGAGATGGTGATATGCATGAATTTTAAACTCCTCCTTTTCCACAAATCCAAAGTTCCAACCAGGCTTTGTCGTTGGTAGCCATGTTTATCACCAGTTATTAAAGGATTATAATGAATTGGAACATGATTTATTACAATTTAATAAGAAAAAAGCTATTTTTCTAACCATTTACTATATCAATTAGACAAAGTCAATTCCAATTATGTTAGTTAGACCTCCCCCCACCATGCCATTCCACCAATTTGGGAGAGTGAAGTGCCAACGCATCTTTTCAAAGTGCCGCCAACACAACATCAATTCAATTTGGAGGCTAACACAAACTGCCAATTCTGCTACATCAGCTAACAGACACCCACGTTGGCTAGCATCGCTCTGACTGATGGAAGGAGAAAAGGGCCACGTCCTACCCAGAGTAAGTGAGGCCAGGGATGCTCTCTTGAATTCCAGACCACAAATGACTGTGGCATCACCAAAGATTGAACTTGTGATCTCCTGACAATGGACTTCTTGCAGTGTAGCACGGTGTATATTTCTTTATCGAACAGCACGTCTGTTTACTTCCATCTGTCATCTTGTTCCGTTACGCATCATGCTTTAGGTCAATGAAGGAGCCTGAGAAGCCACACAGTTTAACAGTGGCAGTCACTATCCTTACAGCAGTCACTTCATCCTACTCTCAAACAGGATGACATCTCATGCTTCTCGACTGAACTGAAGCAACAAGCTTTCATTGACATCCCCTTTGTCTTGGTTTGAAACTCCCTAGAAACTAAATAACACACATAACAGGAAACTAAAGGTAGAGCAGTGTTGATCAAACGATTGAAATTTGTCATGTCTGTGTCTGTAAGAGCTAAACTTTAAGCTATTTATGCTCTTTTGCAACTGATGCAAAAGCTAGGAAAACTTAAAGCCCTTCTCCAACAATGATGATGTAGTGTGACAAAAGTAAGACATCCAATTCCGAATCTCATTTTTGGTAAATCTTTTAAACACCTATAAATTCTACACCATGGGTCGTCGACCTACGACATTTTCCCGAATTAACCTGAATTTTGCAATTGAAAAACCTATCACAACACGATTTTAAAATCATAATGAAGAACATAAAACCACAACTAAGCCACAGAAAAAGGAAGAGAAATACTCCCTCACTGAATATTACTCTGCCATACTCAACCAAAGGAGTTCACCCATGTGGTACGTAAGAACGAGGCTAATGGTGTAAGCTAAACGGGAGCTGGAGTAAAAGTGAGCATTGTAAACTCTAAACGCTGTATGTCAAGACTGTCGTAAGTCAAGGATCCTCTGTATGCTCGATGTTTCTGTCTAACGTCAATAAAGAAACAAAAGTGAACCCTTGAAATGATTAAAAACAGTTTAGAAACAAGATACACAAACCTACATTGAAAAAACTATGTGCGTAAAAGCAAGTAAAACATAAAGAAGCAATGGAGGCAAATGTCTAAGTATTCCAAAGGGCCGATCCTAAAATGGGTGCCACTCATGAGATTCCTGGATTGCCTTCCATTTCATTTCTCCTTTAGTGAATAGACGTAGTGACAATCAAAGCAATGAACCGAATCTCACTCTACATGGACGAGATGAGGGTGAAGTTTACCTGACTTTGTGAAGTGAATGAATTGAATCAGACAGCTTGAAAGAATCAGTTTGGTACAGCTGAACTCTCTTTTTGAGCGCCATCATGAATGTGAAACTGACCTTGTAGGATTTGGTCTCCTTTCATCCACGTGATGGCGGAGGCAGGCTTGCTGCCCATGGCGCTGCAGGTTATCTCAGTCTCATTCCCCTCGCTCACCACGTCCTCGCGGGACTCGATGATTGGGTTGCCTGGCGGAACTGGAGGAACGTAAACAGTGGCAGGATTAGAGATGGGCTTTCGAGCTCCCTTCAGCTGGATCTCTATCTGGATCTAAAGCCTGCTGCACAACATTCTCTTTCATCAAGATCTGCTCTGATGAGCATTTGGCCTAGCGGCTGTAAAAGGACACCAGAAGAAGCACAATGACGGTATATAAACATAAGGGTCACAGAACTCCTTCAAGGAATACTCCAGCGTTTTCTGACATAATACTCGTTCTGTTTGGTCAGCTGCTAGGAACAATTTTGCTGCATTTCCAGGTACTTTGAGAAGAACAAAACAGCTGTTGACTCACAACACATTTATAAGAGATACCACTGGAGAATTCTACCAGGATCCTGTGAATCTGTAAAGTTCGTTTTCTGTAAGAAAAGATTACTTTTCCAGAGATACTTTATTGTAATACATGAGCAACACTTGGTTTGGGTGGACACCTATGGTTTAAAACGAGGGGTCTAACAAAGCTGTAGTCCCGTGAACATGGTCTGTCAATTGTGTTAGGATTAAGAAGTGATTAGAACTGACAAAGTGTTAGGGTTAAAAAGTGTTGAGGTTTGTTAAAGTGTTAGGGTTAAAAATTGTTTTGGTTTGTTAAAGGGTTAAGGTTAAAAGTGTTTGGGTGTGGTAAAGTGTTAGGGTTAAAAATTGTATTGGTTTGTTAAAGGGTTAGGGTTAAAAGTGTTTGTGCGTGGTAAAGTGTTAGGGTTAAAGATCGTTTTGGTTTGATTAAAGGGTTAGTGGTAAAAGTGTTGAGGTTTGTTAAAGTGTTAGGGTTAAAATTGTTTTGGTTTGTTAAAGGGTTAAGGTTAAAAGTGTTTGTGTGTGGTAAAGTGTTACGGTTAAAGATCGTTTTGGTTTGTTAAAGGGTTAGGGTTAAAAGTGTTTGTGTGTGGTGAAGTGTTAGGGTTAAAGATCGTTTTGGTTTGATTAAAGGGTTAGTGGTAAAAGTGTTTTGGTTTGTTAAAGGGTTAGGGTTAAAAGTGTTTGGGTGTGGTCAAGTGTTAGGGTTAAAGATCGTTTTGGTTTGTTAAAGGGTTAGGGTTAAAAGTGTTTGGGTGTGGTAAAGTGTTAGGGTTAAAGATCGTTTTGGTTTGTTAAAGGGTTAGGGTTAAAAGTGTTTGTGTGTGGTAAAGTGTTAGGGTTAAAGATCGTTTTGGTTTGTTAAAGGGTTAGAGTTAAAAGTGTTTGGGTGTGGTAAAGTGTTAGGGTTAAAGATCATTTTGGTTTGTTAAAGGGTTAGGGTTAAAAGTGTTGAGGTATTTAATGTGTTTGGGTTAAATATGTTGATTTGTTGAAGTGTTGGGGTTAAAAATTGTTGTGGACTGAAAGTGTTAAGTTTCTCGCTGTCTTTCTGAAGGTTATATGACAAAAGCATAGCAACTGTCAATCAGCTACTTGTCATTTTAATATTGAGAATAGAGGCAGAAAGCACAAAACAGCTACCTGGCTGCATCAAATCAAACTTGGGTGCTATGAGCACAAAAACAGCAGTGAGCATGTCACAATAAAAACAATGGGAAAGAAAAGGCAACTTGCTCAGCAAAAAAGGAGTCAAGTTTGAGGCCATTCACCTTTTAAAGTGTGACACGCTGTGTTTCCAGTCCGACAGAGCACTCCAGGGTGCTTTCACACTGGAAGTTGAGGCAGTGTCAAAAGCGCAGCTCATTCTGTGCATATCAGCTCTGTTGGACAGGAAAACGTGACAGTATGCACAGCACAGAATCTCCTTCAAAGGTCTGAAATTTCAAACCTTTTTAACTTTGGCTACAATGAATTCTGGCGTTGATGTTTGTCAATCATAAGAAAGAGGTTAGTCGGAAATCTGATTAGGACTGGATGGACTGGAACCACACCCTAGCCATGTACACGCCTCCTTGAAGGAGGAATTTATTTATGTATTTATATAGACTTTATATACTACATTGACTGTAGAGTAAATTGCTGGAGTTTTCTATATTTAACTAATGTACCTGAGTGGGTTGTGGACTATTGTGCCAATGTTTAGGGATGGTACCTTCCCCGAAGTTCTACTCCGTAACCAATAGACCACTAGCTGCCCCAATTCTACGCGATTTCAGGTTTATTGCTCCGTTTTTGTGTTGTGTGGCGGCACTCTACCGGCAGAAATGTAACTCACGCAACACCATGAACGCAAACACTTTGAGCTATGAACTCACAAAGGGTTGCTTGTCATTGCGCTTTGAAATGTGTCATGATGCAATTTATATTGCAACCGGCAGCAAGCATCACTCACCGTAGACCAGACGAGTCTCTCACAGGATTGGTTTGCTCATATAAACACAAATAGTATAACATATAACAGATCAATCATCGCCTCTTATGTTTGAATGCAGGAATAGGTGTTTGCAGTGCGGCTGTCATTTGCATACGGGCATTGTGTTTGTTTCTAGCCTCTAGCTTTTAAGGGGCGGGTTAATGCATTCCATATAGGAAAACACATTTAAGAGAAGACTGAGTTGAGTGATTAAAACATTTCAAAACTGTTATGAATAATAATAAACATGAAACTCCTTTTTAATGTTAGATTACTGTCATTTGTGTGTGCAGTGCAGCACAGTTCTATGTGATAAACAGCTAATACTAGCTTTTCTCTGTTTTGGATGAGTCACTGCCTACAGAATCCTTGATATTGATTGGTACGGCACGGGATGATGTACAGTAGAGCAAAATCACCTGGTTTTTCCACTTAATCATGCAGCCCAGAGACTCGATCTTCAGTTGTGAAGCACCATGCTTTGCAGGGAACAATAAAAACTGCACATTTGATAGAGTTTGCAAAGGCATTGTCTGATCGTTCCCTGGTCGACCTAAGCTTACCCTGATTAAAACATGTGGTCCAGGCTGATATCAGCCAGGCTCTTTAAGATGTAAACACTCAGATGGCTCCAGTGACTCCTGCATTGATTTTTCCTGCCGTTTTGTTGCTCTTCCTGAAGTACCACACACTTCACCACAAAGACTTTTGACAAGAGCAGTATATGTTCTGTTAAATATTTGGAAGGGAAAAGGCAAGTTGGTTATTTGAATTCATGAGAAATCTGCCTATGATCCAACATCAGTGTGTCTTGAAGGTTGTGTTTCATATTACAAAGTCAGATTAAGCTGTAAACAAGACAATAGATGTACTATTCTTTTAAACCCATGTTGACATTTTGTTCAGCACAGTTTCACAGATGAACTAGAAGTTTAGTTGGAATGTTGTGCGTGACTTAATGGTGTGGTGTGGGCTGAATTTTCACAAGACTCTGTCGGAGTGTACACGGATACCTTAGGGACGGTACCTTAGGGAAAGTGAAAATGACGAGAATTGCTCATTGCTGTGTTGCTCACGTATTTGAAAAGTTGATCAAACTTCATAGATAAGACTTAATCGCAGATCTGAGTCATGTTATACAGTCTCAAACTTCTATTCAGAGATTTCTGCAGGTGTGTCTATTAGCCAATGTCTGTTTTTTGTGCTCTTGCTAAGTGCAGAGAAAGAAATTGGCAGTATTGTCCATGGCAACTGATGGAACAAAGCATGGAAATTGCAGTAGTATTCCATTAAATGGCAAAGGCCAACACTTTTGTGACATATCAGACATATTTCTGTATGTAATTACAAAAAGAAATCATTTTTTGTACTTACTGAACTAAATGAATAACTGAAGAGGTGATCAAAATAAGTCTGTACAAATCTGAAGCAATCTTATGATATGTAACAATGGCTCTGATGAAAATAAGTTTCAAGCCTTTATGTGTGAGCGTTTCAGCGCAACCGACTACTGCCAGAGAGCTTTTAACATCACAGCTATGATAGCAGTAATCACTTCTGGACCTTGAAATTACTTCTGTTTACTATCTTCTCAGTTGGCCTACGTCAATCGAGCAAATGCCAACTTCTAATATGAAGAGCTGCACTTTGCTGAAGCTTTATGAGGCAGTCTTTGTGTATTTCTAGTGCTCCCGTTCCTGTGTCTGTGCCCTATTTAGCCTTCACATTTCCCATGCTGAGAGCTAGTGGCATATCCGACCGTGCAGCACGTTCCTGGTGATCCTGTGAGATCCCGCTTGATAAGGGCTGGGTTTGTTTTTTTCTTAGCTCTTTATCTAATATCAAGCTTTGGGCTCAAGCTGTGTCTGCCAGATCACCATCCATGCTGTGATAGTATATAGCGCCTGCATATCATTATGAAAACATTGTCATTTCAAAGCATGCTTGCTTACATTCGGCTCCCTGGGACGTCCGGTATACGCTCTATAATAAACCTCCAAACGTCAGCTAGTCGATGCTGCAGGCCCCACAATAGTTGACTCGAGAAACAAAATCGCTCGATGAGGCCTTTTCAACATCTAAGAGGAATTCGGTCGATTCGACTGCCAAAAGTGGACCGCCAATATCAATAGCTCAACATCTGTTCCTCTTTTCTTCGCTCATGTTATTGGAAACGGCATGAGGGTAATTGGTTGATATTGTGTCATGGCGGGATTCAATTAGACGGGTTCAATTGACTGAAAGGATCAATGAGGGAAATCAATAATCATGATTTTAGCATTCAGAGAGGTGCTTGGGCGTACCCAGGACGGTGATGTCTGCGTAGGCCTCCTGCGGGGGGTCCGTGTAGAGCTGGCACACGTACCGTCCCTCGTCTGACAGCGTCACGTTGGACAGTGACACGCGGAGCTCGTTGTCGGAGAAGTTAACCAGCTGAAACCGGCTGTCCTTCAGGGCTGGGAAAACACAAGCATGAAGAGTGAGAGGCAAGCATGCAGGGAGGGGTGACTCAGGCCACAGGAGGAGAATTCACAACACAGATCCCAAAATATCTGCCCCAGTCTGATCATTCACATCTGTATTTAGCTGCATTCTGACATTTCTCAAGTCTTTGCTGGGTTCAGATTTTACAGTGAGGTTCATGTGAATGGTCTTTCAGATTTAGGTGCTTCTTTAAACTTCACATCAATTCAATTCAATTTAGTTTTATTTCTATAGCGCTTTTACAAAAGGTTGTCACAAAGCAGCTTTACAAAGTCCAGGTCCGAGCCCCTAGTGAGTAAGCCGAAGGCGACAGAGGCGAGGAAAAACTCCCTCAAATGGAGGAAGAAACCTCGGGAGGAACCAAGACTCAAAAGGGGAACCCATCCTCCTCAGGTCGACCCAGGTCGACATCCCCTTCAAAATAGCTCTTTAAATAAGCATTCATTGTTCATTCAAATGTATTTATTGCTTTTCAAATGTTATTATCAAATGGGACCAGAAGTAGTTTTCTATGCAATCGCTCCAACTAACCTTCATTCTTTAGAATACTTTCTTCTTCGTTCCAAATATTATGGACTTCAATCATCTGAAATCATGCATGTTATGAGCCCCAAAACCCACAATGCAAATTTGCTGAAATGGATGCAAGTGAGGGTAAAAGGAGCACACATTTTCTCAGGGCTGCAGCTGGGCTCGGATTCAGCTGTAAGTAGATGCAACACCTGCCTGTCCATGTTGGCCACACTAAAATGGATCGGCTTGCTGACCTTGAATTTTGTGTTCTCACATGTTTTCTATCGGCATATAAAAGAAGCACCATCCTGCTTTTAATGCTGAATGCAGAAAGAATGAGTATTCACAACTGAATTCAGTGCACAATGTATTGTGCAGTTATTTCCAAGAGCCGGATTGGTTGAGAGGGGTTCTACATAAACAGCAGCACAGCTTTTTCACTGTAATTGTAGAAAAGCCTTTGGGCATAGATCCCTGGGTTGCAAAGCTGGGTATGAAAAACTTGGTCGCCACCAAACAGGCAACAAAAAAGTTTTACCCCAAACCATGGTCTCCAAACCCCAGGTCGACTAATTAAAGCCGCCCATGTTAAAAGGTAGAAAGAGCTGCTTTTTTTGCCGCATGATTAAAGGGTGAAAGCTGCAGCCTAGACCAAGCAGAAAGCAATAGCTTGAGTGCTAAACAGGTGCAGCCTCCTCTCTCCGACGCGCCTGAGGAATCGGTGAGTGCTTCTGACAAGCTGAAAACTCTGGTCTGCGTCGGAGCCCTAATTGAGAATCTTGATCACAAGTTCTGAGAGCTTACATTAAGAACTTGTTCTTAATCCCAGCTCCTAATTTGAAGAGTGTGTGGAGAAAAAAAAATCTTCCTCCTAAGAATAATGATGAGGGTTTTTTTATTTTTTTTGAGGAGTCAGCGTGGGATGAAAGGACTGTTCTGGCTATGTCTGGAATTGAATAGCTGTCGACGTGAGCTCGTTTCATTCGCTGACAGGTGCTACCTGAGCTTTCTCATCACCGCACGAAAAAAAAATTGAGAGAACTACAATAAGGACAAGGTTGCTGTATTAATCCAACACGTCCAGTACCAGCGAGGGCTGAAGAAGAAAGATCGGGAGGCCTGAGAGAGGAACACAGCCCCAGTGACATATAAATATATTATCTGGGATCATTAGAGCGCATTAGAGATTTGGAGGCAAAACACCCTGTAAGTGGCTGACACTAAGTGAATTTGAATGCCTTCGTGTCCCAGCTGGCTGGCTGTGTGCAATACGTCTCTCTCGTCCGCATTCCGAGCCTCACACAAAGCGGAACAACAAAGGAGAGGTGTTACATGGTAGAACACAAAAGGATGTTTTTTAGGTAGGAGAGAGGGAAGAACTAAGCCTCCTGCAGAACCAGCACACACATCTGTAAAAGCATTGGGCCTTTTTTATGTAGAGCCAAAAGAAGCAGCTAGTTCTGCTTTTAATTTGCACTTCACCTTTAATTAAGAATGTGGTTTCTCATCGGTACTGTCACATTTAGTTAGCTATGCCAGTGCCAAGATTTGGACATGCCATGTTGGCCAATTTCACATTATTGTTTTTCACCAATCGCAATCGTGTTGTTACAAGTACACTAAAAACATGATTAATTATAGGCAATAAACGTCTAGAGATTGGACTATTTTGTATGAAAAATGATGTCAATGATTACACGTTAAAGGATTTCTTCACAGTATACAGCTTTCACAGTCATTTCACAATCATCTAACACTCGGTTCCTCATTCTGGACACATCTAACATTTATTTATTCCATTTACAGCTTTGCCCACATCCAGACTTCAGTTCCTGTTTGAACATCCATATACATTAAACATAAAATCTGAATTAACTTTTGCTCAAGCCCAATTTTATGTGTAATTTGTTTTCTGACATCGTAAATTCATTACTGCGCCTTACCGAGTGTTTTCTGTTCAGGCTTTGAGCATCAATTTGTCATTTGACCAGAGACGCACACATTTTGCACATGGCTGTTGTTTAAAACACTCTTTCTGTCCATTCCGATCTAACATAATGGAAAATGTGGATATATTTTTGACTATTTTGAAGGAACTACTTTGAAGTAGATATCCTAGTTTTGTTCTGAATGTGTAAACACAGTCTCATGAATGATCCCAGCACATCCAACAATAAAGACAACAAGGCGCTTCTTTTATAGCCTAGTGAAAGAAAGCACAGTGGCATGCAGAAAACTGCGATTATACATTCTTATATGTGCTATACTGCACAACATGGATACAAACAGATCCCAGCCAGTCTGGGGAAAGATCTGAATCAAAGGAACAGAGACAAAATCCCTTGACGTTCTGCCAATTAGGTGTTAGTTACAACCAGATTCTGCTGCATGTGAACGTAGCTTTGATGATGTTATGCACCCTATTCATTGACTGGTATAGCAGTAAGTTTAAAGTGAGGTTTCAAGCCTGACGTTTTCATAGATTCAGTATTTTAAGCTCCTCTGTAATGAGTGTCACATGTCACAGCGCTGGCACTTTAAGGCAATCGTTATGTGGAGCTGACATCTCTTTAAAACTCTGTCAGTTTGAGCGGAAAGGGTTAAATCTATGAATTGTTCAAGAGGTAATCTGTGATACAGGTCACCAGCAAAACTTTCTTCTCCACAAGCACAATTTAGGCCACAAATTAGGCAGGGAACAC
>JBBKCR010000001.1:15973663-15985738 GCA_037577295.1 Ladigesia roloffi
ATAGATAGATAGATAGATAGATAGATAGATAGATAGATAGATAGATAGATAGATAGACAGATAGATAGATAGATAGACAGAGAGATAAAATGAGGAACATGCATGTTAAAGCTGTAACATTTAAATTCATTCCCTGGACGCTGGGGTGCTGGAGCCCATCCCAGAGCTCTTAGGGCACAGCAGGGAGAGTCCACACAGGGAGGACCCTGGCAGCCCCGGCCAGGAATCAAACCCAAGACTGTGAGGTGACAGTGATAACCACTGTGCCACCATGCTGCCCCGTTAGACCTCACAACCCTAATTTGGAAAGTGGTAAATGATCTTTAATGTAGTATTGCCTCTGCCTGTCTGAAAGTACAGATTTATTTCTGTGTGTAAACTAAAATCCAACCTTCAAATGAGCATAACATTACTTAACTAAGAAGCACCATTCACTACTGCAACGGCTATATAAAACCACAAATACCTTTCAGAACCACTAGCCCATTTTTGTGCATGGTGAGTCTGAAAAGAGCAGACCTTTATCAGCTTTTTGAGTACTAAAAATGTGCAGTGATGGACTTGCTGTGCTGCTTTATACCTTTATGAGAATGCATAGATAGGTGCATATATTTGTAATGGTAGCTTCCAGCAAGCAGTTACAAATGATGAGGAGTCTGGAAATGGCCTTTTTCTTCCAATCATTAATAAAAAAAGATCACTGAATATGATTCTACATGGTTCTAGATGGGGTTTAATGGCTAAAAGACACAGCAACTGTCTGTACTTTTAGAGAACAGAAACAGATACTAAATAAAAAAATCAAGTATGCTTCTGTTTTTCTTCAGTAAACAGATTTCCAACTGTAGTTCAGTAGCATTTTGGCTGCTTAGCAGCTCATTGGCTTCAAGTAAAGTGATAACACGATTGCAGTGTTGATTGCAGTGTTGAAATATCTCATGCTTCTCATGCTTCTCTGCATCTCTGCATTATCTGTATGTGTCTGTAAAGAAGTGATAAATTCTTTAAAAGCACATTTGAAGATTTGGCACAACAGTTCCACATGGACCAATTCATTTTGAACTTGCTTGGAAGCATCCGCTGACAATCCCCCAAGATGTTACCAAGTGGCGGTTCTCCACATTACAGTCCTCAGGCTGAGGGCACACTGTGTACACCTCCAAAATGATTGTCATTAGAGTCTGTGGAGCTGTGTGTCAGGCACTGTCTCTCCGGGGTCCAAACAAAAAACAAACTAAAGTGAAACAAAACTAAGTACTTTGAGAATCGCTTGGCAGGCGCAACGCCACAAACAATTATGGACGATATCGTGAAAATACAACAAAAAAAGGCAAATGTGTGCTAATTATTGGAGTGAGGGAGGAAAAATGTAGTAGTTTTCTGTACACATCGCCCTCTAGTGGAGCATGCTGGCAGCCATTTGTGCACGTCATGTATGATTAAGCATGATGTCCGCACAAAAACACACCCAGTCTGAAAAAATCATGATCATATAAGTCTGGTACTGCATTTCATTCCTTCTAAATATAGTAAAGTGGGCCATTCGTGTCATGCATGAACACTCAGCATAGCACAGTGTGAAGAGTGTGAAATTTTTTTTCAGGATTTAACCCATTCGCCAAGTGAAGCAGTGGGCGGCCGGTGACGCAGCGCCCGGGGAGCAGTGTGTGGGGATGCTACTTTGCTCAGTGGTGCCACTGGCAGACCTGGGATTCAAACTCATGGCCTTCTGATCACATGGTCAACTCCCTTACCACCCGTCCACAAGCTACTCTAATCACACAATGATGAAACTCATATCGCTAAAATGTTTTCATTACAAGTCATCTTACAAACTTAAGAACGATTAAGACATGCTACCCTGTGCAGCCTTAACACACCCCCGCATAGATTTGCAAGTGTCAGTTCACATCTCCACTCACACAAAATCTGATGCACTTCCCTTCGAGCCTACAACGGTTTCTAATTAGACGCAGCACTGCACTCACTCATTTCAGTATACATTCACACACTGAATTCCATTATGCCTCCCAGGTGAAGATAGTAGAAAAGCAAAAGTCACCTTGTTCTATATTTACATCCACAGAGCTGAGAGGCATGGGGAAGGGAAAAAAAAACGACCAGAGAATGCTTTTAAACGCCTCATTCTCGCAAACAGTGAGGGAGGCGGCCCGTAACGTTAGCTGTGAGAAAACACACAGTGCAAATTTGCATGGCTGAGCAATCAGCCACCTTCAACCCCCCTTGATATTTACCGAGCCTACAAAAGCATCTCAATTTTCTTACTTCAATAGGTAGAGACAGCCCACCTAACACAATTCGGCAATGCCCGGCAAAGGTGCAGCCGGCAGCCGCTGGGGTATCGCGGATAAATATATAAATAAGTAAACATCATTCCTGTCCTCCTCGAGTGGGGGGACGTGGACGATAATATCGCTTCACTTCATGGGCGTGAGCATTAGCATTAGCGAGTACGTGGGCTGAACGGGTTCCGCGCTGTAGAAACCGCGACCAAGTCTGAGGTTAAACATGCATGATGCTAGGTTTCGCAGGCCCACATTTGCTATTCGCTTGGCAAAAGCAAAATTATAATAATTTTCAAAAAAAATCCAGGCCCTGAAAGGCTGTCAGAGGCTCGAGGAAAAAAAAAACTAAACTTCAGCCCACTGTACACAAGAGAAATGGAATAATCTCAAGCACAAATCCAATAAAACCTTTAATTCTAGCATTTTCTGTTCTCTATGAACACTGCCAGGCTATTGAGCCACCAACAGCGTTAAGGGCGATAAGGGGGCGATCTATGATGTTTAGATGAATCAAAGAATCGAGGAAAGATGTATTTTAGGCTTTGGATGATCCGAGCCGATCCTGCGGTTAAGAAGCAGCCGGTCTCAGCCGGTGCGGAGGAAAGGCAGGCGTACTGTATGTACGGGAGAGACCTCGCACCTCAAAAGCATCAATCCGTTAATCAGCATTCAGTCTGTAATCACGGAGACCACGATTTGCCGTAATCACATCTGTTCGACATGCCCTGTGCGATGGCTAAAAATAGTGCTGGCCCAAGAATGAATGATTGTGTTTGAAATCAGTCATTTGCCCCTCCACTGCTTGTCCACCAAACCCTGACAGCTTGCTTCTTCTTCGTGTGCCCTCTTTCCGCTCTGCCGCGCTGGGAGACTGACACAGGCTGAGGATGACCTCTGATAACACTGACCTCCTTCAGTCTGAAGCGGAGCACTACACGTGAAGAGCAGATAACAGCCCTTGAGCAAACATACTTTATAAATATATCAAATAAACATGCCCTTGCATTTTCTGTTTTGTGTATTACTTATGCTTGAAAACGATCCTTCTACTTTTTTTTTTTTACATCCTTCCACTCTATTTCCACAAGGATGACCAAGCAACAGCCCAGTGTTCCCCAAACACACGGACGATCCCTCAAAGTAGCCAAGTTTCTTGACTTTAGCATTACCACTGTTTAATTCCAATTTAAATGACAAAGAAAACATGATTAATGCTATTAAAACGATGAAGGGCGTGCAGTGTCACTGATGTATGGCATCATCCTTTCGCCTTGTAGACGTTTTCATGGTCTAAATTGGACCTTAAGCCAAGTCTGTGAGGTCCTTCACTTGTGAAAGCATCTCAAATTTTAACATTCATTTACGTGCTGCCATGTTCCCTTGACTATTGAAAAAATAAACCAATGCTGCGATGAGTTCTGATATAGTATATTCAATTATCCACTGCCTCCCCATGTTCCCTCTAGGTTTCCCTCAGATATAAGGATAGATTAATGTGTAATTGAAGACTGAACCATTTTCATATCATTTGTGAGCCACGTCCCACCCCACTCATCACTGGTCAGATTCTGACCACAGCACCCGTGTTGCTCTGATGTTATTTGAGAGGTGGACTTCTCAGCCCATTGCAGTGATATGGCTGTGCATGCTTGTACAGGCTTGGTGCGGTTGCTGGGGATTTAACACATCACTGTCACTGCTAGGTTAAGAGTCACCCACCACCTAAAAATATCCAAGAGAAGAGTGGTTCGGTGGTCAGAAAGTGACATCTGATGAAGGACTTGCCGATGGCTAACACAAATTGTGCATTAGCAAATGGACCACAGCCTCTAACTAGCAAAGTGGGCCTGAAGGTTGCTGGTGAGTGTTAATGTTAATGAGCAATTAGGAGCTTGAGTTAATATTAGCAGAAGTGTCAGGCTGATGTTGATAAGTAAGTTAAACTGCTGGAGACATTAAAGGGTCCGGGGGGACGAATGCTGCCTTGCCTACTCACAGTAGGGCTACCACTGCAATATTTCTTTTTTTTTTTTTGGTAAAAAAGGACTGCAGAGGCTTTCTTGGGCTGTCAAGAAACGACTCGGTGCAGAAGTGTGACTAGCAGCTAGCAAGCTTAGCCCCCAGTGGCCCCTGCACTGAAGGTGGAAGCAGTGGCCTGGATTCATCCTTGGATGGATGAAGGAGCAGCAGAATCAGGTAAGGGTCAGGGGAGCCGTGTGTGAACTCACAGAAGGGAAGGGAAAGTGGGGAGGGGGGAGGGGGGGCTGCTGTGTAGGAAAGGGGAAGAGACACACACACACACACACACTCCCACAACAAACCCCTTCATCAATCCTCAGAGGAGAACCCGCTGTTCTGCTCTCATCTCATCACATCCCACAACTATAAAACATTCTACCATCCACCTCCACACGCACACACATGCCGTCTAGCACAAGAAAACCCAGACCAATCCGGCCTCGGGACTATCTCAAGTGTTAATCTTTCCCTTAATAATGTGGATCCCACCTAAATATATATTACACCCATCACTTCTGTCCTGATACAGAGACTGGACTGAATTAAATGGCCACAGCGATGTCCGTAGAAGGGCGTGTGTGGTGAAATCCTACTTATCAGAGGTGTCATCGCTGGGATTCCAGCTAATACGGCTAGCGAAGCGCTCTCAAAGGAAAAGCAATAAATTAATTGCATAATAGACTAGCATGTGAAAAGTGGCTAATATATGAGAGTTTTCATTAAACTGGCATTTTAATCTATTCGATCTTTCTCCTCTTTTTAATATTAATCCTATGGAGACTTAATTAATGCAGAATGTGTCCATAAGATGAAAGCTAGTCATGAAAAAAAGATTTCGAAGAATTTTTGTTTTTTCTCATCGGTTTGTGCAGAATGCAATCTCAAAATATGTTTTTGTAATATATTATAAACATAGGTCCCTAACTGTAAGACTTCTACTTAACCCCACATGGATCACAAAACATTCAGGAACTGAATAAATGAATCACTGAATCATTGACTCTCTGTCTGAATACTGAGTGTGAATACATGTAAAGGAATAAATAAATTAAAGAATAAATGAAAAAAAGTAAATGAATAAAATGACTAAAATGTACATTTTCTCCAACCACAGGAGCACCTTGCCTTCTTTGGAAAATGTCCAAAAAAGGACCATTTACTAAACGCTGAGTCCTACATTCAGTTATTGTTACAATGTTCATCAGGCTCAAGTCACCTGGTAGCATTCAGGTATGAACTGGCTTCTTTACTGATATATTTGAAATACAATTTTTAGTTGTCTCATGCATAGTCATACAAGCACAACACAGTGAAATTATGTATCTGCATTTAACCCATGAAGCCAAACGAAGCACCCGGGGAGCAATGGTGGGGGAGGGTACCTTGCTCTAGGGTACCTCAGCTCTGATGGTAGCAGTTGGGATTTGAACCGCAATCCTCTGATTGCAGGGCCAACGCCCTAACCTCTAGGCCATCCAGCTGCCAAGAACCCTGCCTTCGATTTTCATCAGTTCAACCAAGGCAATTCCGTTGCCGTTTGGTGAACACATTAACTTTTTATACCTAATAAAGATTTACGTTTGAAGTGATGGATGCCGCCCTTCAGGTGAGCTTATCTAAAGCTAACACTAAAACCAGTCAGTGGTGCATTAGTTGATGATTTGTTGGTGTTGATGAGGACTTCTAGGTCTTTTTACAAAACAGAAACATTATAAAAGATTGCAGATGTATGAGTGCATTAATCTTTACAAACACAGATATGACCATTGTATAATAATCCTGTTTATCTAAGCCACATATCTGATGCCATTATCACTACCAATGATGATAGACAGACATTATATTGCAATTAGAATTTACAAATACAACAGCAGTACAGGAACAAACACAGGTATAAGATAAGATTAAACAAGATAAAAAGAACTTTATAAATTCTTTTGATATAACAACTCTCAGTCCAACAAGGCGTATAAAGATAATTAAAAAAAAGACCATAACAATAGAGCAATCAAATATAACAACCCCACCCTTATCCCCCCCTAAAATAACAGAATAAAATAACTGTAACTTACTGCTGTGTTTAATATTTAGTGTGCCTTGAGCTGTGAGTGTAGTATTCTATACAGGATTGACCTGAAAACCATTCTGTCCAAATGATTGCGACTCTTTCTGCGTCACTTAATATCACCTTTTCATCTCTTTTAGCTACTACTGAGGCTGGGTCAGTAGTCTATGGGTAGGTGGGGTAATGTAATTTTATCACAGGATATCTTTAATCGTTATGACCCATTTGCGCAGGATATCTCGGCATAATTACAGAGATGAATGGCCACTTGATTTACACACTGCCTTTATGCTAAAAAATGGTAGAAAGCATGTCAAAACATTTAATGTAGCTGTGGGATAGTTGCCTTACAATTTCTTAAGAATATAGGTGAAGCCTGGGTCAGTTTCACTCTAAATCTCTTTTTTCATGTTTTAATGTTCCCTATATATGTTGTCCACCTGAGGTTCAACCAGAGGCATTTTTAAGGTTGTTGGTGCAGTCTAGAAAGAGGGGAAGGGGGTTGAGGTGTGGTGGGTCTGAGGTGTTGTGTGGTGGGCGTGGCTAAACAAATGACATTTAAAATTGGGGGTGGGGCATGTTCTGGTGTCCCTGGGTTGGACGATAAATATCTGCTAGATATGAGCCACATATGACAGCAAATGAACTGACATGGCAATTTGCATTGGGTGCTATATAAGCTGTATTTATTTAGACCGTTTATAGTAGGTATTATAAAGCGTGGTTTATGCAGGCAGGGCTGAAATCACAGAGGAATCCTGGTGATAATTACGTAACCCCACCTCCCCATGTTAAACCAATCCCTTCTCTCCAAATAGTACTTATGCTTAATAACTCTAACTAATTTTCTGGCGCTGGCGGCCTCACTGTTGGTTTGTTCGGAAGGTTTTTGCCGTTTTTTTTTTCCCTTTGCTTGACAGAGAAATTGGTGCTTTATGATTGGCTGAAAAGCACTCCAGTCATTTATTTGTGTCAAGTGACCTATCTGTGCCCCGCCTTCAAATGCTCCTTTTATTGTAGCAAGGCTGGACAGGCTTTACAGCATGATGGCAAAACCCCATTCATCTTATTCAAGCTTGTTTAAGGTTCAAAAGGTGAGGTTCTGTTTACCATGCTGTATAAAAAGAGTATAAAATGCTTTTTGCCATTCTTCCCAAGGTATTCCTTTTGGTTGTTTGTTCAGTTTTGCAGTTTTTGTGAAGAAAAAACAGTTGAATTATTATGTGAGGCATTACAACCTGACAAATAAAACGTCCTTGTTTATTAAAACGTTTTGAAAAGCCAGATGTCTGTGGTGTGTTGGGGTTGGTTTTGCCTTTTGGGCAGGATGTTACACACGTATTTGTTTCCTCTTTAAGGCATTAAGAGGAGGGTAGGCTTGTCCTTCAGGTTTTAAAACCAAAGAGCTGAAAGGTGCAGTGTGTGTATGTGGAAAGCAAGCAGTCCTTTCAAGCCTAGCTTGTGTTTCGCAAGGGCCCTGAATCTTTCTAGAGTGATCAGGAATGGAAATTACTGTCATTCTGTTCTATTCATCACTGCACTACTTAAGATTTCTGCTGTTGGAATGGACCTATTCATGTGTGCTGTGCAAAGTTGGAACATATTTATTCTTGTGCAGGAAGTGCGTCCGTGTGGTACTTTTTTATTTTTTTGGACAGAACTTGGTAAAGTGATGCAGAAAGCACTGGCGGAGAAGCAGCAATTGTGTGTAGGAGGGGATGGAATCTTTTGCATCACAGCTATGGTTATTGTGAAGCAACCGTTCTAAACAGATTTCACCGCTCTGAATTGTTAAGAATGCCTCACGTGTGTGAATAGAACATTTTCGTTCTCTTTCCTTTGCATGCGTTGCTTTTAGGGGGAAATCTTCCCGCAGGGCTGCTGGCTTTGAGGATGCAACCTTTTGGGGCTTTCTGTCATGCTTGACTGTTTGGCTCCATCAAAATCTGGTCACAACAACCTTGGCTCAGTCAGACATGCTGGGTTATTGTCCCTAACGGCCTCTAAAAGCACTTAACCTGCTTGACACTCATGAGTTCCGTGGAGAAAACAATGCATACTGAAATGCGAGCTGCTTGTGTAGGCACAGGGGCTCGACTGATATATCAATTGATGTATCATTGTCATTAATACCAATAAAGCAGTGACCTTTAGTGTTTTTCTGTTGTAACAGACTCTGATCTTCACTGATATAAAAAAACAAAATAGTTTCTTCTGAGGATTTAGTGGTTTAATACTCAAATACCATGTATTTAGAGTCTTTTAAGAGAAATAACAAGTCTATTAAGAGACTGCTAACAAAGCAGCCACTTGTATCCCTGCAATACTGGCATAAAGGTTAAATTAGCCAAAAAATGTCAAATATATCCAAATCTAACCATTAGCATGAAAATAAAACATAAAAAAATACTATAAAGAGAACTGTTGACCTATAAGCTGTAGATAAAAACATGCTTTTCAGAAACACAAAAGAAAATCTAAATAATGTGAAGTTGAATGCAAAATGAGCCAAACATCACAGAGAAAAAATGCTTTAGTTTTCTAGGAATAAATGTTTGAAGAATTACTTCTATCTCAAAACTCCAGGAGCTTCTTTTGAGTAAAAGCTTTCAATCCAATCTATAACTCATCGAAGAAAACGTAAGAACATTAGAATCGACTGGAGTGACACTGGAATAGCTTGGACTAAAATTTCTCTAAATCAACTTAATTCACAATTTTAATGTCTTTTCTACTTGAAAAGACTCAAACACCAGTCTATTAAGAGACAGCTAATAAGGCAGCTACTTGCATCCCTGCAATACTGGCATGCTGGTTAAAATAACCAAAACATGTCAAATACATCCAAACTTAACCATTAGCATGAAGAAAAAACATTAAAAACCCTAATTACTATAAAGAGAACTGATGAACTATGAGACAAATAAGAGCTAATTGACAGAAACCATAAAACGTGAAGAATTCTGGTACGCTTGGTTTATCGCTCTGAAACATTAACATTATTTGTGGTTGGAAAACTCTTCATTATCTGTAATAAAAAAATTATTTTAAGAAACGTAAAAGTAAATAAAAATGATAAACCAAATGAAGCAAACCTAACAAGTATTGCAGAGAAAATGCTTTCACGTTCCTGGTATAAAAGCTTGAAGAATTCCTTCTATGTCAAACTTTTGAGTAAAGCTTTTGACCAACAGTCTGTTATTAACAGCTGAAATTCATCCACGGAAACATCAGAATGTTCAGAATCTTCTGGAGTGACATTGGAATTGCTTGGACTCTGTTCTGGTCTGCAAGCTTTTCCAAAGTCCAAATGATTCGGATGATTCTTATGTTTTCTTTAATTAATTTCAGCAGTTAAGTAGACTATGCTCTAGGTTGCAAACTCTAATTAAAAGTATCTTCTCTATGGTTTTTGTCATCATATTAATGGAAGCAACACTAAAACTGAACCTAAACGAAAATTATTAAGGTTTAATGCATCTGAAAATGTACAAAAATGAATAGTTAACCAGTCAGTGCAGCACTATTTAACTAGGGAAGGACGATATAGTCATATTTCACTGTATCATGGCAAATCACTTGCCTTTTTGAGACTTTTGTGGAAATTATGTGCTATTACAACACTGAATAATGGCAGGGTTCATCACAAACATCACAAACAGAGCAGAATTAAACTGGCTTAACTGGATTTAATTGTAGTTCAAAACACAAAATAAAGATTTCTATACTAATACATTTGAAAAATGTTTTTTTTTATGTGGTACTACTGTGTTTTTTCACCATAAACTTCATTAAAACTAAATATTGATACACACTCTCAGGGATTAAGTCTAGTCTTGAACAACCCCTTCATTTTTCAATGGAAAATCCCTGTTCACAGCGCTACGTAACCCAGGGCTAGGCTTAAGCCCTGTCCAGGAAATCGACCCATTGTGTATCATGAAGATGTTTTCAAGGGTCTTAAAATAGTCTTGCTGTATTGCTCACCCCTGTGTTTCACTCTCCGTTACTGCCGTTACTCTGTTTTTCTTAACTCTATAATATTTTACAAGATGATTTTATTGGATGCTATTGGATTCCATTCAATTATATGAGTTAATATTATTGGATTGGAATCCAAATATCCTTAAACTCAGTTTTGATCACAGTTTTAATATCTGCTCTATTTTAACTAACTCTGATCTTCTCTTGGGTGAAAAAATTGTTTCTTCTGAGGATTTAATGGTTTAATACTCAAATACCAGTCTATTAAGAGACTGCTAACAAGGCAGCAACTTGTCTCCTAGCAATACTGGCATTATGGTTAAAATAACCAAAACATGTCAAATATATCCAAAACTAACCATTAGCATGAAACATTAAAATAAACCCTAATTACTATAAAGAGAACTGATGAACTATGAGACAAATAAGAGCTAATTAACAGAAACCATAAAACGTGAAGAATTCTGGGACGCTTGGCCTTTTGCTTAAAATTATTTCTGAGTGAAAAAAATAAGATTAATTAACTGTAATAAACCAACCGTTTTCAGAAACCCAAAAGTAAATTGAAATGATACATTACCTTGGTCAGTGCAGCACGGATGGGCAATACGGCCACATTTTGTTTCAAGATTCAATATTCAAGGTTCAAGATATGTTTATTTGTCACATGCATAGTCATACAGGTACAACACCCAGTGAAATGTGTCCTGAACCGCTCCTTAGGACTGTGCAGACATTTTTAGACAATTACATTTGAATATTTCTAAGATACAAAATAAATTAACTAAATAAACTAAATAATTAAAGCCATACATACAAAAGTATGGAAGTCATAGATAGAAAATCTCATGCTTTTCAGAGCATCTTTTGGGTACTATGTACTTTTAGAACACTGAATAACTATAAAATGTATCATAACAGAATTAGTCTGACCTAACTGGTGTATTCTGATACAGTCTTGCCGTATTACTCACCCCTGTGTTTAACTTTCTGTTACATTTCTGACCATTTAAAATTCTACGAGCTGATACCATTGGATGTTATTTGACTCCATTAAATTATATGAGCTAATATTATTGGATTGGAATCCCAATCCCGGTTATGAGAATTGTAAATTTCTCTAAATCAGCTTCGGTCACAGTTTTTTTAATATCTCTCCATGCTTAATTGGTACACCACTGGTGCAGGAAATGAAACTGGGCATTTAAAAGTTTCAGTTGAACGACATGCATCTAGAACAGGCATCCATGCAGATGTAGTACAAGCACACACACAAAAAAGTGAACAGACAGGAAATGAGATTGGTTAGAAAGACAGAGAGGAAAGTAGCCGTACCTGTTATGGCCTGGGTATCTCCTGAGGAAGCAGAGGAAAAGAAGACATGTATGTGTTAATACTCTCCTCCTCTTTCAGAAAAACACAAAACAGACAGTCACACTTTTCCCGCACTCTCGGCTTTCACTTTCTATATATGACAAACATGACATGGAGCGCCTTGCATAAGGACACACGGATTTCTCCGCAGCACTTATTACCAATGGAAATGGAAAGTTTTTTTTTTTTTTCCCTTTTTCTGTAGAGCATTAATCTGTTATTGCCATTCAGAGTCAAGGTGGCTATACTGGAGGGGGATTGTAGGGCTGGATGTGGCATCCGGCATCACGCAAGTGAAACAGAGGACAGAGGAGAGGGAATAAAGAG
>JBBKCR010000001.1:15985838-15996501 GCA_037577295.1 Ladigesia roloffi
AGGAAATGAGATTGGTTAGAAAGACAGAGAGGAAAGTAGCCGTACCTGTTATGGCCTGGGTATCTCCTGAGGAAGCAAAGGAAAAGAAGACATGTATGTGTTAATACTCTCCTCCTCTTTCAGAAAAACACAAAACAGACAGTCACACTTTCCCCGCACTCTCGGCTTTCACTTTCTATATATGACAAACATGACATGGACCGCCTTGCATAAGGACACACGGATTTCTCCACAGCACTTATTACCAATGGAAATGGAAAGTTTTTTTTCTGTAGAGCATCAATCTGTTATTGCCATTCAGAGTCAAGGTGGCTATACTAGAGGGGGATTGTAGGGCTGGATGTGGCATCCGGCATCACGCAAGTGAAACAGAGGACAGAGGAGAGGGAATAAAGAGGGAAAAAAACAAAAAAAAAACCACACAGAATGCCTCGGCGAGAAAAATAACAGCATGAGGTCCAATCCTAGTGGAAATGCATCCTCATGAGACCAGGCTGGTACATCACAGTTTGAAATGAAACAGGGTAAAGGCAAAAGATGCCGTCTCTTTTCACACCATAAATGCATCAAAAAACACACAAATCACTAGGAGCTCTGGGTTGATGTGTGCGTATATTAAGCTAAGACTCAAAACACAAGAATACCACCCTGCTTTACAAATGGGAAAAAAAGGAGAAGTGTCGCTCTGGAAGTAACGATGCTTTTATATGAGCACAGTTTATATCTGCTTGCCAGTGTTGTGGCTACATGTATCTTGTATTTACTCTCAGTGGCCATTTATCAGAAACATCTAAAATATAGATGCACAGTTACTGACTATATCCCATCTGCTGCTGTAAAGATTCTCGGCACCCCCTCTGGCACATCTGTTGATGGAAAAGACCACCACAGGACCACCAGATACGTTCTGCATGGTACCATCCACAGCACAATAGCCGCATGTTTGTGTGCGTGAGGCTGGGTGATGCTGGGTGATGCTGTTTGAGAGAAAACACTGTATACACAACTACTATAATGATGTGCCTTGCTGTTTTTCCATGCACAGTATGTGGGATTCATACTCTTTTCCATACCAGTGGTCAGTTTCTGGCCATAGGCTCAGTGTTTCAGCAGAAGAACTATCATCAGAGAAGTAATGATGCTGAGGCATTAATGCTGCTCTGTCTGATACACTCATATCAATGAGGGCTGAGCATAATTGTCAATTAATAGTCATTAGTGGCCCCATGGTGGTTTCTTTTTATTGATATTGGGCACTGTTTTTTCTTTTTTGCAGCTGAGGCAGTTACTGTACATCTACAAAGTGCACCTATACGATAGATGTTCCTGATCTGATGGTAAATGAGTGTAGATTCAAGCCGGGTACTTGAACCGGCTGCTCGGTTTCATGCAGCATGCTTCATCTGAACAAAAGTTATCGGAGCCACAGTTATGACCGCATCTTCTCAGCTACAGTGACATAAAAGCATCATTACGCTCACATAACAGCATCATTACAGCATTACTTTTCTCTCCTTCCAAGCTCTCATGAGGGCCATTCATTACTGCAACTTTCTGGGGTCATTACTCATCTATCTTCAGCTTTATGAGGGTAGGGAAGGCACAGACAACGGACACACAGTTCAAGGTAACAGATGTGACACTGCGGGCCATACAGCTGGGCTCCTTATACAGGAAAAGCAAAGTGCTAAAGGCAGCCTGACTCTATCAGATCCATTTAGAGGCAAAAAGCTTTTTACGTTCTAGAAATCCTCGCCTCACCAAGGTAATACATGTTTGTGCCCATTTATTAGAAAGGTCCATCACTATCGACCCCATTTACAGCAAGGCAGCATGAGGCACAAAGCCTGGGAAGTAGAGGTTCGCAATTGGAGACCATGGCATCATTAATAGGAAATATTATGCCACAATACATTTTCTGAAGATATTGTGGATATTGTCAATGTTATTCTTCGCCACTGGATTATTGTACAATACTGGTGCAAAAAACCCCAAAAACAGAAACACAAATAGTTTCCCATAGGTTGATGCATTATTGTCATTTCACACATTGCTACATTCTTAAAAAGGACAGTGCTGAGCTTGAGATACTCAATAAAGTAATTCATTACATATTTATTCATTCAAATGTATAAATAACACTAGACTATCTGCATAGAATTTATTTTACTTCTGTATTACGCTCTATAATCCAAACAAATCAGTAAAAAGTACTCAATTGTCTGCTTCATTTAGAGAGAGGAATAACCAATCATGGTAAAGATCATTTAAAAGACATGTCCTACATTCACGTCTCTGCTCTGAACCAGAAAAACAGTTCTGCTTGATTAAAAATGTTTAAAATGATTGGAGCTATTTAAAAATTCGAAAAACTAGAAAAACAAGCACCCTTTCTGAATAAAACGTGAAGCCTGCAGAGCTGTTTGGAATGAAAATCGTGTCTCATCTGTTTAGGTATGGTTTCAAATCTTTTTTCTTCAGCTTTGGATTTTTTTTTTGTGCCCAATTTAGTGATTCAAGTGATTAGTTGGGAAGAGTGGAAAGTTTTTTTTCTTCTGTGGTGCATTGCTCAATTTCAGTTTTACAGTCATGGGCATCATCCGCATGCATAAATTACGTAGGAATGTTACACAAAGAGTCCGTAACTAACTTTTTTTCCCCTTTCTTTGCTTTTCTTTGTCCCTGAAGTTCAGTTATGATTCTTGTGTGGATTCCTTTACCGAAACCTGCCATAATTCATTCCCCCATCACCATTTTCCAACAACCCTTTATCCCTTACAATTACACAAGCTGTTTTGTTACTGTGGCTTTAAGATTGATGTATGTAAATTAGCTCCATTTTTATTGACTGCCCTGTATTGTGCCTCATTTAGAAAGCAATCCAGGCTGAAACAGTCCCGCGAAAACAAACACACGTACAAATAATCCTTCAGTGTGAATGAGCAGGTCTAAACTGCTATAGGCTGAACAGGTGGCCATGTGTAAATGTATTGGTTTTTGGTTTTGAAACCCAAATGTATTTAGTTTTAAAATGTATCCTTTAAAATGTACTATGCATAATGTAGTATTTTTCATTCAAAAACCTGCAAGACTTGCAATTTAAAAAAATCCTTGCGAATCCTTGTGAATGTGAATCTGAGATTTTATTAATGTTTTTGAATTCGAGAATTACAAACACGAGTGTCTCGGTCAATAGACCGTGCGAGCTGTGGCGCATTAGGCAGGAGTTATGACACGCCAGCGGAGGGGTGATTAGATGTCACTGCTGTCAGTCTTCTGACATTATATCGATGGTCAGATTTGGCGTTTGATGCCATCCTGGTGGATGTGGCGGCCCTCTTATCTATTTTCCACAGGAGGAGACGAGTCCTTGCTTGTGGAGGATTATTCTAGAGGTCCCTCACACACTGCAGCTTCGCTAGCATGCGCTAATATATTGCCTCATTTTCTTCTTTCAGAGCATTGATGCCGAAGAGCAGATAATCTGATTTCAGGAAATGATTGCAATTCATTTCACCACACAGTTCCTTTCGTGTTTCGCTACACTTCCAAACACCGAAAGAAATCCCATAAGGGTATATCAGCTCTGGTCTGGAGGAGTCTGTGTGGGTGACTATCATTATTATTGTCAGCGGAGGTCTAGGCCTGAATTCTTTTGAAGAATTTAAACATATCTATTCAAACGTACCGATTAGGAGCCGGCAGAACTAGCCCTGAGGAACGCCGGCGGCTTTAAAGAACACCTTGACTTCCTCTTTGTTTGTCTCTGTGATCTGTGTTTAATCTCTTGCCCTGCTGTGTGGCTGCGCTTGTGTATTCAAACCACAGAGCCAGTACCACACAGGCCAGTCAGGCTCAGTAAGTGGTACACTGAGCTAAGAGGGTTGTGTCCTTTTTACTGGACCCAAGTTTGATTCCCAGCGATGATGCAACAATCAATGGCTCAGAGTCCATATGAGCTCAGTGGCCCTGCTGTTCTCATTCTATTGGATGGAGCGGCTTAGTTCCTGTCTCCCTGCAATACAGAGAAAACCTGGCCAGCCATGGTCATCTATTAAATCAAATGTGCCGAATTGCTTAAGCTATGCTAATCCTGGTTATTAAAGCAAATTAAATCTTTTGGATTTAACAGGACATTTCATACATGGGCTGTGAAGAGAAAGGCCTGTTCAGAATTCATTTTATTTCTTATCCACTGAATGGATTACCTTCATCTAGTGTTAGCAGCAAAGCAAATGTAAAGATAGTGGCGGTAACACTGCAAAAGCATTAAATGCATCGAATGTTCTTTCACCATGAGCTGATTCATTGTTATTCTGCTCTTTTGTTCATTCATTTTTGTTCATGATGAATGGGAATCATGTATGTGATGTTGTTGATAAGAATGCACAAAAAATCGGAATGATACGGTTTGTAATGTGGAAGCAGTGTTAGTGCTCTCCTCCAAGCATGTAAAGTCCTCTGAAATGTCTTTGGGTGGAAAAGATATTGAATTTAGAGCTGGAGAAAAAATTATTTGTGTGGTGCCATAGAACAAATGTTCGGTCTCTAAATTGTAGCTCGTAGAAAAGACTTTTTTTTTTTTTAAACGTTAAAAGAACCTCCACATAAAGAAATGGTTATGGGACGAAACTTGAATTCGGTAAAAACCTTTACTTTTATGTGAAGGTTTTTTGATTCTTTCAAAAGGCTCTTCACACTCCCGAGCCTCACTTGCCTCACCAAAATGTGTTTTTTTTTTCTCTAAAATAAATGGTTCCTCTATGGCATCATGCAAATGACTCTTTGTGGTTTGTGAACACCTTGATCAAAATTACATTCATATAGGATTGTACAACATCATGTTATCATTCTCTCTCAAAGTGTAAAGCTGAAATATGACATATTATATCGTGCAATCTGTGGAGATTAGTGAAAATTACCGAGATACTTTATTCTGAACAAAATGCTCCCTCCTGTCCTTTACAAATATCATCGTAGAAGTAAAACTGAACCAGCTCAAAAGTGCTTCAGATAGTGGGAGAAAGAAAAAAACCTCAACATAATGGGCCACAGCAGAAGGCATTTACATAGAAGGCATCACTTCTACAGTTCAAACATTTCAAACCTCCTGTGCCCTCCTACAGTTGGTGAGATCTTGTGATTAGTATCACAGTCACTCTTCCAATACTCCCCGTTCTCCAGTATCAAATGTGTTGCTAAGAGCCAGCGAGCATGTAATTATATTGGGAGAAACAAATAAAAGCACAATTGGAGCTGCCAGCAGTCGGTGCCATGTCACATTCAATATGCTAAAGAGACATTTGTAAATGCTGTGTGCTGGAGCAAAGCAAAGAAGGAAGCCTCAACACCCAGCCTGCAGACGCATCCACACCTACTAGCGAAGTGTGAATCACTTTGAATGTGGAAAGTGTTTCAGAGCGCTTGACCCTTCGCTAACTGCACATACGTCCAGGCGAATCCACAACAGGCGGAATTTAGATGTGATTGCCAATGGGCTTTTGTGAAGCTGCTGTATGCACATTTCAAAGGATCGCAGGCCATTTGGAGGCAGCCGCTCGAGACCATTGTGTTACGCTTATGAAGTGCTTTAACCCATCTATCGCTGTCTCCGAGCTTCAGACGTAATGATCCGCGGCGCGGCACATGCCGAAGGAAAAGGCGATGCGATGGTTCTGGCGCTCAGCAAACAGATCAGAAGGCTCAGGTTGCTGTGTGAGGGTGCATCTTGGCCGGGCAGGGGAGAGAGACGGAGAGGAGGATAACGAGGACGTCAGGGTGAAGAGAGCTGCCAGAGATGTCATCCTCTCAGCAGAGGCCAGTGGCACTCAGGACATGGAGAGGCAGCTAAAGCTGCACTCAATCCTCCTGTGATCTTATCCATCACTCTGCAGCAGCCTGATAAACTCCCCACACCCTGATTAGAAACGCAGGGTCCGAAAACGCTCTTATTTCTTCACGCACTGTAATACATATTAAGGTTCATATGTAACATGTTTGATGTGGGTCAGGTATAAACCCTGCTATGATAAGGTTTTCGATTTGTAAGGCAATGATTAAATATTTCAGATGTCTCTGGCACTGAGATATGAGCTGGCATTTGGGAATTTGGTATACTGTGCCATGCATTTACAATTTATTATATGTTTACTGTATAATATATCATTTTAATAAGTAATAGTGAGTTTACTAAGTACATTTATTTATGAGTAATCTCGGGCTACACTGAACCCAGTGAGGGAAAACTGAACCCACTTTTTAGCTTGATCTTATTACCATATTTCTTGTATCCATGCTAGCACAAATAAGCAACATTGTCTGTTATATTAAAAACTAAAGTATGTTCATGTTTGGTGTATGAAAAAGCACAAGATCTGTAATTTTATAATCACTACAGTCCAGGAATGGACAATTAATAAGGTATTGGTGGCCAAAAATATACTTATTATTGTAACAAATGAGTGATTATTAATGAATGTGACCCAGCAATGACAAACAATATACATGGACTGAATAATTTAAAGGAAAAAGTCCATCTGTGAGTTCAGACTACTATTCCTCACTCGTATAACTTACAATAAGAAGTTTGCACTATTTTCCATATAGTTACTAAATTATAAGCATTAGAATTATTAAGAATACTTCATAAAAAATATAAAAACACAGCCTGGCAAAAAAAAGAGGCCTTGGGCACCTTTTCTCACAATAAGAGAATTTAAAATATGCATCATCATGATGCAAAAAAGTCCAATAAACATTCCCGATTTACTGCGAGGGTACATTTTAATAGTTTTTCAGTAATGTAGCTCAAACAAGTAAATCTGAAAGTCCCAGTCTTCTAAAAAAGCCACAGAAAAATTCAGATATTTTTACAAGCTACATAGTTTTGCCAATGTATTTTAACTGGATTGGCAGAATAACATCATAGGCTTCAGAATCAATGCATGTTTTATATCACATCACTGGCAGTAATGTGCTAAATGTCTCACAACTAGAAAATGTCATGAAAATAGCTCTTTATATTCTATTTTCCTTGATTGCATGAAATGGTAGTTATTTTAAAGGATATTTAATTAGCACAGGCAAGGTATTAACCTTGTTATTTTTCTCTCTATAAAGGTGTTAACCTTATTACAGAGCGAGGGTAAAGGACTCAGGTGGTCTGTTTCAGGCTCGCGTGGAGGGGCGACGATGAGAAAGTGTGTCTCGCCATCGGTCTCGGCACAGCACCTGTGCTATTCAGTCACTGTGCCTGGTGATCATATCTCTTGGTAACAGTATCCATCAGCTGCAACTCCATTCACCACAAAACCCACAAAAACTGCATCAATTTGTTTGCTATTTTAATGTCTGCTGGGGAGCGCAATCAGACACCTGTCAAAAGCACCTGCTGCGTTTTCACGCAGGCCTGAAAAAAAAAAAAAAAAATAGGACGCCGCACCCTTTTGTTTCCGCAGTTTACAATCCACGCCAAGCTTCCAATCTACGGCTGCATTTTTCAATTTGCCGTTCCCCTTCTCTCAATCAAATCACAGCTATCAATCAGCCTGGAACGGGGGAGGGAAGCACAAGCGCGTTCGGTGATGGAAACATCGCTAGTAATGTGGCCTTATTTGTATGGCATCTGCTGGAAAAGCATGGTGGGGGGGGTACACTGTACTCACCACTTAGCATGCATCTATACGAGCCCCCCAGTAGGGGCTGGGCGAAGAGTGCACAGAGGCTGGCCTACATCTGTCGATTCTAGCCCTCATTTAGAAATGAATGAACAGAACAGTGATTCTCAAACCCCCACCCTGCACACTTCACTGTTTTCCCTGCTCCCAACACGCCTGACTCAACTCATCAGCTAATTAAAATGGATAAAAGGGATTAATAGGGGTTAACACGGGTGTGTTAGAGCAGGGAGGTTGCAAAAATGTGCAGCGTAGTGGGTATTCTAAGACCTTTTAGCATTCTAGGTTTGGGAACACTATTATATTTGCAGTATAGATTATGCAAAGATTTCAGAAACACCTTTGACACCGTAAGCAGGAAAGTCACTGAGGAGCCTGTGGATGTTCTTCTACTTCTGCTGGAAATTGTGGTACCAGCAAACTAGAACAGCATTTCCCACTTTGGATGCTGGTCAAGAACCAATAGTTTTATGGTTTGTGGTACCTGTTTAATGTTTGAACCAACAGGAGGGCTTAGGGGTACCGGGATTTCGAAGCTAATGAGCTAATTTAAGGGGACAAAATATATATTAGGGGTGGGGCCGAACACGAATACGATATTCGGAAAGGCACGAATAAAGTGTTTTACAAGAATACGGTATTCAGACAAATATTTGTATTTGGGAACCCCCCCCATCACAAACTCGCATTCAGGAGCATAGCCTCCATTTCCACCCCCCCAGTCAGACCCTCGGGTTCAGTAGAAGATACTGAGCCCGGTCTCACAAGCTTTAGCCATCACAATATACAATTAAATCAAAATACCTGTTCTGATCACGATTTAGGGCTTTTTTCCATGCTAGGACAAAGCGTCTCTTTTTCGTACAAGGATAGCCCTTCAGTACCCAGACAACCTTAACCTTAACCTAACCGTAAGAGTCCCCATTTCGCTCAGATACTGGTGATTTATCGCAGTGCCCATGACAATACTGAGGGTAGTATAGGGTTATCCTAGCAGGAAAAAATCAAATGGCTGCCCTAGCACGAAAAAAGCCCTTAATTGTGATCGGAGAACGTAATTTGATTCAATTGTGTTTTGAAAGATCAGGTTGAGATACTCCGTACCAACCCCGCACCCCCGGTCACTCACTCAAGTTCAGGAGTAGATTGGGGAACAGCTATAGTGAGAAAGTTGACTTAGAGGGTGATGCTTAGGGTGAAAAAAGTTGTTTTTGACTCTAAACTTGGGTAATTGTAGACATTTTTGTAGTCATACACAGAATAACTCCCTGTATTCGTTTATATTAGGCAATAATTTAAGCTTAACAGCAAGCAAGCTAATTAGTCACTTCAGAGTGGTAACACTTCCAGCTGTATCTCAGGAAGGTGGAAAATAAACTGGAACCCTGCGTTCCGAGTCCTGTGTGGGTCAGTTTTTATTTGTGCAGTGCAGTGGAAAAACACAGTATCTGTACACATTAATGAGCAATGTTAACACTACGAAACCAACGCCCTTTACTTAACCCCTTAAAATTGCATTAATTTAGACCTTAACTCACCATACATAGATTAAGGCTCATTAATGGGTAAAACTACAGAATTTCCCGATCACTTTTACATATTTGCCCCTTAAGTAATAGAACCTCTTGAGCTATTGCCTTAAATTTAAGTTTAAGGGGTTTCCCACTCATGCCTTAAATCTAATTTTAAGGTAAAATTTAGGGGTTGGTTTCACAAATTAATGGCCTCCTAATTCAAATGAAGGGGTTTGGTGTCTTTCAGGGGTAAATTAAGGTAGGGTTGAGCTCGCTTTCAGTACTTTGTGTTTCTTAGTGTAAGGGCAGACAGCCTGGCTAAAATCGGCCATTAAAAAACTTACTTTTATGATACAAGATGATACAAGACGATCCTGTCAGAAATACGACCATTTCCAAAGCACAAATGCTCTCACTAGTGTGGTCTCCTCAGAGGTATGTTTCGGTGCCTTTAGTCAGGGAATATTATTTTAACATATTCCGGTGCAGTTACTGCATTTTTTTAAGTTGCATTAGCTCCACACACCCGGTCTTGACTCCAGGCTTTTATTTTAATTTTCTACTTAAAAAAAGTTCAAAGTACAAATGTGTCCCTTTCCTCTGGGAAAGTGAATGTAGTCTACCTTTAAAATGCGTTTAGGGGCACAGTTTGACATTAAGGAGCATGTTGTACCTTTCTACCATGGAGGATCAAATTTACCCAGCCTGTACACTTTTTACACAGTTTTTCTACGGCAAAATACATGGAGGTGTCACATTTGCCATCAAAGACTAGGATTGCAACACTGTTGTTTTATTTACATTCACAGAACTACATACAGTTAAGCTAGATCAATTGGGCTCTCTTGAGCTCTCGGCAACATCGGGATTCACGCTTCCAATTTCCTGGCAGTAAATGTTTGTAAATGAAGTGCAAAATGTTTTGCCAGAACAAGCTAGATCATGATCCAACACCTTCTAGCTTGAATTGAGAACCTTGTTCACAAAGTAATTACATTTGTGCGATGATCTCTGAAATGAATCAAGAACATTCATTATATATTCATCAAGATATGTATGTATATATCTGTGAATCTAGCTTGTTCTGGCAAAACATTTTGCACTTCACACACACACACACACACATGCACACACACACATATAAATATAAAACACAGCTTCTCATACAATGATTTCCTCTGTTTTTTCACTACATTGTAGATTAATACTGAATTCAGCTATTGTTCTGTTGACAGCTTTGCACACTCTTGGCATTTTTTCAATTAGATTCATGAAGTATCGACCTGGAATGGTATTTAATTAACAGGTGTTCTTCGTCAAGAGTTCATTAGTGGAATTTCTTGACTTCTTCATGTGTCTGGGATCATCGGTTTTACACAGTTAGCGATTCAATTCCACAATGGTTCTACTCCACATTATGGCAAGAACCACTTAACTAAACAGTCCATCATTACCTTATTACAAATCATAACA
>JBBKCR010000001.1:16048157-16066642 GCA_037577295.1 Ladigesia roloffi
ACACACACACACACACACACACACATACACACACACACACACACACACTCACACACACACACACACACACACACACAAACACACACATACAGTAAATGTGGTCTCTTAATTTTTCCAAGGCTGTATATTTATATATTTATATATATATATATATATATGATGTAAATTGTTTGCTGTGTGCATTTGACTGGTCAATCATAATAAATTCTGTCTTAATAAATTCGCCAGTGACAGTCCTACTTCCTAGGCTGCTTTAAATGTTGAAACAGATTTAGACTAAGCACTAGCTTATCCCTTCACTCAGCATTTTAACACTACGGCACTTCCAGATTTCCCCAAAGCAAACACTGCCACTGGCGAGCCCTACTGCAGTCGCGGTATTGAAGAACAGCAGTCTTTTCAATGATGGCAACCCATTCATTTTGAGGCAGAGCCTTCAGTTTCAGTAGCGGCAGGTTGTGAAGTGGTGGTCAGCGCTTAGACAGCTGTTGATGGGTGGCCATAGCTCATAAATACAGGGTGCTGAGTCAGCAGCTTGCTGCAGGCGTGTGCATCTATCCTCCATGCATTAAGCCTTGGTGCTGCTATACGTCACCTTAATCAGACTCGCCTGCCTTCATTGGCACCAGCCAGCCCATACGACCTGCCATTACCAGAACGAAAAAGTGCTTACCTAGAAGAAAGGAGAAAGAGAGGAGTGTTAAGAACCACATTCTCGCTTCGCAGCAGCAGTTTATTCAGCCTCTGTTCTGCGGGCGATAATGCTGGTGAGAATGCTTTTCATGAAATAAGTTGATTAGTAGCTGCGTTTGCGACGCAGTTCCACTTCAGAAAACCATGGGAAACGGCAGTGGCTTCCAGAATACAGAAACACACAAGCCTACCAACCGATCCATCTCACCTGTTCTGGGCGCGCTCGGTAATGTTCACTCGGCGCGCCCACTGACTGTTCGGAAATAACGAGCGCCTGCCTCAAAAATGCAGAGCGAGAGTATTAACCTGCTTTTTAGCCTTCCTGGGGATGAGTGAATCAATACTGGAACATCAATACGTCCAATTGTGACGTTTCCTTTGAAGAATTGTTCATTAAGTGAAAAATATCCATGCCGAGAAGCTATCTTTAAACAGGAACCTGGACACGCATTATATCATCCTGCGAAACTGAATGTGTGTTTGATGCTAAAAAATGAAAACAATATTATAGCAATCGACTTCCTTTTACTTCTGCACTCCCTATACTCACTTGCATGAACAGGCATTAGAGTGGCATGAGATGGAGCGAATAATGATAATCTGGAGCTACTTCACAATTCATACAGTCCCTGTAATATATTTAGCAATGTGTTCAATTCTACTTCCAAGGCTAAGATAAAAAGATAATAATATATTTCACACTGTGCACAAGGAGACCATTTCAGAATAGCTTGTATTGTGATATCAGAATCATATTGGTGACAGCAGATATTTGCTTTACACATAATGATCTCCACATCAGACTCTTGGATTTGACTAATATTTAAAAGCAATTTTTCATGAGCATACGGTTTCAATGATGCTGATGTGTTTCGCTTTTAGGGGTTTTACCTCTAAAACTTCCTTTTAGGTTTAGCAGGCTTATAGACTATTTTGTAGTTGCAGTCTCTATAAATAGTTATGTGTTGGAATACCTCAGGTCAAAAAGACATTCAGTGGTAATAGCCTTGCCTAATCCCTACAAAGATCAAACCATTATGACCCTCCATGCTCCTCTCCTGAGTTCCTATCATAGCTGCCTGGTTGGACTAGCTTTATAGAATTAAAACTAAACTCCCTTTCTCTGTAAAAATATTTATTTTAAAATCCAATTCACATGAATAACTCAGTAATAATACATTTTTATCTGAATGAAAGGTTACACTGTTTGTTAGGTAACAGTCCACACAATAATTCCTGCAATTTCTGACTGGGTTTAAATCGTTATCATTATGTGTGATATTTATAATTATTGTGTGCAACAGTCTCATATCACTACTTATATCAATATTACTTATATACAACAGATCTCTCTTGCATGCAATCACATATTCTTTTTTACCATTTGTGTTACTAGTAATGTGCATTTTTAAAGTGTAATCCAAAAGAGCATTTTCTCTGTTTTAGATTAGTTTAGGCTTCATATTTTATATTGTTCTTGTCTCTGTAGAAACACAACAAATTTCCTCCAGGATCAATACAGTGTTCCGATTCTGATTTCTAATTCTGATTCAGTCTCGCCCTGTCTTCTTTCATTGCCTGTTCTGTTCTGCGCCTCTTACCACTCCTTGTCTTCGCGTTTTATATGTGCTCTGTTTCTGTTTTCTCGTGGTTTCTGTTTTTGTTTTAGTGTGGAGCTCCGCCCCTTGCCTGCCTCTCACCCACATTCAATTGTCAGCTTGTCTGGACCCCCGCCCTGTCTCAGCTGAATTAGCTTAATGCATATATCCTCCAATCTATGGCTCTTTGTTTATTGGTCAACTTTAGGTCTCCATGTGTTTCTACCTATGGTTTTGCTTTTGTCTGCCCTAAGCTCTGTGTTTTTCAGGTCATGTTCATTCATTTTGTTTTCTAGTTTCGTCTTGTTTACATCAAATCCCATTTTGTTTTATTTAAAATACTCCGGTCTGCATGTATATCCATTTCCAGCCCTCCATACCTTCGCCACATGTAGGTTAGGATAGGGTAGGTGGCATTTTTGTCGAGTAACTGGGTTAACATTTGTTTTACAGTGTCACCAATACAAAACTGTACTGCGAATATGTCCTTTAATGCTTTTACATACATTTCAAAGTGGCCAGAACTATTTCACAGCTTTACTTGAAAAACGCAGCACTGTCGGTTTATAATAATGTGAAAAGAAGTGAACAGTTATGGCTAATGGCTCAAAAAAAAGAGAAGTTTGGGAGCATTTCCCTAAAATGAAGGATCATCACACATTACAGAATTGTACTTTTCCATGAAAGCCCTGAGCTACCTTCCATCAGCTGAAAAAAACAATGTTGATTAGGAAGCAACAGAACAGCAGGTCCCTTTTCCTCCATGCTGGTGTCCTGATTAAGCAAACTACATCTACTAAAGCTCACCATATTATGGAACTAACACTAGTCGCTGGAATATTATCAGCTGCATCTGTTCTGTCTATTAGAAGTATTTAGCAGCTACTTTATCTAGGCTTCACAGGAGAAGAGAGCTGTGTGACTAAGTGACACATGCTTTTTGCTACTTAACCTAGTTTGTTTGAATAATGCACATTTTTTTCTCGTTTTTTCCACTTATAATGTGCTTATTTTACACTGCATTTTGTGCATTCAGTTATATATCAGTTGTGAATATTCAAAACTCATAATAAGAGTTAAAGGTGCAAAATTAAACAACTTTGAAGTCTTGGTCTTCATACACATGGTCAAATCAATGTCAAGCATGAATTGCACCACTTGGAAAGTTCCATGTTAAGTGTGTACATAGTTAATCAGTCTCCACAGTGTTGAGCATACAAGTTCTATCTTCTTATACACATTAGAACATGAGGGGTTACAATAGTCTTGTTTGGTCTTAGAAAATCATGCAAAGTGTTAATATAAACAGAATAGATTCATTACAAATATAATTTGGTGATCTCCATGTTTAATTTGTTATTCAGTAGGAATCTCCAATCTTTCACTCATTTCTGTGCACAAGAAGACAATATGAGACCAGGGCTGAATAGAGATATCAGAATAATAATGGTAACAGCAGATATTTGCTTTAAACATAATGATCTCCACATGAGACTCTTAGATTTGACTAATATTTCGAAGCAATTTTGGATGAGAATACAGTTTCAATGACGCTAAAATGTTTCCATTTTTGTAGTTTTACCTCCTTCGTAGGCTTATAGACTATTTTGTAGTCCCAGTCTCTGTGGCGTATAAACTGTTATATATTGGCATCGACGCTGGTAATTATATAAGGTCTGATATCTCAGGTCCAAAAGACAGTGAATGGTAATAGTCTTGCCTAATTCCTGCAAAGATTAAACCATTACGACCCTCCATGCTCCTCCTATCTTCATATACCCATTAGTCTTTGGGGTATATATTGTCTGGTCCAGTTGTAGAAAAAAAATTGCACTGAAAACACGCAATGCAGTGACTTGAAAGAAAAAAACGCAATGCCAGCTTTCTATGAAGCTTTTCTCTAGAAATCCTCCTAGCAGGTGCAACAAAGGAACGCACTTTTCAGTGGAGCATGGCTAGAGCAATTAATACATGAAAATACAAATCTTTAGCAGTCATTTAAATAATGAGTTTTGGTCCCTTTCTGAGTGCACTGTCTAACACCACTTCCCCATTACCTCAGTACAGAACGCATAAAACAAGGCGATGTATGAGCTGTCACAGCTTGGCCTGAAAATTACAACCTGCGGCACTCACTGGTTTTAACTGAGCATCTATTTACTATGTCCAGCCATAAACATGCTCAGCAACCGAGTGCAGCCCAGAGAACTCAACATCGCCAGATAAACCCTGTTTTACCAGCCAACAAACACTCACCCCTGGGAAATAGACATCTCTCATTTGGCTGAAAGGCCCCTTCTGTTCTCCAGCTTTACACAAGTGTAGGCAAAGTGCTGCCGTTGACCAAAGCAGCCTCTGAAAAGACATTTCAGCTAGCTAACAAAACCCTGTTTTTTTTTTTTTGAGAACGGACAGCCTAGGAGGCACTTGCAGTGCCGAGCCTTTTGCTTCCAGCCAAGAGTCTGATATGCCTTCTGTCTTCTGCACAGGAAACAAAGAAAACAGAATCAAAAACCAGAATCGCTGCTCTAGCCAAAAGCAAGAAGTGCCAACAGAGTTAGCACGGATATCACTGTAATATATTTAGTATATGGAGCACAAAGAGTCATTTAAAAAAAAAAAAAAACCCTTAACCAGTCTTAAAAAGCAGGACTCCAACCCTATTGTGACTGCTTTCATGAACTGCAGACTTGGTATTATCATTCTGCACACTTTATTATCGCAGATCCAACCGTTTCAAATCAGACAGATTCATTAAACAGGCAGGCTCTTTACAGATGGCAAGTTCATTATGTATATCGATGTATCTGTCGGAGCTCCCGTGAGAATAGACCTGACTGGGCTGAGCTCGCACTAGCTAAACGCTCTCGCCGGACTCATTCGGACCTGCCTTTTAAAGACCGCGGGCGAAAACCAAAATGAATTTAAGGAAGCGCAGCACGGTACTTATGTTAATAGTGTCCCTCTGAAAGATTTCTAAGTATACTCTGTAATAAAATTCTTACTGTTCGAAATAGGAGGGCAGTAATGGGCTGTGCCTTCTGTGGCCTAAAACCAACTTCCTGTGTCCCACTGGGGTTCAGGAGGGAGGAGGCTGGGAAATATGAACTCTGAAATACCTAAAGGCAGCGCACCAAGTATCCAATATTTTAGACACTCTGTATCAAACACTCCTATTCACATATTCACATTTTGAGACTTACACACACACACAAAATAATCCAGCTGTATTTACTCAGTGCAACTTGCTGAAAGGTGTGACTGCTATAGTTATCAAAAATATATTTTAAAAAATATCTGAGGCGGATAAAGGATCGCTCCCCTCCTCAAAATTGTCAGAAACTCAATCGGGTGTAACGAATCACCTTCTCTAATGCACAACGAGCTAATTGGCTTCCACCTGTGATCAACCAAATTTTGATTAGTCCAGCATAGAAAACAGGAATTCCGGAAGCATTCCGGTGTTTGGAGGTTGGGCTGCGCAATAGATCACCTGCAAATCGTTACTGCAATATAGGTCTCTGGAATAATGATACCATGAAAGGCTGCAGTATGCAAATGAGCCTCTAACCAATCAGTATTTCTGACAGTGTGACCAATCACGGTTCTGAGCAAGTTACTGGGTGTTCTGATGAATCAAGGTCCAAGGTCCATCCAAAAAATGGCTAATTTTTAATTATTACAGATCTGCGCACGTCATTGCATGACTGGGTGGTACTAACCTGCTATAGGCTGTTCTAGTTGTTTAATTTTTCTATATTGACTGGGGGCGGGGCTACATATACCATATAAAAACAATACTTAGAGGCTAAGTTTCCTAATTCCTGAACAGTGATATGGACCCTTAATACCCTGGCAATTGCAAAATATAGCAGTAAAATCACAGTACTGATATTCTGTCCACACTGTTGAGCTCTGTTGGTAAGGCATCTGTAAATGTACCATATGACACAACGGTACACATTGAAGGTTCTGAGGCCAAGTGGAAAAAGGTGTTATGAACAAAATTTAAATATTTAGCCTCAACACAAACAGTACTGCTGGCGGAAAGCCAGTACAGCTCACGGTCCGAAGAACACCACAGTCAAGCACAGCGGTGGTAGCATCCTTATGTGGATGTGTTTCTCTGCAGCAGGGACTGGGGCACTTCTCAGGATAGAGAAAAAAATGGACGGGGCAAAGCCCTGCCAAATTATTGAAGACAACCTGCTGCCCTCTGTCTGAATGCCGTCAATGGGAAGAGGGTTCACCTTCCGACATGACAATGACCCAAAGCACTCGGCAAAATTGACAACGGGGTGGTCGAAAAAGAAAAAGATAAATGTCCTTGCATGGCCAAGTCAGAGCCATGACTTAAACCCTATTGGACATCTGTGAAATGACTTGAAGTCTGCAGTCCAACAATAGTCACCATTCAGCTTGACTGAGCTTCTGTTAAAAAGAGTGGACAAGCATTGCACAGACATGATGTTCAATGTCATTAGAGAAATATTCCAACAAGCAGTAATTAAAGCAAAAGGTTATTCCATAACGTCCTGACATTGAGGGGTTCATCTCTGACCTGTTGTCATCACATCTTTCTCTTGGGGGTTCTAAGCTGCACTGAGGAAACACAGCTGGAATTTTTGCATATGTGTGTGTGTGTGTGTCTTCATTTCAGGCTGCAAAGCACTAAAATATGAATATTTTGCTGGTGAATATTCTTTCTCTATATCCACTGTGGAGGATCTTTAGAGAATTACAGTTACGGAGTGTAGCTCATCCTTTGATGCACAGTTTTCTCAGCTCTTCTATTCCCCATCTATCACTGAAATGGGACACACACTGACCATTTAGGTGGTGGACCATTCCCAGCGCAACAGTAACACTGACAAGAGGTTAACCAAACCTTTTCAAACAAATTGCTGCCAATACATTCAGCGACTTTCTCTTTGCCCTTGTCCCCGTTAACTTCCGCACCAGAGCAGTTAATACCGTGGCCATTGTCCATGGTCAACATAGTAAAATGGATCAACATGTTAATCTGCACCTTTCTGTATGCCCAGACGTTTGAATTCACTACATTAAAGAAGCAAAACCTTTTATGTTGGATGCCCTGCATTAGTTTCTGAATGAATACAGAGAATTCACATCACAAAGGGCTAATTGTAGTAGCGTGGTTGCAATAAAAGGTGATGGAGGTATTCTGTGTATTGCCTTTCCTATCTTTGCATGCTCAGGATGCAAAATGTATACATTCCCGACAACAAATGTGACAACAGATTTGAGAAAACACCTTATTAAAGGAGATCAGGCAGAAATAATCATCTTTGTGGGGAGGCCCTAAAGGGTTAACAGCATTTTCCTGTCTTGAGCTATTGGTAATAGAGCAGGGAGGGTAGGGTGGGGGTAGTTCAGGAGCAGAATTGAGGGTAACTGTAATGATTATGTTTTTAAAAATAATATAAAAATAATTTCCAATGCTAACATGGAGCAGAGGCCATTTCGATTATTACAGTGCCGAAAAAAAAAAAAAAAAAGCCAACATGGCTGTTCTAGGGGTAATGAGGGAAGGTAAGGAGAAGAGGTCAGTTGGCGCGGAGGCAAGTAGCAGGGAAGGGAGAAAAAAAAAGCCTGTCCACGCCACTCCACATTCGCATTGACACTCCGCCACTACGGCGAGCCATTTAATTAAAAGCAGCTGAGCTGTGACAGGCGAGCTGGGGTGTGCAGCTCCACAGCCGGTGCTCTATCCCTCCCTACGCCATCGATACGCAGTACAGCAACCCCCCCCACACACACACACCCCCCACCAAAGCTCCACTCCTCCGCCATGGCCTTCCGTTAGTACCGTATCAATCTCGGCCCACTCTCCGCATCCGTCGCAGACCAAATCATGGTGGAAAAAAGAAGAAAAAAAAAAAACAGAAGAAGCAAAGCATTTCACTTGCAGCTCCTCTGGGATCTGTCTTGACTGAAAAACAGATGGCTTTAAATATGCTCGAGTGGTACCCACTAATTTAGAGACTGTTATATGATGCATGTCTTGTCTACAACACTGGTGATTACACAGGGAAGGGAAAATATGGAGGGGAGACAAGGTTAGGGCTCTGCTAAGCAGGCTGAGACGGCGAAAGGAAGTTGGTTTTGCACTACCCCAGCAATATGCAAAGCATAATTCTCACCAAACCCACCTCTAAATCTACCCCGCCATGCACACAGGCTTATTCTTTATAGGATTCCAAGAGACGAATGGAGGCGTGCTTTTAATATATTGTTTCTCAGTATGTGTGGTAAAAAAAAAAAATAAAAAAATCAGGCTTTTCATTCAGTGAAATCTATTACTTCTGTCAAGCATTTCTCTTTTTCATTTCTGACAGGCATTCTCATAACATATCCATCAAGGAGTTTTGGCTTAAAGGGCTCCTACCGTAATTACTTTTCTGAGCTCTATTTGTGTCATTTAGCTGCGCACGACCTTTTCCAACCTCTCTTGATACAATTATTTAAAAAATAAACATACTTCTGGCACATTTTGCTTTTACAAAGATATCGATTGATCAGTCAGGACGTTAAACCCACCTGCTAAATGTTGCGTAGGTTATCCTTGGCCACCAAACCAGCTCTAAGCCTGCTGAGGTATGGAGAAAATACCTTTGAAGGTGTGCTGTGGCATTTGAAGGCCAAGTCAACACATTGAACGTGGACTTACTGCTACATTCCGCAAATTATTCATGAACAACATTGGCAGTGTTGCATTATCCTGCTGAAAGAGACCACAGCTATAATGGAATGGTTTTTTTTTAATGCAAGGGTGTATTTAACAATGTCTAGGTAGGTGGTACACGTCAAAGTAGCATCCAGGACTCAAGGTTTCCCAGCAGATCTCTGCCCAGAGCATCACAGGGCTTCCACCTGCTTCCCATATTTTGTCCTGGTGCCATCTCTTCCCCACACACATTCATCCTTCCACATGACTCATCATACCAGACCATCCTCTCCATGGTCCAGTTCTGAAGTCCACATGCCCACTGCTACAGCAGCTCTTCTGTGGGATTAGACCAGATGGGCCAGCCGTCCCATCCCCACACACATCAATAAGCCTTGGCCACCCATGACCCTGTCACTGGTCCACTGCTTGTCCGTTCTTGGACCACTCTTGCTCATTACTAATCACAGCATACCAGAAACACTCCACATGACCTGCTGCTTTGGAGATGGTCTGACCCAGTCATCTCGCCATCACATTCTGGCCTTCGTCAAAGTCACTCAGATCCATATGACCCTCCATTTTTCTGCCTCCAATACACTAACTTTAAGAAATTGCTGCCTAATTTATTTCACCCCTTGACAGAGGCCACTGTAACGAGATAATGTTATTCACTTCACCTGTCAGTAGTTTTATGCTGACACCCCCAAAGTACTGAATTTAAAAAAGGCAGCTTTCCGAAGCTCTGACAGTATTTACATGCCTTTTCCGTGTCATTTTGAGGATTTTTGAAAACAACAGTGATCATTAGAAGGTAGCAGAACACGCACTGGTAAGTAAATCAACACATTGCACTTTCCAACAACGCTGAATCACAATTATCTGTTCTCCTTAATGGTAGAGGTGGGTGGACACATTTGATAAAGCAAGAAGAGATGAGAAATGTCTAAGGGATGTTGCCAGCAGGGCTGCCTCTAGTACAGAGTTCCATCAATCCATCAAACGCATAAAAAGAGCACTGACAGGCTCTTTAGAACAGATGAAAGGTGTAACATTATAGACCGGGCTTATAAAAAGAAGAGTCCATGCAAATAATAAGAAAGCAGACGGTCTGTGAAAAGAATAGGCAAAAGGCCAGGGCTTTCAGGGTCTCAATACGGACTTGACACTAATTACACACGTCCTGATTGCATGGACTTCCATTTGAGATAATTCAGGTCCAGTCATCTGAACTAGTATATTGGCAAATCTGTCAGACACATATTGTATTGAATGTCCCGAATGACAGAGCGCCTTGGACTTGGAGGCGATGTATGTATGCACACAAAACATACGCTGGCAGACTGTCTTCAGAGTCAAAGATAGTCAAATTGTGAAGCATGGTATGTACAATGCCTTACACACTGAAGTAAAATCATTGGCTCAAAAAGCCACTGAAAGGTAAAAGTCAATTAATAGTGCTAATGGTACAGAAAACTAAATAGGGTGGGGCTACACATGACAGGTCTCCAACAATTAGATTTATTTAGATTCAGTGTTCATGGTGATTTGGGTGATTTCATGCCAAACACCTACTAGAGGTGTGCATTACATGCAGGTTTATAATTTGGGACCGCAGCCCACCTGCTGCTGCACAGTTTATTCGCCCCTCTGCACCTCATCTATTAACAAAAAGGGGCCGCAAATAGGTCCATCACCAACCCTATATTACTTAGGTAGTGGACACCTGTGTCATGTTAGTGTCACTAATGGATTGAGGATAGTTCGTCAACCAAACACATCCAGTACTGTTGTCAGAAACTGATCACTAATGAAGGTGCTAGAGGGTGGCCAACATTACCTAATAAGGAGCACCAAAAAGGTGGGCGTGTCTAATAATGTTCAACAAATGTGAAGCAAAAATTCTAGCAATACTGTGGAGTGAAACACTGCCATCAGGTCATCATCCACTCCCATGCCACTCACATATCGGTGTCACTGCTGTGCTGAGAATGGTTCTCTATTTCAAATAATATCTGGTCAGCTGTGATCCTACAGCAATCCCTTTCCACTGATGGATGGACTAGAGGGGGGCTAAATGGATAAAATGGCAGATGAGTGGAGGTATAAGGTACGTGTACCCGACAAACTGGCAATTCCGTGTATACTGCCCAATTCTTTCCCCACATGTGCAATATTTCTGATATTTTGTTCTGAATTACAACCTCGACTAATAGATATCTCCAGACCTCTAAATGGACCAAAATGTCTAGAGGAGGGCTTTTCAGTCCTGGTTCAGGAGGGTTAGTGGCCATCCCAGTTTGGTCATTTCCATCTTCAAACGCCCACTAAACCTAGCAAGTAACAGCTGCATTGAATCAGGTGTATTTGAGCCGGGAAATCACTGAGCTATTCTGAACACCCCCGATCTAATGAGACACCCCACTGCATGAAAAAGTAATTAGCGCCTGATCCTATTGATTGGGCTGGCTTACAGGATGCATGCAAAAATGAGGTGGCCTTAGCTTGGTTTAGGACCCCTTCCAGCTGCTAGAATGAATCACAGCCATCTGAGAAATGTCTCAGAAGCTGAGCTGTCTTGCTAAGGGCATTGGCTCGCACTCTGCCAGCACTGTTAGCTCATTCAGCTCTACTGACATGGCAGCGAAATCTGAAAACACAGAAGATTAAGCCAAGATCACTCATTTGGTTCAATCTTTTACTCATTTCCAAGATGCATCCCTGAATAGGAGCACTCAACCTGCTGGAAATAGGCTTAACAGATGCGCAAAAACTGGGAACAAACTACAGAGTTTGCGAGAAATGGCTGTACCCAACATGCTAAATCCTTCACATGTCGAAGTCCATTTAACCCTGCATGCTAATATCTAAAGAGGACAACAACTGGCCACAGGAAAAGGTCAGACATTCATCTATTGCCTGCTGTAATGAGAGCTACAGCAGTCTTTATTTAAGGATGCATGAGGAGAATACTTAAAAAGGATCCACTGCTTTAAGAACTACTCTCCTAATACCATTTGGCAAATGCTCCTCCGGTAAAGTGACCCTGGGCTCTTTGAATCAGGTCTCTCCATCAAATAACAAAGCAGCTAAAGCTAGGAGTAGGTAATCATTCTTCCACCAAGCAATTCTCTCCGTGCTACTCTGCTAATCACTGAGCCAGGCTTGGCCCAGCCTTGATGCTGTTATAACTATGGTCATTTTGGCCTCCACAGACAGTGTGTAGATTCAGTTTTAGCCTTTGGGGTCAATCTTTATCCAGGAAAGTGATGATCTCTCTTTCTTAACAGTCCTAACCTTCATGTAGGATGTCATCACTGCGGGCAGTCTTCCACCATAACTCTTTTACTTCTGTCTCCCTTTGCACTTTTTGCAGAGAAAAAGAATGTAAATGGGAGAGAACCAGCTATAAATTAGCATACAATTTGTGGACACTAGATTCTTACACTGTTCCTTGATAGCTCTTGGCTTGAAAATACCGATCCATGAAGAAACTTTCCATGATATGGAGGTTGTGTAACTTTAGAAATAGGTTCTTAATGCTGACCATCTTACAAAATGGCTCTGCTTGGAGATTCTTTAGGGAAGCAAACATGGCTTCTGTAACACCTGCACTTAAGCAGCAAGTATCCTTTATTCTTTTTAAAGTCTCAGCTCTTTTTTAAAAACTTGGTTGGTTCAAGGCTGCTCTGAAAGTGGTCTTCACCTTGGAAGAAAGAACGCACAGAGAACTCAAACTGAGATTCCGGGGGTAAGTTTGTACATCTCGCATGAAGCCCCTGTCCATGGCGGCCTCTCATTACACTTGTATTCTTGCTCTGGCACGTTTCCTCACTTCATTTGAGAAAAGAAACTCTTGTAAATATGGTAACTAAAAGGACAAGTTGGTTTGTAAGGACAGAAAGTGAAGTCTCATACGTCCTTGAACAGCCGATATTCATGGAATAAGAAAAAAAAAGGATATTGAAGAGTATCCTTGAATCCTCTCGCAAAGCACATATAGATTCACAATGGCACGAATGAAGATGTCACGTAACAAGGGTGCAAGGCACAAGGGCAGGCGAGATTAGCTATTATATTTGGTTTACGAATCAAAATCCTCTTTTTTGAATGTTGATGTGGACGTGGCGAAAAAAAAAGGCTTTCATTTCTAGGTGAAGTGACCCCTCCGCATACTCCATATTCCTCCTGCATGTGAAGGACTCGCTGAAACATCTGCATGACATAATAATTGCATCACTAGAAAGTGCCCCCAAGGGAACGGTGAAGGAAAGGGGGAAATTTTACATCCAAATGAGTAGCAGCACACCTTATTTGAAGTGGGATTCCTTACCTCTGCCCTAAGAGAGCCATGCGGTGCAATCACATAGTTTGTGTTATGCAAATACATCCTTCCAGCTTCATTGGACTAAAACCTCTCAATATTGAGCCCACAAAGGCACTTCAGACTTCGGAAAATAGCAACCTTAGCCCAGCAAGTACAAACTGTGATAGAGTAAAAAAATATGCATAATAACTTGGCTATACTTACAAATAAGTGATGGCATTCAGTTCGCTTCCCAGCAGGCCTTTGTGAATAAATTTCACCATCCAGAAGATGGACATGTCATTGATTAGTCTCAGCCTCAGACTCTGTCAGATGAAAGTTAGATATAAGCTAGACTGGCCAGAAGTTGCCAGTTGCATTCTGATTGGCTCTCCATGCATCCAAGTGTACATATTTCCATGCAGCCAGTTTCAGGAGGCTGATGGGAAACACACCTTGGCAAGCAGCACTGCTGCCATGACTGGCCTTTGAGAGAGAGATAGTGGCTGTAATGAAAAAAAAAAAAACAAGTTTATGAAGTTCACAGCATCACATCTTTAAAAGGTCTTCAAGTTTGCTTTGAGGCACTTGCTACGTTTTTAAAGGGATCTATCTTCGCCTACTGCATGCCAATTTGGTCGTAGCCCAATGTTGAAAGCCATCCTACACCTGGGCCTGTTAAAGTACTCAGCTTTTGGCCATGTTACAGGATGAAACGTTTGATGATAGACAGAAGTACGGCTTTGAGAGACTAGGTGCTGAAACATTGCTATGAGGATTTGATTGCGTTCAGCCACGACAACATTAGTGAGGTCCTGTACTGACGTTAGGTGATTAGTTCTGGATCACAAAAAGCCGCTCTGACTCATTCCAAAGGTATTGAATAGAGCAGTTATTCTGCTCAACAGCTCAATGCTAGGGGCTTTATACCCCTCCAGGTGATGTTTGGCATTGATCATTAACACATGGAACTGTTCCATAACATCCCATTGTATTGGCAGTGCTTTTCTATGCAAATTAGAGAAGCTGTGCGTGTGGTTTAATGCCAGTGTCAAAAATGGGTGCAGGTAGATGAAATCACTAATTAGAAGGGGATAGTAGCGCACAGGAATTTCAGCAATCAAACAATTCAGCTGAAAATGGCCACAAAAGTAGAATAAGGAAAAGAAGCAGGAATTTCAAGAGAAAAAAATACAAACAGTAGACAAAGTGTATATCTAAGACTTAGTGAACAAGACGCTGGTGAATATGAGGTCAACGCCAGCCTTCACTTTTCAGCTCTGTGCAGGTGTGTTTCTACATTAGACAAGTGATCAGTAATCACTGTTCCTTGTAAGTATGAAGGAGGCCTGATTCCACCTGAACACACAATATCCACTCAACAAGTAGAAAACATTCCAAAAAGGAAGCGAAAAGAAAAGTCCTCGCATGCACTTGTGGCCAGTTGTTGGAATAAAGATTAAAATCCCAAACAACAGAGCATTAGGGTAAAAAATGATGGAATTCTCAGTCATTAAGTAGATCTTGTACATAATATAATCACTGGTATCATCACAGTTTTTTAGCAGGTTTCAGTGGTTCTTGAATTTTCTAGCCAAGAATTTTTATGAAAACACTGATGGGTTGTACGCGTTGCTACAGGTTACATTTGTAAATGTAGTGGTTAAAACAATTGTTGTGTCTATGAGTGCAAAACTTTCATTTAGTGTAATGCTTTGGGTTCTACGCTGGGCAATAGCTGAGTGCAGGATGGCCAGAGCCTGTTTGCCTTCCTCGCTCTCCATGGGGGGGAGGCATATGGAGTGTAATGGAATAAGGAACCACACAATCAGCCAGATCAATCATGCTGATGGAGGGTTGACAAAGGTCAGAACCAGGTCACTTCTCTTTCCCACTGAGGGGTCTGAATTACATCCACCAAGAAAGTCAGCCTTTAGTATAATGGTTTATGGAAATGATGCCTTTGAGATGTTATGTTGTTTACTCTATGAATTATGTATGCTCTTACAGTATGGTTACTTTTTATTGGATTAAGTTAGAGAGAAATTCATCTCAACACACTTTCATAAAATCATCCAATTTTTTTTTATTACATTATACATAGTAATATAAACAACATATATATGTAAAACATCATATATATATATATAGAGAGAGAGGGGGGGGGCGATGTAGCTGTGATCAGTGAAGCTGTTTTAATTTATATAATGGACACACTGAAGAAGTGTTGCTAGGACACGGGCTAATGTTCACAAAATCACTATTTATCATTGCATCAGTGAATGGCAAAGCCTAAATAAATCAAAGAGAGTGCAATTATTCATCACTAATTATCATAAGCTTCTTGACATCACATGGCATACCGTCTTCAGCTTTAATTAACTTATTTTGGAGCGCTTGACAAAAAATAAATATTTAACTGTTAAAGGAAGAGGTGCAGTTTAGGGAGTAGGGGAGTCATGGAGACCTGAAGCATCTGGCAGTCTCCCTCGAGTTCAGCAGCCTCTTCTCCCCCCTCTATTGCTGTCTCTCTCTCTCTATCTCTCTCTCTCTCTCTTTCTCACACACACACACACACACACACATACACTCCCTTTTGAACACACATCTGTCGCCAGTTGAAACCCTCCTTCACAACACTGTGCAAAATCCATCAAGTCACTACTTAGACTTCTGCAGTGGAGCATGGCTACTAAGTTGATAGGCCTTCAGCCCAGAAGCTGTTAAAGCATCCATATCTTACTTTTTTGTTCTCTGTCCTTTTTCCACTGGAGGTCTACTTTTCCTTGGCTGTGTTGTACAGGGGGTCATCGAGGTACGACGCAGATATGTTCCTACGAGAGTGATGTAACCTGATGTAACCTGTAGTTTGGTGTAAGTTGAATCACTCCCTAGCCTTCATCACACCAATTCTAACACCGTTGAAAAATCATAAAAACAAAACTAAGCCTCAGACCAAGAATAGGAAAGCACCCTCACTCATACGCCGTATTACTGCATATTCTTCCATTGCGTGCAACCAGAGTAGTTTGTCCACATATTCTGTAAATACGAGGCTAACGGTGGAAGTGGATTGGGAGTTAGCATCGCAAACTCGAAATGTTGTATATCGAGACTCAAAGACCCCCTGTAACTAAGTTTCATAAAGCCATTTTCCAAACTATCTTCACCCAGAACATCTTATTTCAATCAAAATTCTACCGTGCCTTTAGGGCCCCCTAAATGTAACAGACTGGTTTTTGTTTGTGCTTCACTTAGGAAGCAGTCTGTGCTAAAACACTTAACTACGCTGTGGGTGGGTAGAGATAAACTGCCACACTCTGAATAGGTAGATATGTAAATGGTCTTGGAGATATCATTAAAGAAATAGCATCAATTTCCATCAGTTTGGTTTATATATGTAAAGTATAGTAGGTTTCAGCAATGTTTACATCCTACATCAAACTATTTTTAAAAGATTTCCAATAAAATAGACCGTTTAAGTTCGTGATTAAGTTGTCAGACGTGAACTGTAATGCATGCTGTTCTATCATGGCTATGCATTAGCAGGTATTATTTTTATTCCAAACAGGTCATGTGACCGGCAACAAAGGGACATATGCATCCCAAGATCCCAATTAACTAACTCTTTCCCAGTACAAAAGCCACAGTTTGCTCTCATATTATATCTGTTTAGCACTGCAGTGTGATCCACTGAAGAGATGACACAGGTTTTTTTTTTCTTTGCCAGCTAGCACAAATAAACAGAAAAAAAAGCAATTAGCACAGACGCTAACAACACAATGAAGCCGCTCGCGTACGGAGAACGAGATAAAGAACAACACGCAAACCCAGCTCCACTGGAGAAAGCCACTCGGGCACGTTGCAGCACTCCTTTATCTTTCAGATTAAACAGAAGGCAAAGCTGCTTTAGATGCCACAGTATGATTGTTCAGAGGCTTTGTTGGGCCACTCTAGGCCACTTTTGTGAGACGGAAACAATGGAGGCTCCCATTACGGAGGCATCGTTTTCACGCGAATGCGCCATTACAGCCGCCTCGTGTCTGTTATGCAGCCCTTCATTGCACATTCAAGAGTCTGCTTCAAAACTACAGCGATGAGGCAAGCGCCGGACCAGAGAACGGCGAAGACAGATGAGGCGGATGCTTCCCTTTGTGGCCGGCTCCCTCATTTGAAGAAATTAACAAGGGAATGCACAATGCGCTGAGACAAAGACGCCTAGTCGGAGGCAGGCATTCAGCTCTCCACACCGACTTCCAGAAAGAAAAGGGGAGGGAAAAAATGGACCATCTGTCTCAATGCACTGCAGCACGGCCTGGGGAAGAAAGTGAAGCAAGCATTCAAACTTTTTTTTTTCCCTTTTGTCTTCCAGACGCTCTGCTAACGAGTCTGGTGCCCAATCCAACAGCTGCAGAAACTCATAGTGCAGTATGACGCGTGGACATAGCCTAAGTGGCCAGATATTAATGAAGTCTAATTAGTTGTCGGTAGAAAGTTATTATCTAATAGCTCAGAGAACATATGGGATTTTTTTTCCTCACCGCACGGTCAACAGTTAGAACAGATCTAAATGGAAGTAATGGATCTCAGGGCTCCACTTTCAGTTCATTTTCCACCTGCTTAAAGGACGACTAAAACTCTGTCAGTGGTCTAGAGCCTCCAATTTGGCTAATTAGCGGTAATGCTTGCTGGTTAGCTTAAAATATTAACTGTAGTGCACTGTCACACACAAACGTCTATGTGGGCACAGATGTATGTTTATAGCAATGCAAGGCTTCAGTCTGAGGCATTATCTTGCTCAGCATGAGATAATATAAAACACCTTTGCACGCTCGTGTAGAATCAAAGCCAACTTATAATTTTCTTTGTGAAAATATGGGTTAAACACTTGTTGAGCAGTGCAACTTAGCAATCATCTTAGCAAGTAGTGCAAATAATCCAAAATGTGGTGATCAACACACAATTACACAAATTTCTACAGTTATGTACCAAAATGTGTAGAATCAAACACAATTACCTCTCTGCAAAGATGAGGAAAGCACAGGTTAAAGAGTAGAACTTTGCAATCATCATACAAAGTAGTGATAATAATGCAAAAAGGCAGTGATCAACACTTCACTAATCACTATGAAACACAATGTACTTAAAATATTCTTAACTTTACCTTAATTTATACACCAAACACCTTAATTTGAATTAA
>JBBKCR010000001.1:16083101-16101880 GCA_037577295.1 Ladigesia roloffi
TTAATTTGTAAACTGTTCCCTTAATTTTACCTTAAAAGTGGATTTAAGGTGTGAGTATGAAACCCCTTAATCCTAAACATATGGCATTTTCTTCAAGAGGCTCAGTTATTTAATGGGCAAATTTAAAAAATAAGGGAAAATTTCAGTAGTTTTACCCCTTAATCAGCCTTAATCTTTGCACTTTTCCAATTAATTTTCCTTACTTTACTGGAAATTAAGGTAAAAGTTAAGGTTATTTTAAGGGGTAAAATTAAGGGGTTAGGTTTCGCAGTGTAATGGACACAGATTCCCAAAAAAACTCTCCAAAATCTTGTGGAAAGCCTTCCAAGAAGGGTGGGACCTGTTATTGCTCAACTAGGGACAAACACAAAATGAAATTCTATATATTAGAATGCAATTTCTTTAAAGTCCTTGTAGACATCCCCATACTTTTGGCCATTTAGTGCATGTAGCTAAATATTAATATTTTAGGCTTAGTACATAAGGGATGACAATATGATGACATTTTTGTACATTCAAATAAACTGCCACAATTTGCTTTTCTGAGTGTTTCAGTATTATTGTCAGTGCAGAAGGGACATTGCCCAACTGCAAGTTATATTACAAGCTGAAGACAATTAGTGATAAGATTCAGTGACCGGCTGACATTAAAAAGACTCATAAACAGTGAATCCTAAAAAAATGAACTGAATGAATGTTTATTTAAAGGTCACATGACTGGTTCTGTTTGTCTATTGCAGTTAATCAGTACAAAGTCAGGATTGAGATATATACATACTAAAAGAAGAGTGAGATAATGATGAAAGCAGACAAAGTATGTAGAATAGTCACTTGTCGAAACTGGCTGTTGGCTTAAACCATAAGTAGGACTGTCTTTATCCTCGGGTTCCTCGGTGTTACACCATAGAACCGTTCCTTCGACAGTTATTTAACCCGAAATTTAAGTCGAAACATACATTAGCCTCAGTCACTTACCCATCCTAACACATTTTCATTACTAGCTAACCAACCCCTGCTGATCTAAAAGAAAACTGCCAGCATTATACACACTATATGGACAAAAGTGCTGGGACGCTTGGCCATTACACCAACAGAGACTTGAATGACATTGCATACAATTACACAGAATAATAATATGGAACTGCCCCTCACAACTGTTTCTTATTTTACCTAATTAAGAGGGGTGTCCCAATACTTTGGTCTATTTACTGTGGATCAAACCTACCTGAAATATATTTATTGCTCAAATCATTGAGTGACTTACAAGTTCGAAAGATATTTTGCTACATTTTCTAATACAGAATTCCCAATCTCTGCACTACTACACTGTTCCACATTCATTTATAAAAAGACCAACCTGAGTTGTTGTTATATGTACTCTGTTTCATAAGGCTGTGTGTGCAAGGCAACAATTGTAATGAATCAGAGAAATGTAACGTGCTGTAAATGTAATATAAGACACAACATCAACCCATTGACTGCTTAGAGCCTGGCAGCGTTTGTTGTGGAATAGTTGAGTGGGTCTTCCTTTACTGTCTGCTTTTTATTGATTCTGCATGATCTGTAAATCATGTTGTCACTAAATGTACCAGTACCGCTGACCAGCTTGTAGATCTGGATCAGGCAAATGATGACACCCCACAGTGCTGACAGTGACGAGCCCATGCGTGTTTAGTGTTGATTTGTTACAGACCTTATTTCTTATGATATTCAGCCCAGCATTTTCTGCTGGTGTTACCCCAACACATACACCACATGCCACCTATAGAGGCCAAGTTAAAGCGGCTCCACTTTAAAATGCATTGTGTAGTGTTGGTGAGCACTTTTAAGCATTACAAGTTAAACCTGAAATGATAAGGGAGAGCAAAAAAGAAAAGAAAAGAAAAGAAAAATCATATTTTTTTTTCGTTTCAACCGGTGCTGGTGCGCAGATAAGGCTGTGGTGTCTGTGTACGTGTGCTTGAGTCCTTTATCAGTGGAGGAAAGCACCCTGAACCGTGACTAATGCGGGTTCGGCTCTCCTCCTCCAGCCGCACGGCAGACAGGGGCCGGCGGCATGTCAGCCCTCCATCTGCTGACCCTTCTCCACGTCCTCGGAGAAGGTTGCCCCACCTCCCCACATGGTCAGTGCATGGTCAGCGAGCGGGGTGTCCCTCCTCCCCTCCACCTGGAGGTGATGCACTCAAGCACTGCAAGGACCTTCTTAACTAAACTCTCTTCAGAACTCAGCAAACACAGCGTAAGTCCACCCACGCTTCTTCCCACACGGACATCTATCTCACAAAACATCTCTCCAGAGAAACAGTCAGGCAAAACATAAAATTTACACAATTTTCCCATTAACTCAGATATAGTCAATTAGCCAGGATCTCCACATTTTGCTTCCATGCAACAGCACTGGAGCTGTGAGGCTCAGAAACACTACAAGTCAACAGTCACTCAAAGCTTTAAAGGAATTACATCCCAAAAACCACTTGGAGCAGACTCGTCATTGTGGTTTAGAACATGTGAGATACAAAAATGAACAAAACATAAATATACAGCCGAATGGTACAACAAAACACACTTGGAGTTCTGATCTAGAATATGTTTTGGAGACAATGACCATCATAAATATGGAGGAACTAAGCCATAGTCAGTACACTCCGGCCCTGGTGTGGTCCAGCTGCCTGTAGCAGTGAAGGTTTGTTTATATTTAAAGGTTTCTGCACCACCTTGACAAAGGACTTGGTGCATTTGAATCGGGTTGTGTGTCTGTGTGGGATGTTTTTATGGAAACAGCTTGGATGGCCATTGATTTCTAGTCTTTGCGCGCAATATTATCCTTGGAGCTCCAGTTCTAAAATAAAGAAGCAAAATATGGACTCCCACCACACCTTGACTGACAACCTTCATCTAAAAAAGCATGTAAATGAGATATTTTTGCCAAACTATTACTTTTAAGAACCACCCACTGAAAGAATCAAAAATTGTTCTTTTATGAAATCGCTTCAAAAATCTTTTAGAGACCTTTTTCTAAATAGTGCCCAGGCCACCAACCTAAAACAGCTCCTGAGTGACATCAGTTGTAATATAAAGCTCCAGGACCAAGGCCATGGAAACCGTCCACCGTGACCCCTGTTCTGCGTTTGTTTTTGTATACTCTGACAAAGAATGCATTAAAACAATGAAAAGGGGGGAACATTTGGATGACTGACATGAAAGGCAAAGTTCAAAGGGATTGCGAATTACAGCGGGTTGCATCATGAGAGGCACTGGGGAATCAGTTGCTGAGGAAAATGAGTTCTCAGATTTGAATAGAGCGCAGCAGCACCAAAATGGCTAGAAACTGCATCTAGATCACAACCTGTTTAATATATTCTGACATGAGCGTGATAACACAAATCCAGTCTGATGTGAAACACAAAAAAGGCAAAATAAATAAAGTGAAGAAAGAAGATTTATGCTAACAATTAGCATTTTCATAAACCTTTTTTTTTCGCCTTTCGGTTCGGCTTCGCGCGTGTAGCGCTGTTTCATTTGTCGCTCTTTGATTTGAAGTGCAAAAAAATTGCACTAAGCTACTTGCATGTCAAGTAATGCCACTGCACAATCAAAGATCTGCGCATATCGAAGGAAAACCTACACATGCTCGTTAATCCAGAGAAGTCCACGCAACAGAAAATCTCCCCATAGGTTTTCATAGCCTGACCATGATGGTCTAATTGAAGCTTGACTTCAGACCGAAAGCCACATGAACACACCCTCTGATCACCACACGACCTCCACACTAGGCTAAACACAGGGCGTTTCCTTTCAGCAGGAACATAATAACACCCTTCTATTCCTGTAGCAGCAGATGGGAGCTGGTTGTCCGTTATGCTCCAGTTTTCGATCCTCTCTTCCCAAACTGACTGTTTGATTCACTTTGTTGGAGACGCTGCATTTTTATTTCGGCTCAGGTGTCAGCGCAAGGTCCTTTCACCTTTAAAATGGACTCTGCCAAATGAAAACAATGTCCAAAAGCTAGCACGCTTTGGAACACAGCGCACGGCTGGTCAGCTGGCTTAGAGGGCAGCAGATGATCACGCACTGTACACGCTGTATCCATTTTACAGTCATTTAACACACTTTTATGAGACGTCTGGGCCACATTAGATGGAGCAGGCCTTGCGGGCTTGGAAAATTGCCACTTCGGCTTGGTTTTACTTGATTGTTAACTTTGCAGCTTCAGGTTTGGAAAGACCATCAAGAAAATGGCACACGAGAAATTGCACAGAAAAGTACCAGTTTTGGGTCAAATATGCATATAAAATGTTGGTTAGGCGCATCTTTATAAAGTGTCTGAATTTTAAAACAACGGATGTGTTGAAGGGAGGTTGAGTTTGAAGATTCTGTTCCATTTTGCATGATGCAAATGGGAAAGAGCAGAGGATGCGAACAATCAAATGCCCCTCGAATATTCAAATATGCATGAATTTTGATTGCACTCCACTCCTTGACACAGCTCCCCGTGCACGGAGGGCAAAGCCCCTCGGGTGAGGAACTCAATAAGGGTCTTTAGAAACTATGAGCAACAGGCGAATCGGAAATCTGCAGGGCCTACAAGTACGCCAGCTGAGACAGAAAATATTGATGGAGACAACCTCATGCTGTTCATCCATTTGAAGCTTTGACAGAGTTTATTTGACAAGCTGGTAAAACATTCTCAAGCATGATAACGATTAGAAGCTTAATTCCACTGTAACCATTCTGGAAGGCCCACACAGCAACTTTATCAGCTGGCCAGAAATAATCCAAACAGAACACCCAAGCTTTACATGCCAACCACTGCACATTTGATTTAGACCTGACAATCCAAAAATGATAAATGTACCAAGCGAGCAGAAGCACCAAAGCCAAAATATCACTGGCAAAGTTCAGTATCACAACTGCAAAGGCAGAATATACCAGACAGTCATATTGAGACAAATAATTTAAAAAAAAGAATAAAAACAACAGGCACTCTGTAATTAAAGAGCAAATGTCCAAACCTCACTCAGTCCATTATTGTGATTTTTTTAGGTAATGGCAATGTTTTACTTCACCTCAGCGGTCACTAACCTTTTTATCACCGCGGACCAGGTGGGGGATTCTTTATACATAGATCAGTGGTCCCCAAACTTTATTTCCTCACGACCCGGTTTAATATAAGAAATCCGGTCATTTAAAAAAAAAAATCATTTTTCTAAATAAAACATTGTTTAGTCTCTGATAGTAAATAAAAAGGAAATACTGTAATTTTTCCGTGCACCCCGCGGACTGGTACAGCCCGGGGATTGTGGACTGCTGGTATAACTGATCAAAACTCACTCAGTCCTTGCGTAATACAGGGTACAATATTAGGTGAATTCCAAAACTCACTCAGTCCACTCACACAGTCGCAATTGGTACTTACTTACCCGGGTATCCCAGGGGGTAGAACATAAACAAAGCTATATAAATATTAAACTTGTACATAGTTTTGTGACATTGAATATCAATTACCTTAAAAATAGTTTACATTATATTTTTAAACTAATTTGCAGATAATAAAATGTGCCAGAGCTGCACTGAATGACAACTCACTGTAAAATTGCAATTAAAAAATTTACTTTTGGCAAGAATTGATTTTCAATAAGAAGAATGTTGAGTAGAATGTTAAGATATATTGAAATATGTTTAACAATGCAGCCATTTCTTTTAAGCTATAGTATATTATTAAATCCTGCTGCACCTTTCAAAAAAGTGCTTGTTGTAATGAAACTTTATGAACGTTCGCAACAGATCACTGTTCGAAACAAATAAAAAATATGACTCTGGGTGTCCAATACAGGACTGACTTATAATAAAATAAAAAGGTCTTTCAAAGGTCTGAAAAATATGAAATAAAACCATTTACACTTTATTAGAAAGTGTTTCTTTGAGGGTCTACCATTCTGGCCACACACAGTGGTCAGCTGGTATGTGTGCAGCTATATAGAGGAGTTATAAGGTTGGAGCACCTCATAAAGTGGCCAGTGATTGCAATTACAAAGTAAATGTTTCCAATAAAGTGCCTAGTCAGAGTATAACAATTGAACACATTTAAAGAGAAAATGGCACACATTGAATTGGTTGTGGACTTTAAAAGAAATCTGAGTATCAATAAAGAGGATGGACTGTGCTATGGCCTTCAAAGTCTGAACCTCATTACACCACTATGTTCATGATGGCTATTCTACTGCATGGTTTTAAATTTCACTCAAGGACTTCCTAATCTTCGCTATGGAACTCTTAGTTGTTGTACAACAATGGACAATCTGATTGTCTAAGCCACATTTTAAGGTTTAAAACATATGTGACAAAACTCATCAGAGTTCTAAATTACTGTGTTTTGTAACTAAAACACATATTCTGTTTCTTGGCAACCATAGCTCACTGCTAATTAAGGCTACAACAAATATTCAATACATTCTATGATTAAAACACTCAGGAAAAAGAAAAAAACAGAAAAGTCACTCATATCACTGAGATGTTATTACATTTATGGATACACACACTTTAGCAAGGAAACCAGCCCTTGTTCATTAAGCTAAAGGCTATTTTGTCACCAGCGGCACTCAGCTGCCAGCTCTGCGCCGCAGACTTCTTGGATGGTTTGTGGCTCCATTTCTCACTATCTTATCAGTTTGAACTTCAAATGAGTTTCCCACTACTCTGAATTGCTAGCCTGCTAGCTTGCTGTTTATTCTCCGATGTGTTTATTTCTGAGGTAAAAAAACATGATCCAGATGAATGTATCCAACCCACGTGACCATCAATATTAGGAAAAGGAATTCCAACATCATTTTTTTCCAATGAGGCATTAAGAAACATATGCTAAGTTCTGCTCATTACCAACACTATAGATATAACAAATAGTATTCAATCAAATGCACTGTGTGGACAAAAGTATTGGGACACATCTGTTTTTCATGGTTTGAGCCAGCCCCCCTACTTCCAGTGAAAGGCAATCTTCAGCATACCAAGACATTTTGCATAATGCCATGCTTCCAAATGTGTGGACACACGTTGGGGAAGAACCTTTTCCTATTTCAGCATGATTGTGCCCTAGTGCACAATGTCCATAAAGACATGGTGTTATAGCTGCAATAAGGGAGTCTACTCTATATTACAGTCTGTGTATTTGAATGCAATGTCATTAAAATGACCCTGATGGTGTAAAGGTCAGCTGTCCTAACACTTTTGTCCATATAGTGTGTTTACAATAATATGAAAATATTCAATAATTGTAGCCAAACGGTTATGAACTACAGTGTTTGTTAGAAGAATTGTTTATGTAACACACACTCAGGGCCGTTTTAGCAGTTTTAAAAGTGAAGGTTCCAGCCATGTTGCTCCTTGTTTTGCCTCAAGATCCCCATTGTATTCCTAATGGATATTTATTTGGAGAACAGACATAAGTGAGATGCAATAGTGTTAAGGAAAGTTCTGACCCAACTAAAGAGTCTCTAGGGCTAAAACTACACACATATTTTTAGCTTTGTTACAATTTTAGATTCTGGGATGAAGGTTTGACAGCAATTTCCAATGTTTTATTTGTTGAACATGTCTTGATTCCACAGAGCTGTAATTAGATACTACACAGAGTGGTGTAGGTCTCAAACAGGGCCAAGACTCAAAAACCACAGTCCCTTGAACCTGACCTCAGAAAATAAGCCCACTCATTTAAGTATGGGTGTGTGCAAATAACGTAACCCCCTAGATCTGCCCCCAACACACACACACACACACACACACACACACACATTTTTACTCTTGCAGGATACACTCAAACATAGCGGACAGAGCATAATATAAAACATACGTGCACTCAATTGTTATTTTGGGCAGTTTTTCAAACCTGTTTTAAAACTGACCCTCCCTTTCCAGGGACCTTTATTTTTGGAAGGAGTGTTTCATTTGTGCAGCTGGATATAAACAATCACATGGTCTTTGAAATCTAGATTGATCTCCATCTGCTTAATAGTTTTTGGTATTCCTTTGTGAAGTGACGCCAAACTAACCTACTACTAAACAAGTAACTAACAATAACAACCCAATCTGCATCTGAAAGTGACATTACCTTCCAGGAACTTATTTTTGGAGAATATTTCCAGGTCCACAAATGCTATTTCTTTTAAGAAGAAAGTTCAAGAGCACATCTACTGACTCCAAACAAAAGTCAACCTGTGTTCCGCACCATTCACAGCTTCTGCCAGGCAATCTGTCCAAAAACGCATCTTCCCCAGCAGCATCCCGGTCTGGTAAAGCAACTGCGAAGGCCTCTAGAGTGTGATGAAATCAGCGCAGCGCAACACTGGGACACCACTCCCACTCATCTCCCACTTCGATCAGGGACTCTACACAACCCCCCAGACGAGACCTATTCACATTCCTGCCATCTGGCTTTAGCAGCCTAAAGCACAGTTTCTACCCCAGAGCCATCAGGCTCCTCAACCTGCCTCCTACCTGAACTCATAATTAACCGTCCCGTCCTACCCGACCCCCACGCCGGCACTTTAAAGCCATTTTAAATCGCCTTCATTTAGCTTGGACTTCAACAAGCCATTTGCATACTTTATTGTCTGCAGCACTCTTTAATGTTTAATGAGTGTTTGCGGTGTTTAATGTTTTACTCCCACTGTCCAGTATTTCTACACCTAATGGTTCCATACAGGTACCGTCTTCACTGCGATGGTAAAGACGATCCATGCATGTAAAGGTATGTAAACACTGGAAATGTTTCAGAACATACCATTTACCCAGCCTATATACTGTATTTCATGCATTCAATTGTAGTGGCAAAACTGCTATTTTCACAGTGTTTTCACATAATAGGACAGCTAATCAGACGAAAACCGGTCTATATGATTTCAAGGGCTAAAGACAAGCTGGACATGTGACACACAGATATAGAGTTTAGATCGGGCCCAAAAAATGAGACCCGACCCAACCCAGCCCGGCCCGACACATTAACTGTAATTATCGGCCCGAGCCCAATTAAACCCGACAATTTTTTTAAATACGTGGGCCGTTATAACACACGTTCTCAACTGTGGGTGTGTTCCTAAACACACACTCCGAGCTCCAAGCACACTCTGAGCCTTTGAAACCGTTTTTAAATTACGAGTGTCTAACTGAAATAGGGTAATTAAGTAATGACTAAAAAAATCAAATGCTTGATCAAGACCCGACCCGACCCGGCCCGGCCTGGCCCGAGGACAGCAGCAGGAAATATCGGCCCACCCCGACCCGCGGGACAGGTCGGGCTTGGAATGTGTCGGGTTCGGGCAGAGAATCTAAACTCTACACAAAGTTTTTGTGAAGCAAAAATACACAAATCTTATATGAGGACTTAAAGAGGAATGAAAATAATATGTCCTTTAACTTATTATTAGAATTTCTATATGTCGTACAATTGACTATATGGAAATTTTGTTTGATTATGATGTACAGAGCTCTTATTACATCCATTATATTATGTACTTTACTGATGTGGCTTAGAAAAATAATAGTTATTGCGTGGACCGCATGAGTCACAAAATGCGCCCCAATTTTGCAAAATTGACAAAGAATCCCAGTTATTCCAGTGTGGGTGAATGCACACAGCATGGATATAACAAGCAAGTGAGCCAGTGGTGACTAGCATGTTCTTTTCCATTTCGGCCAAACATGCTTATGTACGGATAACTAAACGGCCACACACATTCGAAACAAATCTGCAAAGCCATCCTCCTCCACGGCTGCCCTACTACAGAGTGAATTGCTTGGTGGTAGAAGTTAAATGCAATTTTTCCTCCTCCTGGACCTGGACCGGGACCTGTGTGCTGAACAATGTGCTTCCTAAAGAATCCGTACAGCTCCCTGGCTCTCTTGTGCAGCGTAACCATAGAGAAAGCAGACTCTACTCGACCAGGGCAGATTGCTGCAGCAAACCACAAATGCTGACAGATGGCTTCTCAACCTTTTTCACTAGCAGCTATTGTGGATATGAGGGAGCCCTGCAAAAAAAAAAAAAAAAAGAAAAGAAAAGAGGAAAAAAAAAGCCCATTTGAAAGTATTTTGCAGCCGTTCTGGGTTCTGAGGACAGCGGGCTTGAAATAACTTTCGAACTACTTTAAGCACGCGTGCAGTGCAATAACGGCGAACTCAATAAACAAGGCTTTAATAATATAACTAATCCAGAGTGATTAGATGATTGTAATATGTAAAGGAAGCCGCTGAAGTCTCAACACTGCAGGGGCCCAGCTGTCATCTATGAGTGATTTCACTCTCTGCTGCTTAAGTATTCCATTAGAATTAAGCACGCGGGATTATTCATCTCTGAAATTTCCGAAGTGCAAAATAATCTTTGGGGCAAAGAGTACAACGCAGCGTTTGACTGAAGGATGTTCCTGGCAGAAAATAAACAGAGATAATGAAACAGGCATAATTGAAACTATGAGCTGCCCCGTATATGATGCAAAACTGCACGCTTTGTGGCAGAGAGCAATGCAATACTTCATAAAAAAGGGACTCTCACTCTGCAAACAGAAAAAAACGGTGGTGTTTGTATACTATATGTTGGCTCCTCATGTATGAATGAAGCCAAGACTAAATGGCAGCAACCAAGGTGACTCATCTTTGATTGTTGTTCTGTTCATTTGGGTCTGGGAAACTGGCCCTAGATTTCCAGAGGTTTACAGGCTCCTGCTTGTTCACCTTTCCTCTAAAAGCAAGGGTATTAACAGTTTGTCCCCCTTTAATGCAGTTACTGCCTTTACTATTCTGGGAAGGCCTCCTAGTACGCTAGAAGGTTATTTACATTTATCAGTCCGAAACAGCAAAATAACAAAAGCAGCCCGTGGCAAAACGTGGTTGGAAATGTAAAAACGAATCCTGCTCCGTACAACCAAACAAAATATACAATTCCAAAGAATCGGAAAAAGAAGAAGATATAGGCCCTTCAAATCAAGGTACATACACTGATTAGCAACAACATTAAAACCACTGACAGGAGAAGTGAGGAACATTGGTTATCTTGTTAAAATGGCGCATAATGATGTGTCCGAAAGAGTCAGAACACACAGCACTTTGGAGTTGCCCTTGTATGGGGCAGCATGCTAATGAAACCACCTCTAATGGGCATGTTAGCATCGAAACTGTATCATAGAGCAATAGAGGAAGGTGGCCTGGTCTGGTAAATCAGTTTCTACATCATGTGGTTGGCTGAGTGCTTTTGTTCCTGTTGCACCATGCACTATGGGAAAAAAGCAAGCTAGTGGAGGCAGCGCGACACTCTGGGAAATGTGCTGCTGGGAAACCTTGGGCTCTGGCAGGAATGGAGACATTCTCTTTGACAGGTACCACCTACCTAAACATTGTTGCAGACCAAGTACAACCCTTTATGACAACAGCACACCCTAGTGGTTGTGGAGGATAATGAAACCTGCCAGACTGCATTGACCAGGCCTTCAAATTCCTCAGAGATCATACTGATCTGTGGGATGCACTGGACAAACTATTCTAAAGGTAGATGGTATTACACACAACTGTATGTTACTTATCTATAGTATTTATAACCAGCATTTGTGTACATATCAAAGTGTACTGATATTTTATTCTACTCATTTTATCTATTTATTCCTATTTTAAACTGTTATACTCTCTATGTCTTTGTGTGTATTTGGAGTCATAGCATTAGCAATTTCCTGATATAAAGTTCTCTAAAGATTCCGATTCTGATTACACAGGTGGATTTAAACATATGACTGACCGCTGAACTGAACATACTGTACAGTTGTATTTAGTTCATCTACGCAACAACTAATTTCATGTACAGGACTGGACCTTCAGGACCATGTTTGCTCTGTCTGTACTTTGGGACAGTACCCTTTTTAAAAATGTAGATGCTGGGATATTGGTATGAGAGTTTGATTGTACCCAGCCACAGAAGTATTAGTGAGGTCATACTGATTCTGTAGGATCAGTTATGGATCAGTTGCATTTTAACTCTTTACAGAGATGTAGAATGGATCACCATCAATCCAAGCCAGTGAAGAATGACATCATACTTTCTAGCCTACACTAATCTACTCATGGCTCATTCTGTTGGCAAAGCTTTTCTATGAAGATCATTCAAGTTGTGTATGTGCAACTGATGCCCATGTGGGCAGTGGGCTCATTAATCAGAAGGGCTGTCTGGATACTTTTCTAAACAACGCATGAAGGATTCTTTTCAGTTCAGAAAATACTTCTTTTTTAAGTGCCATCCTAAATTCAGTCAATTAAATTGCTGTATTATTCATGTTGTATAAACTATGAAAGAATACATTAAAATTCACTATGTAATGAATGTTACAGATGATTTTTGGCTTAATCCACACAAAACAGGATGCCATTGTAAACATCAATCTATCTAACTAAAATAAACAATAAAAAACCCAAATATATGTATATGTTTGTTTTATCTAAAGCATACATAGAGACTGTATATATACCATCAGGTACACATCTCCTTATTAAGTGTTTTTTTCTTTCTTTTTATTGTTTTCTACATTGTAGAATAATATTGAAAACAAAGAGAATGATGAAGGAACACATGAAATGATGCAGTAAACAAAACGAGTTAAATGAACCAGAATAAGTGTTTATGTTTTGTTATAAGGTAATGATGTACTGTTGATTCTTTTTCCTTAGTTAAGTGGTTCTTACTGTAATGTGGAGTAGAACCATAGTGGAATAGAATTATTAATTGTGTACCAACCCAACCATTACAACTTATGATCCCAAACACATGAGGCAAGAAGGCAAGAAGGCAAGAAACTCCACTAATGAACTCTTGACGAAGAACACCTGTTAATTAAATACCATTCCAGGTCGATACGTCATGAGTCTGATTGAAAACATATAAAGAGTGCGCAAAGCTCTCATCAGAGCAATAGGTGATGTTTTCCGTGTTACTCAACAATGTAGTCAATTTTAAAAACAATGGAATAAAAATAATAAATGTAAATATATAAAACACTAAAAGGGTCCTGTGGTTTGTCAAAGAACTTTCTTGGTGTTTTTTTCATTACATTATATTGTCAAAAGTTTTGGGACATCGAATTGTTACACAAACATGGATATTAATAACAACTAGAGCAATACAATTCCTGAAGAAATTGTGAAAGGGACTGCCACCGAGCCGGACGCCGACCCCACCCCAACCATCTCATACGTGTCACACACACTATCACTAACATGTCATGGCAATAGGCCAGTCGTGACCCAAAACTTTTGTACATGTTGTTGAAGTTGACCATGTATGTCATGGGGGGCGTGGCCTCAAGCCTCGATTGAAGTTTCATAAGTTTCATCTCTTTTTCTTTCTCCCCCCCTTGCCTAACCCCCCCACGCGCTCAGTCAGTCACTCCCCCTCCCTCTCGTGTTCTCTATGCCCCCCTCCCTCTCGTTCTCTCTCTCTTTTCCCTCTCTCTCTCTCTTCCCCCTCTCCTAACCCCCCCACACGCTCGGTCAGTCACTCAGACAAGCTGAATATTTTTATATATAGGGTGTGTGGGTACCCGCCACGGTTTAGCCTGCATTAAGATGAGAACGGAAGAAAAACAATAAAGGACTTTCCTTCGGCTCCATTCATTTCATTGGGGCAGTCCCTTAATAATATTAATAATACATTTACTTTACTATGGAATTGGTCCCTCTTTGCAGCTATAACAGATTCCAATCTCCTTGGAAGGGTTTCCACAATATTTTGTGCCAATTCATTCTGTAGAGCATTTATTAGCTCCGTCACTGATGTCAGACGAAAAGACCTGGCTCTCAATCTCCATTCCAGTTCATCCTAAGGGTGGGGTTGAGGTCAGGGCTCTGTGTGGGCCAGTCAAGTTTTTCCACACCAAACTCATCCAAGAATGTCTTTATGGAGCTCATTTTGTGCAATGAGGCATAGTCATGCTGGAGTAGAAAAGGTTCTTTCGCCAACTGCATCCACAATGTTGGAAATATGGCGTTACCAAAAATGTCTTGTTCTGCTAAAGTATCAAAACTGCGCTTCACTAGAAATAAGGGGTCTTTCGCAAACGCTGAAAAACTGGTGTGTCCCAATACTTTTGTCCACATAGTGTAGCTATAAATTGAATACTGTGGGAAAACTGTGTCAGAATCTTGGAAGAGGACGGTGGCATGGCATTACTTTGTGAAGATCACCCTCACCTCAAGGTCACTACAGGCGGTCAGCGTTAGGTAAATGATACACTCAAGGAAGACATAAGTCTCATTTAAGCTCATAAAGGACATCTCTAATAAAATCCTTGGCCTGACATTAAGCAGCTCTCTCCAGTGATGGCTGATTAATTGGAGGTGCAAATGAAAGCTTGCAGTAGTGCTTAGATCCCATGCATACAGTTTATCCCAGTGTGTCCTTGCAGACGGGAGGAATCTGTCAGGAGTTACTTAGCAATGCACAGCCCATCCCTCCAAATCCCCAGCCCACCCTCTCTCCACCACCAGCACAACCACAGCAAGGCCAGGGCAAAGGCTTTTTATATCCCTTAGATGGCCTTGGATGCAGTTATTTTATGTTAACTACTTCCCACTCGTGGCTCATATAAACTTTTATTAGATGCCATTTTTATCCATATTGGTACGATTTGGGGTTTGTATTACATGTAATGATTCATACTTGAGTAAACATTATTGTTCTATTCATATCCTTGTTTTGTTTGTTTTGAAGAGACCACCCTTTAAATTGTTGGCAGTTCTTAGTACTGAAGCCAAATGGAAAAGTGCAGACTTGAAATTGTCAGTCCAGGATGCCAGAATGTTCAGGTTATTAAACAACTTGAATTAATCTTGGATAATTTTGTTTGCAGCAACATAAATCTGATAATTATAACATATTTTGTATATATATTAGATATATATATAACATGTATCTAATTAATTTAAGAAAGGTGCTACAGGAAATATGGATGATATCACCAATGCAGATTGCTAAAACACATTTCAGAAACATTGTCTAAGTTGTATTGTTTATGCACGAAAAAATGTGCACAGATATTATAAAAAAATAATAAATGCAAAGCAATATCAGAACAGTCCTGTAGAAAGGTGATGAAAATGTAATAACGCAAATGATTTTGAGAAAAAGAGAGGAACAAGCCACAGAACTACAAAGGTCAAAAGTACTGGGACACTACACCAACAGGGATTTTAATAACATTGCATTCGAATACATAGATTATAACATACACTGGGTCCCCTTTCCATTTCTTTTAACAGCTTCCACTCTGTGTCCATATAGTGTACATTACAAAGTGGGATCACAGAGAACTTTAGTTCACTTTAGTATAAAGGAAAACAACATGGAACAGCTTTTCAGATATGACAGATATGACAAATGTGGGTGGAGCTCTACCTTAGTTTAAGGGAATTGACCCAACACACTGAAATTAACCCACTTCTATTGAGGTTTATTGAAAAATATGATTGGCGAGACAAAAATCACTCCAGTGTCTTGCTTCCACCAGATTCCAACCGTCGAACTGATATTATACCAGTGTAAACCCCACATTGTGTAACTGTGAAATTAATCAAATTAAATCATTTTATTAATGTATTTGAAAAGCAGTTGTGTTAAACAATAAACAATAAAACGTCTGGAGTGTACCTTGAGTGCTTGGCATAACTTAAGCTGTCACACTGCTGACGGGGCGCCAGGTATCGGTTAGCGGTTAGCAGCCAAACAAGGGTTTAGAGACACGGTTTCTTATCCTTTAAGAGCATCAAAGAAAAGCAAGCCATAGAAAAACACAGGCGTTGACGGAGGAAGCTGCCAGAGAGTAACTGCCGAGCGCGGCGGCTGTCATTCTCAAAGGTCAACTTGAAAACATAAAGCATGCGTGAAAAGAGCTTTAGCCTCTTAAGCATCATTATGCCGTCGCATGATGTTGGTATCGTCCACTCAAGCGACGGGCAGAGAAGCACAACAATAAGACGCTCATTGGCATGCACTTCCCGGCTTTGCTGGGAAAATACAGTTAGCACCTTGACAGATTCAATGTCACTTCCGCGGGCCGGGGTGCAGCAGCCTTTTAATAGGTTATATAAAGGCTATATGTCATGTGAACCAACAAGCTAGACTGATAATGATTTAAAAGGCTCTGAGAGACAGGCTCTATAAAAGGGTTCTGACAGCTGGTCTACAATGCTCCGTTTCCAACAGGATGTCAGCATCGGCGAACAATACGTCCCCATGTCACCTCCGAATAGGCCGTGCTTGACTGAAAGCCCGATTGGTCCCATAAATTCTGCTTCTAATTACATCCACAAAAGGCAACACAAGCCCCTCTTACAAGCCTTTTTGGATGACTGTTGAAAGAAACAATGAACACCGCTGTCATACCACTTTGCATATCGTGACAAGCTCATATGTCATTGTGATGGCTTAATATACCATAATTAGGCCATTGTAAATGTCTGGTAGCAGGGCAACAGCAATGTGTTGCGCTATCAAAAAGTGAGAGAGAGATGTTTTAGCGTTAGCGAGGCTCCGGCGACGTCAACAGGAGAGGAGGTGATGGATATTTTGAAGGTGACTCGCTGAGCGAAGACTAATGGCCAGAAACGAAAACAAACATGCATAATGTACCCACCGTGTCCAGGAATTACAGTGGCTTATTAATACGCATAATCAATGAACACCTTCCGCGAAAAAGGCAAGAAAAGAAGAAAAAAATACTAATACTAACCATTCATCTCCCTAATGGTGACTCTGGCTAATTTGTGCCTGCAAAGGAATGAGCTCGTTCTCAGCTGGGTTTTCTATGGCCAGTCCTGATGTAAGAGTTTTGGGGATCTCTGAACAATCAGTACTGGTTACTATGTACTATATATATATATATATATATAGAGAGAGAGAGAGAGAGAGAGAGAGAGAGCGAGAGACCAAAGGCTGTTATCTACCGTTGTCAAACACAATCTCTGCTGCTTACAAATAACTTCTTTGACAGGTTGTTGTGTTTAATTGATGTGTAAAATGATCAATTCATTAATAACTCTTTCAGCATCCCTCGTTTCATCTCCTACTGACATAAACATTTCTAGCCTGAGCGCAATAGCTGCGGGCTAATCAGCTCAAATAATATGATTACTATTTCATAGATTACTCTGTGTCTTTGGCTTTCATCATCCGGTGGTGTGTGGTTAGGCATTTGTAATGTTTGGTGTGCTTTGTTCATGTTGGACGGCTAAGTGGGGGACTGGGAGATCATCCTTTGGTGAGGATAATTTGTCGTAAAGGTCTGTCTGAGTAAAACAAGGTCCGTCAGGAGGACGGCTACCTGTTAAGACTCCTGCACTGAAATAATGAATGCACAGGCTTTCGGAATGTTTAATCAGTGCTAACAGCTCAATTGACTATAAACCATGCATGGTACTGCTCACACGTCCTGTGTGACAGCGCATTTCATTATTAGAAGAAATGAAAACTCATTTTTAAACAGAGGAAATCCATTGCTTTCGATGCGGGACGGAAAGCTCCTCATTCCCTCAAATTCCCCGAACCTCACGCCGGATCCTGCTCCTCAGTAAGACTTTCTTTGTCTGTCCCGAACCACTGATAAAAACGCGAGGGGCTGAATGAGGTTTCACAAATAGTCCAACTTCCACGGCCGCAACCCAATTACCACGGCTTAGATAACCTCTTCTCTGTCAGAGGGAATTAACCATTGTTCTGGCAATACCTTTCTTAGAGGCAAGCCGCTGCGCTCGAGAGCCAACGTCATACGGCCGCGCTGTTTAACCCCCGACTTTATGCGCAGCTAATTATTTACAGTTCTCCAGGCAGCTTATTTACATTTGCGTATAAACTGCCTAATTGATAGATGTCACCCCTTTCCTCCCAGGGTACACTTCACGCTGCGCTGGAATAATGCACTGTTTTGCTTTATGCTCACTTTCATTTTGTTTGCCCTTTTCATTCAACTCGAGCACTGTCTCCTGGCACCTTCAGCACGCACCAACTGTACACACACATCAACTTAAAGCCTTGGGCAAACACTTTCAGATCATATTTTGAGATCGGTTATTACTTTCATAAGTGGTATATTAATGCCTACTATGAACTGCATAGCTAATGTTATTGTAAACTCCTGTCACTCTGAACTGCACGCTCCAACGTAAGCTCCACTTCACACACTCTTCTCTATCTCCACTGCCGACTTACCGCTTCCTTGAAAGGTTCTTAACCTTCCTTGGAAGGTTCCTTGAAAGGGACTTAACAGACAGTTGTACAAAAAAATGTCATTGATGTACATTACACTAACGTAAAAGGTTAAGAAACAGTTGCTATCTTATTAAATTGGGCTATTTTATAGCACAAAACATCTTTCAAGACCCCTAACACCCTGTGCACCACCTGTTTACTTTGCTGGAAGGAGATACAGAAGCATAAACAGCGGAACAAATAGACAGAGAAACAGATTTATTCCCTGGGCTATTAGAACTTTAAATGAACACTCACACTGACTTACACTGCGTAATGTGTGCCACTTACTCACTTTTACACTAGGGCCACACTTCATAATTTATACCCTAATGTCCTTGTAACGTGTGATGTACCTGCTTTGTCCATGTTCATTTAAAACACCTCAGATGTAGCAAATGGAATTTCATTGTATAGGAGCCTGTACAATGACAATAAATCTATCTATCTATCTATCTATCTATCTATCTATCTATCTATCTATCTATCTATCTATCTATCTATCTATCTA
>JBBKCR010000001.1:16111945-16127881 GCA_037577295.1 Ladigesia roloffi
TTATTATTATTATTATTATTATTATTATTATTATTATTATTATTATTATTGTTATTGTTATTATTACTATTATTATTTTGTATCATGCCTTTAAAAGATTATGATTCATCAACAGACATCCAAGAACCCAAATCAACAGAAGATAAAGAATGTGCCCTCACACACACACACACACTCACACACACACACACACACACACACACAAGTAAACAGTTGGCTGGTTACAGAGATGATGGCGAGGGCAGCAGTGAGCAAACACACACAAACAGTTCTGCTGGCTGAGAGAAAGTTTCTCACTCTTAACAAGATTTCCGCTCTCTGCTACAGAGTTTACTCACCGCCTGCGAGTCGTGAGTGAAAATCTCCATCAGAGCGAGGAACCTTCCCTCCACAGTTTCTACATCACAGATAGATCCAACATTCATTTCTCCACAAATTATTATTCAAAGAGTATTCAGAGATTATTCAAATAAAGCCAACATCCTAAATGTTCTCCTTTTCCAGAAGACAATAACTACGCCACTGATTATCGGATTACAATAACAGCCAAACATAAACATCAGGCGATCGGTTTTTGTGAGCTATTATCTGCTGATACAGATATCGTTCCAATATCACTGTGCATGCCTAGAGGGAATCTCGAGGGCTCTTTAGAATTCTAAAGCAAGGTACCATTACAGGATTATACAACCCTTCATTATGCATCTCGAATTTGGATTTCTATAGACGATACGCTTTTGCTTCAGGTCCCATTAAGCTAGGCGAATTTAAATGTAGTCTACACACTGGCACTCTTAACTATATGCCTACAGCCTCTTTCAGCATCCATTTCCCTGCTGTTCTTTACTTTGTTTTGTGTGCCCCATATCTTATGCACTATGGTCTCATTTTCATTTCACTTCACTCTGCATGCACTTTAAGTTATGCACCATAGTTCATTTTTCATCATGATGCTTGGTGCTCTTGCATAAGCCTCTGTAAGAAATTATGATGTGAATCACGCTGCAGAATCGACTTTTTTCCCTCCACTCTTGCTGGCCACTGTTACTTTTCTCATCTAACCTTAAAGTACATGTTGCTCATTGGACCTGACAAATCATTTTTATTACAAAGCAAGTGGTCTCATTAATGTTCTTCTTTAAAAAACAAACAAAACTAAAAACAAATCACAGATAGTAAGACCTTGACCCGTCTGAGAAGAAACTTTAAACGCAAAGTTGCATAAAACCCCCACAGCCAGTAAGAAGGACAGATCAGGCAGATCAGTGGCACTAATAATATTGGGACACTACACTGCTGTTAATAGTACTCTGCGGCTTGATGAAGCAGCCTATTATGCACTGAATGCCCTGAAAAGCGACATAATTTGATCTTTTTTTTCCCTCCCTATCTTGGTCAGTGCCAAAATGAATCAGGCTGTCAGTAACTAGGGTAGACAATGGGTTCACTCCGCGAAATGCAGGGCAGAGCGAGAACAATGACGTATTTATCACTGCAGACATGAACTCTCCTCCCCTCATCATATTCCCCTCTCATTACCCGAGCGCTGTCATGAATGAGGCATTCTCTGGACGCCGAGCCCACCTCTGATCGGCCACTTCTAATCAGCCGCGCTCTCCCGGAGCATTGTGTGGAGCGGCCAGCCCTGCGGTAACCCTGTTAGTGTTCAGGCGTCCATGCTTACTCATCGCTAGCACTACCTAGCGCCGGACGCTACAGGTAATTCACTTACACAGGAACACACCATCCACGGCATGCTCCGTGTGTGCAGTGAGTCACTGAAGAGGCATTCGCTCAGAAGTGCACCAAAACAACCCTCATTGTGTCATGATGAATGAATAACATGGGAGCCCTGTGGGTTCAAGCACAAAATTGCATTTCTCCCATGGTTACGTTTGGTTAATCTATTTGATAAAGGGACACACACAAAAAAATTGGGCCAAACAAAAAAGAGTGGTGGAAGTAAATGCTCAACATTAAGCGTCATGAGTAAACAAATGCCGATCGGACTTCACCCCATTCAACACCAGACCGCTGGGCATGAGTCAAAATATACAAATGGTTGGAAGACATGAGTCAAAACAACATTGTATAATATGATAAAGATGTTGATTTGTCCTTGCACTGTTTTTATTCCCACTTTTAAATAACCTCATGAATAAGAATAAGAGTTCGGTTTTGCAATTATAAGCCTCACTCTTACCCTAAATACTGGTTTAAAGGGCCCGTCTCCTACATTTTTCAAATCCATTTTTTTCCCTTGTGGTCCACTTATGACATTCGTGTGGCTTTATTCACCCAAACACACAATTAGTCGGACGTGACAACGTGTAAGCGAACTTTGTACAGGCTGCCCTGCATAGCGCCTCCTCCCAAAAGCAACCAAAGGCACACTTTAGAAAAGCCCTCCTGATGTAAACACTGTGCAAACAACTGAAATCAAACCGGGCCGCTCCCTGAATGGACGCTTTGCTGATATGGGACGGCTTTGCTTTGTTTCCAGCTATGGACCATGGGACTGGAGAATAAACAGAACATTCATTTAACAAAGTTGCATTCATTTGACATGGTGCGTTCATTTGGCGTGAACTTTAACTGCGTTTACATGGCACGTTAAAGTCCTTCATTTTTAAAAAAGCAAGGCAAATTCGCTTTTCTATGGTAGAGGCTCTTGAATGGCAACATTAAAGAGAAATAATTATGTACATGCTAATGTTACTAACAATGAATGGGGAAAAAATCATCAGTGAGTACAAAGTCTCTGAATCAAGCTAATCACTGAGTATTCATTTTCATTCACTGGGAGCCAAATTAGCAACATCAACTGAACAATTTCTTTAAAGCTGCCACAACAATCTCTCATATAGGAGCCCCCTACCCCCCCCACCACCACCACCACCACCACCACCACTCAACATGTTTAGTCCCAACACACCTGATCCAACTAATCAGTTAATTAACAAGGCCTCCCTGGGCTGAAGTGGGGGAGTACAAGCAGGGCGTCCAAGACCACGGCTGAGAAGCCCTCACCATTTCAGTGGATGGTTCTTCAGAATAAAAGCACGCTTTGTAAATGATTGTGCAGATTTTTGGATGAAAGAATCTCCCTGCAAATGTAAATGTCTTACAGCAATTAAAGGCTTGTCCTGGAGCTGTATGCCCAAGCCTGGGCCCACTTTATTTTAAGAGTCTCCACATTTGACTGTGAGCTAATAAGCTAATGCATATTGACCGGTTATGAAGTGCTATTGTTGAGCGCAACATCTTTAGTGCATTTCCCCTGCAAAGTTAACCACGGGTTACCCCCCCTCCCTTCTGCAACATTAGCATCTGCTCTGACCATAATGTAGCGCTGTCCATTATTTAGCAATTAGAAAATGGCTTATAAGTCCGGGGGGAGGGGGGGTGCGCAAATCTAATGAGCTAAAAACTGCACGGCTTTAAATAGAAGGGCTAAATTATTGCTGTGAGTGATGTCGATCTAAACAGAACGTAGGCGATCTCATCAGTGGAGAAATCAGGCCTGATTATTAGTTGGTATTAATTTCAAAGGAACAGGTGGGTGATTTCCATCACCTCCTCGCTCCTTCCTGAAACGTGGGCCTGGGCTTTTGGGTGCAGCACAAGCCTGGACATGTAACGGATGCGCAGACAGACCAAGCGAGTGAATCTGGTGTAATGCTGAATGACAACCAGGATGTTTCATAGACTGGCATTAAGAAACAGAAAGAACGCAGGGAATAAGACTGCATCTGGATTGAGATGTTTGTGTCAGGACCATAATGCTCTCAGATCTCTCGGGCGCAGATCCGGATGGGGATTATTTCGCAGCTTGATTTGAGGAAGCCTGTGTAAGGCATTTGGAAGAGAAAAAAAATAAAGAAAGAAAGAAAGGGGGGGGGGAGAGCCCAAATTAATTGGCACGGCGTGTCAGCTCACTGCATTTCTCCTGTGCGCGTCCTTGCACTGTCAGTGTGACAGAGGAGCCCGTGATGCAATAGCTGCACTATGTTTCCAGGATACAAATCGCATCCTTTCCACTAATCAGACACACAGCCTGGAACTAATCCAAATTAAAAATTGGCCTGCTGTACAAAAGTGGCATGACACAATACACCGTGTTGATGTCATTATCTTGATTGCACTGATGTGTGCTTGGTGATGGGCAGTCCAGAATGCGCTTTCAAAGGCGTTTCGAAGGAAACACTTTCACAACGGCCGCTAACAGCCATATGTCAGCTCGGTCTATGAGTAATGCACTGCTTTCAGTTCGGGGGGGTCTACGGCATTAAGAGCCCCTTTTAGCTCTCTTTAAAGACGCACAGCTCTAATTATCCATGGTGAGCCTGCAGGCTTCCCCCCACCTAAAACAGTTGGTTTTATTGCGCTAATTAGAAGTTTCGAGCGCTGTCAGGGAGATGACCGGGTTGGAATCAGAGGGAGGTTCAGCATGGGCTTCTCACAGTTTGGTTCTGTTGCTCGGAAACAAGAAGACCCGTCGCAGTGATGGGTCAGGGCTCGAGACAGCAACACAACACATCTCAATCCTCCCAAGAACTCGGAGACACACAAGATTTACTTCAGGATCTCCAGATGCAGGGACCGGCAGAGAGGGGGCAAGCATTAGGTTCAGCTCTCGGGCTCCTCCTCAGGCACGGCTCCTCAGCCGTCTCCAGCAGTAAACCTGTTGATGGATGGGGGATGCCAAAGGAGCGAATCCCACAAGTCCAATTACTGATGCTGTGAAACGTTCACTCATCGGATGCGGAGCCGTTTTTCTCTGCCTGTGCCGGCTAGAAATCGCAGTGACTCGCCAAAATATGTACAAAAATTCAATTAAAAAAATAAAAACACCAGCCAGATGGTGTGGATCTCCATTAGACCTACATGTGGGTTTCAGTGGAGAAGCTGGAGAACACTAAGCTGCCCGTCATCAGCAAGAGGAGAGCTGAGCAGCTGAATGAATGGAGAAGCAGCACGGCTCTCCTCCACCTGACCATCATTAACCAACAGGGTATAAAGTCAGCTTCTCGACGGGTTCCACATTAAAACAGTTTTACACGCGGCGTTTAAGGGGGAACGGGCGATTGGACTAAGAAGCGAACAGGAACCCAAGTTAGAGAAACCGGCAATGGTGGTGGTCGATCCGGCTAAACAGAGCCGTGGAAGCCTACCATCGATTTCCAAAGAATCAATGAGAACATGGAGCACTAGTTCACCTTCTCCACTTCAGTTAGTGCACTTTATCTCCAGCCCGTCCACTCCACTGCAGCATCACATCGAGTTTGCCCTCCCTCTTTCCCGTTCTCCCCTCTTTCTCCCCCCTCCATCCCTGTTCTCCTCCAAGCGCGGAGAATCGTCTCCAGTAGAGTGGACCTGCTGTGTAAACGAAAACCACTTTGTTTCTAAACGAACTGCTACTGTAACACACACAGACACACACACACACATGCGCGTACACAAACACGCACACGCATGGGCGACAGTGGCGAACATTCGCGCGCTCCGAGCTCCGGTGCGCAACCCGCAACTCTGCGTAAACTTTGACGCCTTACCTTCAGGCAGGAGGGCTGCAGAGAGCAGGCAGATGAAGAGAGGAATAGAGAGAGATCCGCTCCCCGAGCACGCCATGTTGAACACCTGCTTCAGACTGGCGGCGCTAAATCACCTAGAGACGGAGCCCAGGATAATGAGATGCGGGGGAGGGAGGGAGGGATGGAGAGAGAGAAAGGGAGGGAGTATGGAGGGAGGGAGGGAGGAGAAGGGGGGCTGTGTGTGGAGAGGAGATACCCACCAACGCGTGGCCATGCCCACATGCGATGCTGTCAAATCACGACTCAAGGCTCCCTGGATTCCCACCAAGCTTCCTCGTGGAGATCCAGCGCTTCTGCACAGTTAGCTCCCCAATCTGTCTTCCTACTCTTCATCCAGCTTGATGGATCTCCTCACAAGACCTCCATCAGCATGGGAAGGGGGTTTAAGGGCGGATTGGTGTTCAGCTCTTTATTCTGAGCGATGTTAGATCTTCAGAAACAAGAATGGAGCCCACAGACACCTCCAGCCACGTGGAGCCAGATTCTTCAAGTCTTCACTATTTGTGTTCTCCTGGTGTTTTCATAATATGGGCTGTTCACGGATGGAAAAAAGCAACCACGCAAACACAGACAAAGACACACACACACGCAGGTCAACCCACTATAATGCATCGGAAATAGTACCACATGTGTCACTAGCAAAAATATAATCTAAACTAAACCACTGAAAAGTGAGATTATAGCCCCCCACCCCCCGGGGTATTCTCTGTCCATCCAAATAAACATTGTGTGCCCTCCCCCCCACACACACATACACAAACATTCACAAGCCATTCTGTTCGCACTTCTGTTATTAGATTTATTCAGCCATTTGTTAATTTGTACACGCAGCTCGTTCATCCCAGTCTCACTCCCTCAGTGGGTCTTCTTGAGTCTCGGCGGTCTCATGTCCCCCGAGCCCCCCGGGGGAACCGGCCCCACTACTGGACCGGTCAGTAATCCATCCCTGGGGCTGCTGATAAACGAGGCATAACACGAGCTGCTTAAAAAAACTCTCTTTAGAATTTAATTTTTTTTTTCAATTAATTTTCACCTCTAAAGTCTCAGACAAAGGTCTCCAGCTGCATTAGTCTGGTCTGAGCTTCAGTTCAGAGAGGAGCTGGGGCGAGATAAGACTGGCCTGTCAGAAACTGTTCAGAGAGGAAAGTTACACAACAGGCCATCCTTCATCCTCCGTTTCATATACGAACAGCGCCGCCTGTGTATAGGAGAAAGAAGTGCACCCCGGAGAGCACTAAAAACAATACACACAGAGCAAAGAGCTCACTCTCAATTCACACGCGTTAAAACACCGCAACAAATACACTTTGTGGACAAAAGTATTGGGACGACTGACCATTACACCTGCAGGGATTGTAATGATATTGCATGGAAATATATAGATATTCATATAGAGCTGCTCCTCTTTTGCAGCGGTAAATGCTTCCACTCTTCTTGCAAGGCTTTCTATGGGAGTTTCTGTGGGGATTTGTGTCCATTCTTTTATGAGGTCAGACAGTGAAGTGGGAACGAGAAGGCCTGGCTCACAATCTCAGTTCCAGTTCATTTCAAAGGTGTTGGATGAGGTTGAGGTCAGGGCTTTGTGTGGGCCAGTCAAGTTCTTCCTCAATGAGCCCTTCCAGCCTTGTCTTTATGGAGCATGCTTTGTGCACTGGGACACAGTCATGCTGGAATAAAAAAGGTTCTTCATCAAAAGGAGTCCACAAAGTTGGGTAGCTTAGTGATGTACAAGATGACTCTGTATTCTTGCATTCAACAGCTGCATTCAACAATTAAGTAGGATGCTACCATACCTTAGTCCATATAGTGAATGTTATTTGTGTATATGCTGGCCTCGGGTTACAACGGTCTTGACATAAAACGTTTCTAGGTTACAACTCTCACTCCCACTCGGCTGTACAAGCCTCTGAACGTTGACATTTAATAAAAGAACTCGGCTGGAGCAGAACTCTGCTAAAGCTCTACTTAATACTGGTCAGCATTGGTCAACTGTTCATATAGAAATCTGTACAGATACATTCAGCGACACCAAACAATAGTGAACCCTGGGTGCCATGACCTTGTCAGGACCGCTTTCAGTAAGTATTAACCACTGCATATTGGGAAGAGCTACTGTTTATAATAAAATTAGGCCTAATATATAAAAATATGTCTTTCTTAGCAGCTTGTAGATATAATTCCAATTTTCTGATTCATAAGCTCGCAATGGGACTCTCCCCTGTTAAGATGCTGCCGTCAAGATGAGCCGTCATGATTGCTGCGTGGTTGCAATTGCAATTGCTCTAAAGTTTAGAATGACATTTGAAGTTGACTTTATCAAGCATTACATCCTGATAGCACTCTATATTTGGTATGCCATCTGTCTGCTATAGCGCAAACTGAACCGAAGCCCCTTTACAGTTGTTCTACTTCTAGTTGTTTACCAGAAAAAAAAATGTTTTGAAAATTTAATCATGAAATAATTATCCCTAGTAAAAAAGGGAGGCAAGCACCAAGTCATTACAGCTTAATTAGATATACAAATTCTATTACTTATTAATTATGTACCATGCACAGCTTATCTGTGGTTTGAGATATAATTGCTGAAGTTTAATTAAAAAGTACATTCCTCGAAATGAAATTTGTTTTATAATTCACAGATAGAAACATAATGTAGATGCAATAGTACCCTAATCCAAAAGTCTTCTGAAGATGATTTATGAAGTATTTAAATGGTCAGTAAGTGTGTGTCTACAGACAATAACTAACATTTGAAAAAAAAGGCAAATAAAGAGACTGTGCATTGCAGTTTAATTTGTGTGTGTGTGTGTGTGTGTGTGTGTGTGTATCTTAACCATTTCCAGACCTCTCCTTGAGAAATTCCACTTTTCACAGTTACCATCCAGCACCCGCTTCAGTTATTCATATCATTCATTATCATATCAGGTGATGGAATCCATTCAATAGAATTCTCCTAACTAGGGTAAAATGTGTCTTTTTTTTAAGAAAAAACAAAATAACATCAAATTTTTTTACAGAATGCTGACTGCTACGATGGTTTAAAATTTCCCCGGACCCTTAGACATTTGCAGAGGACTTCATGCATTTCAATGATGTACTGAATCTAATGCTCATACTCAGTTTCTTTTCTCTGCAATCAATTTAATCAAAGTATTTGCATACGAAGTAGCATTTGAATAATCAAGGATAAAATCACTCACACATATAAACATGAAATGTACATACTTTTTTCATTCTTTTAATGTTTCCTTTCATTATTAATTAAATCACTTTTTGTACACACATTGAACAACCACAACATTAACACCACGGACAGGTAAAGTGACTAACATTGATTGGCTTGCTACAATGGCACCTGTCAAGATGTGGGATATTTTAGGCAGCAAGTGAACAGCCAGTCCTTGAAACTTATGTGTTGGAAGCATGAAAAATGGACAAGTGAAAAATCTTATTGACTTTGACAAGGTTCTCTTGGCTCTTTGTGATTTTCAGAAAAAAATCAAGGCCTTAAATGTTGTGGAAAATGGACGTAAATGGACTCAGGTCACTGAAAGTAGGCATATTTTCTGTCCAGTAAGTTCTTTTGATTTTTTCAAATACTACATTAGTAAAGAGGCTGCATTCTGCTGTCTGTGTGTGGGTCTCCCGCCGTCTGGGCTGTCTTGTTTCATGTGCCACCTGCCTCGAGAAAGTGTGACATTCACGGGCATGCATGATTAATTTAAGTCAAATAATGCAGATAAAACGGCAGCAGACAAATGAGAAAGTCAATGTTAAGCGGACAGCGTTGTGACAGTAATTAACCTCAATACACGTCTGAAATTATGCTGCGTCGGATTTTTGAATTTGAGGAAACTAGGCCTGGAAAGTCTTTGAATTTGACGTTAAAGAAGGTGGGAAGACTGTGACGGCTGGACAATGTGGTCAGGGCCTCTCTAAAATGGCAGGTCTTGTGTTCCTGATATGCGGTGTTTAATATCTACTAAACATGGTCTAAGTAAGTATAAGTGGCAAAGTGGCCACAGGACCATGTGCTATGAAAGAAAGATGTCAGGACACATAGTTTGTGTGTATGGGGCTGTGTACCTGCAGACCAGTCAGAGTGCCCATGTCAATCCCTGCCCAACACCCACAGAAGTGGACCATGCAATAGAACATAGTGGTCTTGTCTGGTGAATTCTTTTTTAATTTGCATCTTGTGAACTGTGTGAATTTCTTTTAGGTGGGAAAGAGATGGCATTCTCTGATAAGGATAAATAGTACACCGTATACCCTATATAAGAAATTTATGTAACACTATTTATAAATTAGATTTTAATTTCCATCCCAAATCTGTCCTGTGAACATTGTAGTCAATGCCCGTCTCGAAAAAGTAACAGTCTGCCTTCAAAAAACATTGAACATAGTTAGGAAGACTTATCAAGTGTCCATATGTTGTTCTTTGGAGGTACTTTGCATTGTGCACAGACTACCCACTCTTACTGTATTGCTTCTATAATATCCCCCCTAGCTGTAAACACGACAGTGTGCTTGCACACGCATTATACACACAAACAGTAAGTGAGTGGCACTTATTTTAGATGGTCCCAAGCAAGCAAAATCCCATCTAACTGCACAATTTATTTGCAGCTATATTCAGAGTGTTTATGTCAATCCTCATTCAACAGGGTGTACCGCTAGCATTTAGTGGCTCATTTAAATCTCCCAGACAGTTTTCTTTTCCACAGGATTTAATTCCACACATCAGATTCACTTCTGATATCATTATCCATGGCAGCTCGCCTCCTCTAACTTCGTTAGCGAAGGTAAATGCAGCGACTAGGTATTGTATAGCAGCAATAGCGGTTAGCGTGTGTTAGCGCGTAGCACACTTCTACGTGCCATTCAAATGCGTGACACTGCCAATTGGCTTCTCTAGTCAGTGTTTTTTATCTGGTTGAACTCTGTTCTTCTGCTATTCCTGAACACTTATCACATGTCTGTCATCTGTATATTCACAGAAAGCAGGCGATGGATTTTGACAGACCCTATTACTGAGCTTGAACCTGAACCTGAACCTGAACCCATTTTTCTGACAGACATTTTTCCCTCAGTTCATCTCGCTGATTCTTCCTGTTTTATCTAATGGGGGTTTTACACTGACTGGCACCAGGTCGTTTTAGTTTAACTCGCTTGTTTTGCTTTTCCGCAAATCAAATCTGGTACCTGGACCCATCCTTGGTACCACCTAGGTTCCAAGTGTGCTGAACCGAAACTAAATGATGACATGTACATATTGGAGGTTACTGACTGGTTGTCAGTGTTGATTGTCAAATCAGTGTTGTTGACTGAACCCAGACAAGCGGCCCAGCATTCATAAAGTACCTCAGGATCCTATTTCCTCTGCCTCTGCGCTCTGACAGGGAGTGTTATCCACTCGAGTCACAATTAAGTCAGACAACTAAAGACATGTGACTTGGTAAAATGACATATCAACATCCCTGGTGTTAGCACCGGGAAAATTATTAACGATGGCATTATGGAAAGCTGTGTGGTTGAACCTGGAATTAGATGGTGTTTATCTCAGCAGCACTCTGCTCTTGCTAGGATGTTATGTTTGGCCACCATAGCAACCAGTTAAATGAAGGCAATACTTTAGTTGTAGAAAACTGTAGGTCAGAAACCAAAGTGAACAGAGTAGAACAGAGTAGAATCAAACTGAAGTGTATCTGTTAAAGGACTAATGTCATGGGAAGCCTCTTGCAATTGCCATAGCAACAACCTCACCACACCCTAGCAAGAAAATGACAACCAAGCCAACTGTGATGTCATTGCAACCACCAGGACAACCTTACATTGCAAAACCTTAGCAACCATTAAGTAATCACTATGAAACCTAAACCTAATTTCTACCTTTATTTATCCCTGAAAGTATGCCAAACACCTTAATCTGAATTATATGGCCATTAATTTGTAAACTGGTCTCTTAAGTTGACCTTAAAAGTGGATTTAAGGTGTGAGTGTTGAACCCCTTAACCCTAAATATAAGGCATATTTTCTAGGAGATTTGGTTATTTAAGGGGCACATTTTAAAAAGTAAGGGAAAATTTCAATAGTTTTAGCCCTAAATTAGTCTTAATATTTGCACTTTTCCTCTTAATTCCTACTTATTTTCCTGGAAATTAAGGTACAAATTAAGGTAATTTTCAGGGGTAAAATTAAAGAGCTTGTTTTGGTAGTGAATACTATAGCAACCACCTTGCAACCCGCAGAAGTAACAACTGAACAAAACCTAGAATACCACAGCAACCACCCACCTCCCTTCCTGGGATAACATAGCAACACATTAGCAACAACCTGCGCTACAGTAGCAAAAAACTTAGCAACTGTCTAGCAACAACTTAGCAACCACCAAGCAACAAGGCAAGGCAAGTCAGTTTGAGTGGCACATTGCCATAAACAGAGCACAACAGAGCATCAGAGTAATCAATACATGTATATAATGTAATGAGGATTAAACAGTAAAACTATGATTTATGTCAAATGAAATAAACAGTCTGGCAACCACCAAAAAAAACAGTCAAGCTTTTTTCAGTATCTTCAATATTCACAGTTCAATGGTAGAAACGTCATGCATCGATGGCTGGGGGGAAGATTACGGCAACTGGAAAAAGATCCTTCCAGAGAGGATTCGTGCAGAGAGAGTCACCATGTAAACACACTTCTAGGACCATGTCCTCAGGGTTCAGCCAGTGGGAGGGGGGGTCTCTCGGCAGACGACACACACACACAGGTCTTATTCCACCCAGTACAGAAGCCTGTCCACTTTTGTCATCTTTAGCAATGGGCTGGTTTCCGCCATTTTTATCCAGTTAACTTTAATCTTCTTTTACCTTAAATAAACAAGAAAACCATGAAATGAAGTCGCTAAAACCTTATAGTGGCCTAATATTTCTATCCTAGCAGAACATTAGATTATATTGTCTGGTGGAAAATGGTTAAATGTGCAAGATATTATATGTACCATTTGTCCACCAGTCCCTACAGTCCTTACAAGATCAGCCCATCTGACTTCATTACATTTAAGTAATATACACTAAATGGACAAAAGTATTGGGACACACCTGTTTTTTACAGGTTGGTCTAAGCTTCTTGCTCCCAGTGAAGGTCAACCTCAATGCTTCAGCAGACAAAGGCATTTTGGACCATGTCATGCTTCCATCTTTGTGCACCCAGTATGGGGGAAGGTCCTTTTCTATTCCAGCATAACTGTGTTCCGGTGCACAAAGCAAGGTCCATAAAGACATGGTTGGGTGGGTTCAGTGATATTTCAATGCAGCGTCATTAAAATTCCTGTTGTTGTAATGGCCAGGCATCCCAGTGCTTTTTGTCCATATAGTGAGTCTGCTGATTCAGCCTGCAGTAGCTTTGAACTTCTTATAAATTCATTAGCATCACTCAGGTAGCTCAGAGACTGATGTTTTATGCACAAACACGATGCTACAGAAGAAGGATCTGTTGTGATATCCGATTCTAGTCTGCCTTAATTCTTAGGGGTAAAAAGAGGCTGCAAAATTAAATAGAATATTCAATTTGGACTTTTTTAGTTACAGAGACCCCACAAACATCACAAGTTGCCCACAGCAAAAAATGCCCCCCCTTAAATCTCTCCTTGTAAAAGTGCACTGCAGTCTTAAGTGTCTGCTGTTGGTAGGATGATGAATCATCCTTTGAGGTTTTGCTTCCTGCTCTTGAGTTTTTCCTGCCACTGCTGCTCTCAGCCTCCTCATTAGGGGTCTGGACCTGGATGACCGCACAGGTATATTCTGAGATTGTCGGTTGTGAAATGTGGTATGTGCTCAGTGGCTATTTTATCAGACACGCCTACCTGGTCAGCACACCTTGTAGGTTATTGCTAATCTGTTCCTGCCATCCTATTAGTCTCGGGCGTCTTATTGCCCTTCATCAGTGGTGAGTTTTGCACCGCAGAGCCGCTGTTAGGGTGCTGACTATTCTCAACCCAGCAGGGGCAGGGAGATGTGGAAAAGCTCTGCTGCAACACTGCTGCTTTTGTTGCCCTCATCCCAGTGCAACACATAGTAACAGATGCTAGTGTCAGTGCTGCGCTGAGAATAGTTCAGCCCCCAAATAATGTCATGCCATTGGTGGTCCCAATGGTGGCCTCGTATAAGTGATGGATGGTGCAGCAGCCATCGGTAACTATAAAACTGCATCTACAGTATATTGTAGGTGTTTAAGATTAAATGGCCGATAATCGTACCTAATAAAGTGGCAAGCCATTGTAAAAAAATAGAGTTAAACTGTGGAGATATTTGCCATTTATTCAGCTGAGGCAGTCCAGATCTCGAGTCCTCTTCTGCTGGATGTGGTAAAATAGCTGAATTTCTAAGGCTTTTCCTGTTGCCATCTAGGGGCCTAAATAAATCATGCAAGTGCATTTAAGATACAGTGAAGTGGATGGCTGTGTGTCCTGAGGTCACTCTGTCTCACAGGGCTGTCCGCAGCTCATCTCGATCCTGGCAGCACATCAGAGCAGTCAAGCGCAAACCTTATTCTGTGGTGGTGTGTGTCTGTGTGTGTGTGTGTGTGTGTGTGTGTGTGTGTGCAGGTGACCACCGTGCCATCGAGTTCTCTGGGGAGCCACAAGGAGGATGGAAAGCCAAGACAGTTGGGTCTCTCTTTGTTTTGCCTGGAGGCTATGGCAGTAATGAATGCTGACAAAACTCATAAATTCCTAATACTGGGGCAGCGCGAATTCCCTTTTTCCATAGATCAGAGCCGTGTCGGTGGCAAACGTAAAAAGGTGCTAAGCAGTTTATTAGGCCACGACTGAGAGAGATGCGCGGGCATGCACCAGTAAAGCAAAGAACATTCTGGTGGTTCTAAATCACCGCTTGCTCCTCACTCGCAGCATCCTGAAAGAAAAAAAAAAACAGCACACAGCAATATATAAAGGGAACACTTGCAGGGAAGATGAACTGAAAAAAAGGCTTTTATGAACTCCATCAAAACGTCCACACTGTAGATAAGCGGGATCTGCAGTTACGAATCGGGTACTCTCCGTCCCGTTTATGTCGAGAGCTACTACCATCGTTTTGCTGCTATATTTAAACGTGATTACACATTTACATCATTAATTACGTGATAGGATAAGTCATGTTTAAATTCTGTACTTGCATTAATGGCCTGCAGGGTTCTGTTTTAATGTTAATCGATGATAAGAACAAGGGATTTGTTGTTTTTTTCATGCAAAACAGCTCTGCAAACAATGACACGTTTGGTTTATTCAAATGATCCGAGGAAATTTAATTTTTTGTTTATTATTATCATTTATTAGTATTAAATTGAATTGGTAGCTAAAATAGTTATTCATTGGTTTCACTGTAAATCCGGTGGTACTTTTTAGACAAGGAAAATAATATTTTGAATGATTAAATAGTTTTAAATGGTTCTAAAAAATTTTTTTAAGAGATTAAAAAAATTTTTTTTTTTATTCCTAATAGAACAGGTTACCACTCAGTTTTTAGTAACATCAAACTGAATGTTTTATGTCTGTATCCATAGAAACACACTCATGAGAATTAGAACAGGAACATAGTCAGAATCACCATAGTGTGAAGTGTTTCAAAACTCATTCAAAACTATATATAACACAAAATGCCGTTTATGTCTAAACACCTAACAGCTTGTTTCGTATTCTTGCAAACCTTTTACAACTTCAGTTGGTCAGTTTGTACTCTTGAATATTTATCAACAATAAAAACAATGATTCTAGTGCTAATAAGTCAGTTTATTTATTTTATGGATTCTTTAAGTACAAATATTGTTTAGGATTTCAATGATAAGTGTGTATTGTAAGAACACAAATGTGATTTTGATGATAATACACATATGTACTGTATAGACAGTACCTCTCAAAAATTAACACACCTTTTCATATAACAATTTTGTTAGTTTCTATTATGGGCTACATTGTAGATTAATATTGAAAACATCACCTATTGCTCCGATGACAGCTTTTCACACTCTTGACATTTATTCGATCAGACTCATGAGGTATCGACCTGTAACTGTGTTTAATTAACAGGTGTTCTTTGTGAAGATTTAATTAGTGGAGTTTCCTGTCTTCTCAATGTGTTTGGGATCATCAGTTGTGATTGTCGGGGTGGTTCACAGTTAGTGATTCTATTCTACAAAGGTTCTACTCCACATTATGGCAAGACCAATTTAACTAAGTTAATAGAAACAACTGGCCATCATTACAGGACATACAGTGGGGCAAAAAAGTATTTAGTCAGCCACCGATTGTGCAAGTTCTCCCACTTAAAATGATGGCAGAGGT
>JBBKCR010000001.1:16147613-16168162 GCA_037577295.1 Ladigesia roloffi
AACCTCAACATCTTGAGCTCTGCCACCTCCAGTTCTGCCTCCTGTCTTTTCCTCATCGCCACTGTCTCCAAACCAGAAAACATCGCTGGTCTCACTACTGTCTTGTACAACTTTACTTTCATTCTTGCTGAAACCCTTTTGTCACCCATCACACCTGACACTTTTATCCACCCATTCCAACCTGCCTGCACACGCTTCTTCACCTCTTTTCCAGTTTGATTAATTAATCTAATTAACATGTGAAATTCCCAGCCCTAATCAGAACATTTAGATATGTCTATTGCCATTTTAACAAATCCTCTAAACCCTTCCAGTTTAGTCCTTAAATACACTTTGACTCCATTTAGAGAAACACAATTGCCAGCATTCCTGCAATGTTATATGTTTGCTCCAAACCTTATTCTGAATTAATGTACAGAAAAAAAAACTATTATTAATATACGTAGTTAGCTGGATTTGATGGTTTCCTGGTGTTGTTCACGTTATTACACAACAACAAAAAAAGAGTAAAAGAAAACCATTTTCTCTATATGAATGTATTTCAGCAAAATTAAGTGAAAAAAATGGTGTGCACACATTTGATTAGATAACTCATTTGCATTTTCACCTTTTAAATACCGAGTCAAAACAATACTTAAAAAAGCCAACGACTCTCTGCTTTTTTCAATCAGTTCTATTCAGTACCATTGTATTGTCACATCAAATCTAACAAGCCCCTTTGTTCGTACAAAAAAACTTTGAAAAGTGTATGAATATCACAATATCTCATTTTATATTATGTCACTTTATTAAGAGCTCTGCGTCCACCTGATCAAATATAAAAAGAAAGCCCTCTCAGTTCAAGAAATGAACAGATTCATGGAAGACTGTCAAATAAAGAGCATGAAGTCTCCTCTGAGAGCATCTCGCCTAACCATGGTCTGAGATTCAATCAAATCTCTGCAATTTCATAGAGCACTAAAGAAAGAGAGGCTTTAAGGTGAAGTGCTCCAGCCGACTTCGTTTTTTTTTTTTTTTTTTCCACCTCAGCTCAATACTGAAACAAGAATCTCTTCTTCTGTTCTATAGAAAGACAGCTGGTAATTTTGAGCCTCTTTGCAAACCATTTGGGTCATCGCAATCCATCACAAAACCAGAGGAATTTTTGTGCACAGCCTGTTAAAGAGATGGCCTGGTGGGAGGAAATGATGATTAAAAGCATCACCCTCATTTTATTATCACTGCAAGGTCCAATTTCCACATGCCACGTCTGAGAAAGAGATTAAGCGGAGCATTTTCCTTTAAAAGAACACAAAGCAGGGCATTCCTCTTAAAGAACATAACTACATTTTCGTGACCCCTTTTCCACTCAGGCTTCTTGGACGCTCCATACTGCTTCAGTGACCCTCTTTATGGAAAAATATGCATTTTATCAACATTCAGCAGAGGCCATAAGTGTAAAGCAGAATCTATTGCTTATTAAACAAGCTGTCCGTGTTGAATTACTGGTGCCTTTCAGGCAGATTGAGCCATACTCGAAATAATTTGACTAAAATGTCAGTTAAATAAATCTCTGCGAGGCTAAACGCTTGCCTGTTATGCCCTATAGAATATGGAAATATGCAATGAAAAAATGAAGTCGGAGGAAGCGAATCTGCGATCTGTCTTTGTGAGCCAAGCACAGACAAACGCTCCCGGACCCATTCCACCTCCGTCAACACAAACTAATGTGACGACGTTGTCAAGCCGGAAGCTCACAACTACTCATCACACTTTTTTTTAATACCATTTGAAAATATCAGCTGCCCTTTACATTGCATGAATACTTAATGAGGAAATAGAAATGGTTCAAAATAACCAAAGGATTAACTTCTATAAAGCCGTTCCTGTAAAGATATGTATTCTTTTGACAGCAACATCTACAGGATATCTTCACTATTTCAGTATTATGTGCCAGATTTGAAGAGGGAAAGGCCTCGCTTTTTACAAATAAAACAGTTTGATATAGTGTGTGTGTTTCAAACAGTGTCATTCTATTTATTAAGTCTTTTCCCAGTTAATAAATAGAAATAAAAAACCTGTCTTTGCCCTGTGAGTCATCCTGTAAGGGCCCACTCCTTCCAGGATTGAAAGGTTTCAGTATAGGAGAAAGGTGGTCATTCAGAATAACTTAGTATTGATTTACGGTGACCCAAGCCATGGCAGCAAAACATAACAGAGCCGTCAGAGCCCCTAACTGTAGAGGTCAGGCATTCAGGCTTGTACTGTTCTCTTGGTGAATGCCATACATGCCCTCCTCTGCCTGTGGGGAATATGGGGAAGGATCACTCGTCTGATCCCTCATTACTTTTTTCCACACCTCTACAGATCAGTGCCTGTGAACTCTCGGATGATCGTTAGTCTTTTTAATGACGGGTTAATGCCCTGCAGCCAAACTATAATATCCCTCCCTGCCCCTCATGTGTCCCTCTCCGGCTCTTATTGTTGAATGGATGTTTCTTATTGACACTGTCTGATCACTTGCTTCAGACACCTGAGTCATCTGTTCCCACAAATCACATTAAAGCTTGAGAATCATGGTCACTGAAGGTGCATTTTCAACAATCCTACCTATACAGATGATGTAAACTATGGCCACTACAGCAAGAGAGACATTGCATTAATATATATAGACTTTAAAATGGAGTTGGTTCCCCTTTGTAGGGAAAACAGCTTCCATTCTTCTTGGAAGGCTTTCCACAAGAATTTGGAGAATTTGTGCTCTTCCATTCTTTAGAACGTTTATAAGGTCAGACACTGATGTTGGACAAGAATGGCCTGGCTCACAATCTCCATTCCATTTCATCGCAAAGGTGCTGGAAAGGTGCAAGTTCTTCCACACCAAACTTGTCCAGTGATGTCTTGGGGAGTCCCAGTGCACAATAGAAAAGTTTATTCCCTAAACTGTGTCCACAAAGCATGGCATTGCCCAATAAAGCTGGGCATTAATGCTGAAGTATTAATGTTGCAAGGTCTTTATAGTGTATGATAATGTGCTATGTGAATAAACTTGACTTTACAGTCTTACTGAACAATCTTTATGTCTATGAAAGTCATTTAGAATTTTTCCCTTTGCATCTTGATCCAAAATCGAGGTTTAGGCATTTTCTGCACTTTTACACATGCCCCAGAGCATGGTGTGATGTTAATTTCTTAGTTGTATCATGCAGTACACCTGTTTGGAAACATCTGCACTCATTATGCTTTTCCACTCATTTAATCTGTTTTTCTTTTCATTTGTCACCCATCTGTACATTTTTGGTAAAGCCCACATCATCTTAGGTGAACCTTATGTCATAAATTTCAAGATAAATGTGGGTCTGTTAAAAATGAATATTCCTTTTAAATATGTATATTGTGAGGCATTTTGAGGAGCTTGAATCTTGGATGCTCCTCACCCAGCCTATGTGTGCTGGTTCCGGCAATTCACCAATTATAACAAAGTCAGTAGACTGGAATGATAAGAAAACCGAGAAGTGAACATGTTATAAAAGAGAAATGTGATATGCCTAGCATGCAGGGATGGATTTTGTACCTTATATTGCATGCCCGACAAGTGCCAGGCAAATCTCCTGCAATCTGTCTATGATGAATTTTTTTTTTACATTAAGATCGGCCTTATTTGAAAAGAGAACACCAAATTGAACACACTTCCATTTTCACACTCTCCCTCTGAAAAAAGATTGTACTGGACTGGACTAGTATCCCTATAGTTTTCTGGTCAATTTAGCTACACTATATGGACAAAAGTATTGGGATGCCTCACCATTACATCAAGAGGGACTGTAATTAAATGCATAGACTTTTATATGTCTGTACCAGCTTTTCCATTATAACAGCTTTCCACAAGATTTTTGTGTTTCTGTGTGAATTCGAGTGATGAGGTTGAGGTCAGTGGGGGTCAGTCAAGTTCCTCAACTTTGAACTTATCCATCCATCTTTTTATGGAGTTTTCCTTATGTACTTAAGCACAGACATGCTGGAATACAAAAGGTTCTTCCCCAAACTGTATCCACAAAGCTTGGCATTGTCCAAAATATCTTGGTATACTGAACCATTAAGATCACTGGAAGAAAAGGGCCCTGAAAAACAGGTGTGTCCCAATACTTTATCCATATCTTGCAGCTTGTAACATGGATAGTAGACAGTTTTGACCTTACTTACCATGATGTGATACTGAAATAGAGCTCATCTTACTGAGTGGCCTCACACTTTTGGTCAAATCTTTCTATTTCTCAGTCAATTTGCGGGTAAACTCTGCTTCAGACTAATACAATCACCCAAAGTAGGTCACCAGTCTGAAAGTACTCCATCTTCTTTAATGGCTGAAATGCTGGACCTGTTTGTCTTGGAGCATTTCCACATTTGGGCCGACTTATGGGAATATGTCTTCTTGCTTCTGTAATACCGAGTAACCTTTGGGATTTGGGCCTGTAACCTAACACACAAGACTCTCTACAAGACCTCTAGGTTTTTTCTGAGCACCTTGTTAAACCCTGGGCTAAGCTGAACTGGAAACTCTAGTCCCTGAGGCAATGTTTTGCTCATCCTGCACTTTAAGTTAAAACATATGATTTATAAAGACCAGTTTCAGGTCCATGTGTAAAATAGCCTACATGGGCAGTCTGTAAGCCTTGTATGCCTTACCCATGAGAAATGGCAAAAAGTGTTTTTCTGCCATATATACCTGCATTTTAAAGAGGATTGTATGAACATTTGATGAAGATACTAGAGTAAGTGTCTGAATGTGATTGATTTTCTACCTTTTTCTGGTAACATAAGATGTAAATCGATGGCGGTGTCTTAAATGTACCATTGTGAGACTTCCTTTAACAGTGGCATCAAGGATTGTGAATTGACCAAGACACAGGCCTTGAACATATTGTGAAAGAGAATTCATCATCACTGAAATATTGCCAAATATGGCCAAAAGTATTGAGACAAACCTGTTTTTCAGGGTTTGGGCTTCTGTGTACACGTCTGTGTAGACGTTTTGTACATCGCTTTGCTTCCAACATTGTGGACACAGTCTGGGGAAGAACCTTTTCTATTCCAGCAAGACTGTACCATGGTGTACACACAGGTGCGGATCAAGCTTTCCAAAATGTGTGTGTGGGGGAGGTGTTCTGAGATAGGGATGCCAAGTTATAAATACAGTTTAATCAATTTAATACAATATAATCTGAAAAAAGTGGGGGGATTGGAATCACATTTTGGCAAAAGTGGGGATGTTGAATCCCCCCCACCCAGGTACTATGCCCCTGTGTACAAAGCAAGCTCCATAAAGACATGGCTGGATGAGTTTAATGTGGAAAATCCTGACTTGTCTGCTCAACACTTTTGGAATGAAGTGGAACAGAGATTGTGAGTCAGGCTTTGTCATCCAACACCAGTGTCTGACTTCATAAATGCTCTACAGAATGAATGGCCACAAATTCCCACAGAAACTCCAAAATCTTGTGGAAAGCATTAAAAGAAGAGTGGAACCTATTATAGCTGCAAATAGGGGAGCATCTCCATATTGGTCGATGCGTAACTATATATTGGTCAATGCAATGTTGTTAAAATCATTTGGTGTAATTGTCAGGTGTCCCAATACTTTTGTCTATGTGGTGCATTTTCCAGCACTTTAAACTCTTACGGTTTTCACATGAGGATGTGCTGTGCAAGATATACCCTGGTGTGGCTGCAATAACAACAGTAGAATGTTTTGGTGGGAAAGAGCATCAATGCATTTTTTGTTTTGTCTCAAACCTATTAACTCCACTGCCTCTCTGAACCTTTTACACCCGGCTCACACAAGCTCAGCACAATTCCAGGCAATCATTTACACAGACTGCGAGATTCACTGCAACCTTAATTAAAGTCTTTTTGTTAATTAAAGACTTATTGTACATGTATAGCGATGCTTCTGGACATCTGGACACCCTAAGGAATGGTGCAATGAAATAGGCGAGCAGCAGTAGATTTTGCACTCCTTATTGCTGGTATATTGTGTGGTCAAAAGACTGAGAATCCTGCAGCCTGATCAGACACCATGTATGCATGTGTCGATGTGGATGGCCTGAAGCTACGACAGGAGAATTGCTAGTATGTGCTCGTTATGGTGGGTTCTACTGGGCTTAATGAGGTAAAACCTTAATACAAGGTCTAAAGTTGTAGAGTCCAGCAGACCAGAATGATTTAAAACTGTGGGCTGTGTTACTGCCAGGTCTCTCACCACTTTACAATGGACTCAGACACTCTCATGGCTGGATCTCCAATAAACCCTGTCAATCAGGAGCTGAAATGTCTTAATTTATCAAAGGGGCTGCTATAGAAGTCTATATGAAATTGAAGCCCAAACCCATGCCACCTGGGTCAGAATGGTGCCGCTCAATTTGAAACCCAACCCAAACTCGCTATGAACCAGCTGCACCTACGGGCTGAGAGCTACTGAGGAGAAATGGCAGCTGCACTGCTCACATAGCTCAGTACAACATTGCAAATTCTATAGCGTGCCTGACCTGTGCGCAAGCTCTCTTTTTATTTTGTTCACGACAAGGAAGACTGGCCAGGCTTTGCTGTACACACATACTACACTACAAAGAGAGAGAGGGATGGAGAGAAACAGAAACAGAGACACAGAGACACAGAGAGAGAGAGAGAGAGAGAGAGAGAGAGAGAGAGGCTCAAATTGTGAGACAAAGACAAAGAAAGAAAGAGAAAGATATATGGAGAGAGACAGACAGAGAGACAGACAGGATTAAAGATTGGCTAGACTTTGTTTTACACATGTACTATTCTACAACCTGAAAGAGAGATAGAGAGAGAGAGAGAGAGATACAGAAAGACAGAGAGAGCACCATGTGTGTAACAGAATGTAAGTAGGCATATATTCTTTCATAATCAAAATAAATCTACTTGATTAAAAAATCAGCCATTAAAATACAAATCCAAACGCGTGACCCGAGCACAATGTTGTACATGAAAAATCATCCCAAAGCCCAATCTCTCATCTGGCTCAAGTCGAGAAACAGACCTCTTAGTTATAACGGAGGAATTTAAAAAGGTCGGATACTAGACTGTTGGCACAAACACTTAGGCAATTAGGCACACAGTGGAAGAGAACTTCTTCAAGATAAAGTGAATTTGGTCTTAATAATGACTTTGGTTCATTGGCTTCATCTTTCAAGGGCTAAAGTAAAGAGTCTGCTTTTTCAGCTGAAGCAATATCCCCCAATTAACTGGCAGTGAGACAGCAGCCATATGGACTGCCAGAATTGCAACTGTTGGGTCTTGAATGTGCCGGGAGTGGGTATCTGACACAATACCACATCCCCTTTTCAAATTAAAATCCTGTGGTCTGATCGGATAATGGGTCAACCAGGAGGACCGTTTCAGGACTGATTAAAAATCCATGTACACTCACTTCATTTAGTAATGACCTTGAAATAATGTCTCTTGAAGTATAATTTCCATTTCTACCCCAGACCACTGCCAGACTCTTCTCTAAAGAATAGTCGCTTGTCACTGGTTCTCTCCAGGGACAGATTATGCCTCAGCCATGTCACATCCCTGAAATCCGAACCCCTCGCATCACGTCGCATCACATCTAGCATCGGGTGGAGTAGTACTGAGTGCCTGCTTAACTCCTTCTTACAAAGACAGGTTCTTAAGCCTTTAACTACTCTAATGAAGATAAAATCATCTAACAAGGCCAAACTCATTTTGAGCAAACAAATGAATTATTTATTCTGGTCTGAATGAAAGTGTGCAGTTCTTGTAATCTAACTTCTCGAACTAAACATTTCTGTGAAGCCTGATAGATTTGCGTCGTTAAAATGCACTTCATTTGCTTTTCTGTTTGCGTGGCATCCAACAACACGCATTCTAGCCCAAACAGGCTATTTTTAGAACTGCACTTGGCTCTAAACACAGAGATTGAAAGCTCTAAAGAAGCTACACCATGCAGCCTACAAAAGAGTGATGTGGCAGTGCAAGAAGCACATGGAGTTCTGTACTTGAATTCAAAAGCTTTCCTCCAGCCAGAACTGTATAGGTGTACCGTCATTATGCATGTCCACTGAAGGTGCTTTTGTCTGATTGGTCAAAGTCGTGTGGCTGTCGCTTTTCATTTGCATTCATTTGCATCCAGTTCTTGCCAAGCCAAGCTTGTGCAGTTCACTATCCTTTTGCGCTTTTTAGCTTCTACTTATTGAAAGTGAATGGGAGCTAAATATTGAATCTACTTCTATACTGTTTGAAATATGCATGTTGTTTTTGATACATTGCCTAAGACAGATTTACGGATTAGCCACAGTGTTAAACGCAGTTTTTTGCACCATCATCTCAATAAAATGGCCCCTGTCAAGGATGGAATATGTTAGGAAGTGACTGAACAGTAGTTAAACAGAAGTTGATGTGTTGGAAGCACCACCAACTGAGAATCTGTGGAATGTTCTAGACAATTTAGTCCAACTGCTTCTTGTTTAGAGGTCCATGTTTTGACAAGCCAGAGCTGTTTCAGTGGCACAAGAGGTTCCTACACAATATTAGGTATGTGGTTTCCATTTTACTTCATAATCACTGTATTTAAATCAACTCTGTTTTGATTGGCTGCTCTGTGCATTTGTTAAAAAAGGTGTCTGTGCTGAAGCATTACACCATTTCAACCTTAAGGGTGGCATTTAAATGGTAGAGATATAGAAAGCATTGTTTTTTCATCACAAAACAGCTGATTTTAAAAGCTGAATTTGCATATAAGGACCATGAGAATTAGAAAGTAGAAAGTAATATATCGAAATTTTAACAGTACATCTTTCCATGCCTAGGAGTCCAAGAGAATATAAATGACTTTGCTGCCTCTGAGTGAGTATATTTGTCCTCCACAGTTCAACACAAGCATGAGATCGCCAGGCTGCCTTAATATTTTTAGTTAACTGAACTTTTAGCAGTTAATTGTACTGAAGTCTTTTTTCTATTCAAGTAAATAAAAAATTCGATCCAATTTAATCGAAGCATATGTTCAAACATTGTTTTTTTTTACAGTACGCTTAAGAGATGCAGTTATAAAATGTTACAAATTTCAAAAATAATTCTTATCTTAAAAATAAGAATGTCTTCAATGTATCCTTTGTGTTTATTGTTTAGTTTATTGTTTAGTTTTTCTGACCACAGCCATGATATAGTTATTTGCTCTATGTGTAATATAATAATAATAATAATAATAATAATAATAATAATAATAATAATAATACTTTTATTTCATTTTAAACAATGTACATCTGTTAAGTCTGGTGCTCGGGGAGAGTGAAGCGATGCTCAAGTGCAGGTTCCTTGATGGATTATTAATACAATACTAGACTGAAGGAAATATGATTTTATGCAGAACTGTTAGAAAAGTAGATATTAGACATTTAGATAGATACCAGATAATTATTTCCCACTTCTGGATAACCTTATAATTTTTAAATCTCTCGCAGTTCAGCACTGTCCTTTGTATCATTTCATGCTATTCATTGGGCATCAACTGTTTGAATTTCAATTGAAAAAAGCTTGAAACACTGGAGTATTCTAAAGCTTTTGACCGGTAGTGTATGTGTGTGTAAATATGAATGAATGTACTACAAATTATCATTTCAAATGATGATAAAGTAACATCCTCGAAAAGCCATGCTTAGACGTGCCGGCTGCAATCATGTATCCTAAATTGAGCCTCCACCATGTATCTCCGCTGCTCAGCCTCCTGAATCCCGTTGTTTGATCATGTGCACTAGCGGAGGCAAAGATTTCTTTCAGCATCCAACTGGATAGAATGCACAGGGGAAATTCAGCCCTCCTGTCATTTCCAATTTGGCACAATGTTCAGCATTAGGGGACTTCATGACAGATCAGAATGCTCAGAAAGGCCATATGAGGCCTCCATACTTAATGAGTCCAGGCAGAGAATTTAATTTTCTCTCAGTAATGATCTAATTTATTACATTATGTAATTATCTGAGAGCTGTCAAACTTTATGAAATGGGCAAGCGTGACATTTTTTGAGAAATTGCATAATTAGGCCGGAATATACATAGCTCACTCCAGCAGGAGCAGTTTTCACAGTGCTGGAAAACATTGGGCACTTTGCTCGTGCAGGTGCATCTCTGCCCGTCGGGATATATGCGACGTGTCAGCATGAAAGTGGCCAGGTTACCTGGGGAGGGTGACTGGACATAAAAAAGGTCATAAGTTTGCAAGGTGAGTTCAATGGCGTACATTTCCAGCTGTAAACCCTTTTGAGCTAGAGACATTCCCTCGCTGAGAGATTAAATTCCAATTCAACACGGCACCTTTGTCATATCTGGGTACATGTAGAAACATATTGAGATGATTTTCACGCTTACTCTGCAGTGACAATTTCTGTAAAATAAATATTTGCGGAATAATTACTTCTTCCACAGTTGTGACTCGTGTAACTATTGTGTAATACCCTTCCGTGGGAATAATTCCAATGTGTTTTCCTGTCTGTAGACCTAACAGAATTCCGATAGGTGAGCGCGAGGCACTGAAAGACTTGCGTTGTTAATTCAGAATTCGAAACATGACCACCTTTTCAGTGAGATGAAAGCTCTCCGAGCTACTTCAGTTGGAGTGGATATAAATCATTCCCTTTGATATCCCCCTCCGTGTCTCTCCGCTATGGATTTTTCCACAGAGAAGTTTCATCTTTGCCTATGTTAGTTACATTATTTTGATAAGCAATGCCCTTTACGGGTAATTCTTCTGAGGTCTATGACATAATATCAGAGCATGACTTAAGTGAACATCACGTGGCATATTTTTGCTTGATAACAATACAAAAAAAAAGAAAAAATCACTTGCTAAAGGATGTAAAGAGTCTGTATTTTCACATTGGCGCACTTTCATGAGTTTAACGCACTTCCAGCAAAACTAATGTGAAATAAAACAGATCTGTTACCAAGCCTACAAACTCTCCATCTGTTTCACCCAGATGTTCTTTTTAAAAGAGTTTTCCTAAAGAGAATGGGGATTTAATATTATTAGAAAAAAGGAAATGTAGATGAATATAATTTAGTCCAAAAGCAGTGTAGTGTTAAGAATTGTTCACACTTTAAATTAACGTAAATCTCAAGTAATCTGATGAGAAGTGGACAAGTGACTCCAGTGACCTGTTAGGGGTGGAGCCAAATACGAAAATGGTAGTCGGAAAGGCCCAAATAACGTGTTTTTTAGGAATACGATATTCTGACAAACACTTTGTACAAATACTTTCGTAAATACTTTGTATTTGGGGAACCCGCACCCCCGTCACACTCTCGCATGGTTAGGGCACTCACTCTGCAATCAGAAAGTCATGGGTCGGTCCCCCAGACTGCTAGGAACCTCTGAGTTACCCTGAATAAAGCACAATCCCCACACACCGCTCCCCGGTACACTCCCACCCACACACCACTCCTTGTTACACTCCCCGCACACTGCTCCCCATGCACTGCGCCCCACTTGATGCGCCCTGTGTGCAGTGGTGTGTTCACGTGTCACCGATTGATCACTTTCACTTTTAGGTATTCGATTTTTAAATATATCCAGATTGAGCACTGATAGGATCTCTGCAGTCTGATCAGCAAATAAACAACATAAAATCTCTTTTTTTCCAGATGTGCTCAAGCCAATTTTTTATTTTGATTTGGGTCTGATATTAATCCGATCTCTGAGCATACAACTCTGGTCAGCAAGCATTTCATTTGTATATAAGTTGTTGCTACATTTGTATTACCAATTAACAGACATATTTTCACTTTGCATATTGTAGTTGGACTATAGTCCGGTCAATCTGCTCGTAAAGTCAGTAAGGAAACATACTTATTTCAATTTTATATAGCGCATTTTACAACCAATATCGTCACAAAGAATCTTTACAGAGTCCAGGTCCAGGTCCATAGAGAGCAAGCCAATGTCAATAGTGGTGAGGAAGAACTCCTTCAGCTGGAGGAAGAAAGGTAGACTCAAACAGAGGAACCCATCTTCTTCTGTTTGCCCCTGAGAAGAGAAAGAGAAAGAACATGGAGATAACTAACAATAGAAATCCTGTACAGACCTTATCACTGATTTACAGATCGTCCACCTATGGCTAACAGAATAGGTACAGTAAAAAGTACTTATATTGCTTATATTGTGACAGATTTGTCCCTCCTCCGACAATGAACACACATGTATGTCTTTATCACAGCAATCAACATAGATATACAAGCATATGTGTCAATGGCCTGACTATTTGAATCAATTTGCATTTGAACATTCTAAAAATCAGATTTAAAATTTTTTAAAATAATATATATATATATATTTGTGGCCCCACTGTAGCCTCACACCTCCCAATACTCCAAGGTTGGGGGTTTGAATCCAGATCCAGGCCTAGTGAGTGTGGGGTCTGCATGTTCTCCTTGTGGTGGTGTGGGTTTCCTCCAGGGTCTCTGGGTGCTCCCACAGTCCAAAGACATGCTTCTCAGATAAATTGGAAATCATAAATTGGCCGTAGGTGTGAGTGTGTCAGTGAATTGTGTGTTTACCCTGTGGTGGGCTGGTGCCCCGGCCAGGGTGAGTCTCTGCCTCATGCCCATTGACCCTGGGAAAGGCTCTGGGTTCCTGTGACCCTGGGTGTGTATTAAGCGGTTACAGAAGATGAGTGAGAACCTGATTTATTATGCAGAATGAACAAAGCCTTAAATCTCTTAGATGGATTCCTAGAACAACTTCTATACAAATCAAAGCGGCATCAAATGAAGACGCTTTCATCTCTGCTGAGATGAGACAGTTGATTAGGTGGTCCATCGCTGCTGCGGGGGAAACACTGCATTATCATTCACACAGTTATGTAACTGTACCTGACCACTTCTGAGGGAAGAATAAGTGATGGGATCACAGCGCGTGTCAGAGATGCTTTGGACTCCGTTAACACCTGTCCTGAAAATGTCCAAATGTCCAAACATGTATTATTTCAGATAAAGGCTGTTACAGATATTTAGAGGGGCTGCTAATGCAAAAAACAAGAAGATAAAAGACAGAAAACCAGCTGCTTTCATCTCAGCTGTGAAAGGAGTGGACTGAGCCAGAAGCTGAGAGTAGGTTTGATCAACTGGATTGCAATGCACTTCTATGACAAGCCGGACCTTTGTTCACTTCTGTATTTAGCGCTGTGCACTCATGATGTTAATACTAAGTTTGAATGAAGTCTATGGTCTTTAGTGGCTTCCTGATATCTGAAGTATTGTTTCTTATCACGATTCTTGGAAAAGCACAAGAGGTAAAACTGTATAAAACCTAGACCTGACCTAAACCTGATAGTCTTTAGTACTGTACACTGTAAAGAACAAAATAATTACATTTCATTACAATTCATTAAACCCCACTGTTGATGTAAAACTTACACAATGGAAGGAACGAGGTCTGCTTTGTGTCAAAGAAGTTAAAACCTCAATTTTTGAATGTAATTAAATGTTATTTGTAAAGCACACGGGCAAAGTCAATGGTTCTTTGCACAGTCTTGTGCAGCCTGTCTCTGAATGTTGTGGTGATGTGTGGTGTAGCTTTCCAGCATCCCTTCCAGTTTGTGAGTTTTTGTTAATTAGCTTGAATGTTTTTCATCCACAGTTCATTTCACAGAGGATTTTGTTTTTCATTACTACCCTGAAGATATGCTTGAATGAATTATAAATGTTTTGGTATTTTAACCATCATGTGTATCATTTAGTTTATTCCACAGTATTGTAATTGATAGATAGGCCTTAATGACCGTATATAACCGCCGTCAGTTCATGGTAGAGATCTGCTCCCGGAGTCAGACGAGGTCCATCAGAACATCAGGTTTCTGGGCAGGTTCAGGTCAATCTTTCATGTGCTGCTCCCGCGTTGGGCTTGGGCTTTCTAATGAATTATTTTTTTATGTAGGAGGTTTTCGCGCCCTCTCACACATTCTCACTCTCACTCTGTTACACTCTTTCTCTTTCACTCTCATCCACTCTGCCCCTCTCTCGCTCTCTCTCTCCCACCAGCGCATGCTCACTCTCTCTTGTGTCCTCTGTTGTCTCTGTCTTTCTCCTGATGTGTTAGGAATAGCTGGAGAATTTGAGGAGTGGGTGAACGTGGGTGAACATGCTCCTTAGTGGAGCTTGAGATGATGAGAGGGGTGTGTGCGGGGTTGGCAGAAAGACCCCAGTGGATTTCTCTCCTTGTTCTTTAAGTTTGCATGAAGTGTTAAGCATTTATGCGAGCAGCCGCGGCAGCGAGATAAACTTTAACGCAGGGAGGAAAAGTTGGAGAGTGCATGCTGTGCTCTGTCAGGTTTTTAACAGCAGGTCCACCATAATACTCTGACAATAAACACAGAGCAGAAACTGCAAATGCATAAAATATCAGGACGTTTTCAGTCCACTCAAGGTCTCAGAAGCTAAAGCTCTGTGAAACCATATCGGAGATGAGCTTGTTGGGGAGCAAATTAAGTAGTACCAGTCAGACTTGACGAGTCGAGTTGAGTCAGGTCTCAAAGCTGGGGGTATTGTCCAGTTTCAAGCTTTCATTCAGAGTTTTGGTTCATGGTGTGATAAGTGAACTCTTTAGATCCTCTTTAGATTCTCTGATCACCCCAGAAAGAAAGGAGAAGAAGAGTCTTTATGTAGATGACAATACAAGGCCTTTGTGTAAAAAATCAATGAATGACAGATTGATATATTGATCTACAGATTGGGTGGTGGTAGCCTAGAGGGTAGGACCAAGAGGTCAAGGGTTGGAATCCTACCTTCAGCATAAAACCACTGGGTTCCTGATCAAGACCCTTAACCCAAAGTTGCTCCAGAAAAACTGTCCTCTGTAGTTATATACCCTAGAGGTGGAGCCGAACCCAAATACAGGTTCTTCCACAAATACATTTCCCCTTTCTACAAATACAAATAGCTTCCGGTTTGCACACCCCAAATATCCCCACATGCACGACTTTTGAAGCATTTGGTCCAAAAGGCTAGAAAGTGTTTACAGATGCAGATCTCAACCATAAATACACTTTGAGTACTGTAAATAAATAGTAAATTGAATGTAATTTGATAGACAGTGTAGTTTGTTAGAATTCTGAAACCTCCAGAACACACTATCCAAGTTTACAGACACACAATAGCCAGACTTAATTCTTAATTGAAGTAAGAACCAAACCTGAACCAAGCCCAAGTTGTGAGCCTTTGGAGAGAATTAATGCCCTGTTCATCCACACACAATGAGCATTTAAGGTGACTGAGTGTTTATCATCTCTAATTGTTTACATGAGGCGATTTTGGACATATGTCAATATATTGTTGTTTTATCCTTGTTGACAGACCTTTTTGCCTGATTATGCAAACATACAGCTATTCGCCCACTAAGCTGAGGACAGAGGCAACTGACTGCACTATGGATGTCACTGTTACATCCAGCACTCAGACTGCATCCCATTAACTTCCTGTCCGAATTGCGTGCCCTGATTTCATCCAATCTGTAGCCAAGGGCTTCCCTAAATATCTTGGTAAAGCCGGATAGCATGTAGATTAGCTTGACAAGCAAATCAGTCAGGACCAGGAAAAGTGTATAGGAAGGGACGTTTTATTTAATCATTCAAACGCATCTCCAGACCCCACCACAAGCATCAATGGTTTTAGATAAGTGACCTTGTAAGCCTATCGGAGCAGATAGCAACTTTTTTTAAGATTCTGATTGGCCAGGATGTCATTGCAGTTAGTGTAATATCAGTTAGCGCTTAGCATTTAGCAGACACTCGGATCCAGAGTGACTTACATCAGTGCCTAAGTAGTCCACATCTGTTCTTCATGCTGTGCTGAATAACTAGACTCAAATCAAAATCTGCTGTTAACTAAGTTACAGCCATCTTAGTTACTGCCAACTTTGTGACCTCAAAAGAATTACTCGTCAATCTTTTCATTTAAAGATTTCAAAGTTTAAGCAGTGCTTGCATGGAGGGACTAATTTGGACAAATTAATGTTTACATGACTACATTCGTCTTGGATAGTCCATGCGGCCTCTGCCATATGTTTTAATAACTCTTTGATAAAAAAAAAACCCATGTTAATAACCATAATTTTCACACAGTATGTCTCCATATGTAATTCTTAACCATCATTCAAAGCGCACTGGCCATAAATCTGATCCACTACCAGCTGATATAAAATGTTCAAAATGTTAACACGACTTGGACTATAGCACATGCCATAAAATCCAAAAACAATAAAGTATTGTCATTTCAAAAACACTAGCTAGCATCTAGACACTAGCAAGTAATTTACAGTATGTCCTGTTTCTGTTGTTGGGCTTTCAAGTATTATCAAACTTATGATGGAGAAATATTTGGGCAAAGTATTTAAATGCATCTGTGCTGACCAGCTCAGGAGAACACATGTAAATGACTCACATTTTAAAATAATTTTTTCTCTTTTTAATTACCGTTCAAAACATTAAATAAATCTTGCCACATTATAGTAGACCTGTTTATTTAATATATTTTCTGCCCAGATTTTCAGCCCTCAGGGTTTAAGGTGTTAAAGATAAAGAAACGATTATTTGTAGCATTGCTATAGAAGTACCTCTTTCAGATTCCCAGAGGACACTTTCAGTTGAGTGGAGTGTTTTTTTAAATAAAGAATTATCCCCCAGTTCCTCTATAGCGCTGCTCTAAATAACCGTTTTAAAGACTTTTATTTTAGAGCGTATGGCGGTTCCCACTTCTCATTTATAAATACAAGGCCGCAAGTTTGAATTCTGTCATGGTACGCCAGAGGAAAGTTAAATGTCAGAACCCCTGTTGTCCTAATAGAACTGTGCTCTGAAATGGTGCCATTGAAAAAGTCATGGCTGTGAATTGTGATGAAAACATGACAGTTAGTACTTCTGGGCATAGAGAACCCTTTTGTGCCATTCATCCATCCATCACCAGTTCTTTACAGAAGCCCTGGAGCTTTTTTTTTTTCTTTTCTAAGTGTACTAATGGATTTCAAACAGTGAACCCATAACAGCCTCTACTGAATGTATGTCAAGAGCAGCCATCCTCATGTTCTTTACATCCACATTAGAGTCTAAAAAACCAGCAATGTATCAAGATAGGAAACTGATGCTGGTACTAAAACATCAGAAACAAGCACAAACAAGCTCAAACCTGTTCATTGAGAGAGTTAGGTCAGGACGCCCAAACAATTCCATTATAAATCTTCTTTTATGGCACAGATCTGTTTTTATATACTCTCTTGGGAAGGCCTCTGGGCCGCCCTCCTCACATGTTTTAAGGTCACACTGTAGCTCGATGTTAGTCAAAGAACTGTGTTTCCATCTCTTGATTATAGTTATGACCTTTGGGGTGGCTTTCACAACCATACTTGCCATTGAAAGGTCATCATCAAATAGGCACTTTAATGCCTGCAAAATGAATCAGCGCTCCTATCAATATTTTAAATAGTGTTGCATTAGTCCTTGAAGAGACTGAGGAGGAACAGAGGAGATGAAAAGAGAACCACTGTATTTTTCAGGTGGCTCTTTGCCTGAGCAGAGGCTGTCATGCCTTAAATGAGTTTCGTTTCTCCAGTTCATGATGACCTTGGTTTTGTTATTGTGCCTTCTTCTTAGCCTTTCTATACCCACAGCTGATGTCCACATGCAACACTACCATTATTTCTGACTGCAAAAAAACAGATTTCTAAGTCATCCTTGACCTTTATCCATAGAAAGAATTTTTCGGGGGAAAAAAAATCAAAATAAATGATTCACTCATTTCACAAAATAAGCATCTTGAAATATAAAGCAAGGCTTAGCAAAATAAATTCGGAAATCATGTAGAATTTTAATTTTTTTTTACATTCTGTAACGTTATAGATATTAGGGATGAGGACATTAATTGTTAAAGATCACCTGATGACTTTTAAATACTGACACCTAGAATATTAATGACATTTTACTGAAATGGAATTGTGTTTCACACAGGATATTTTTCACTTTCCTATATAATCAGTCGAATCTCATTCCAGAAATTTTCCCCTCAGCCTCCCTTTGGATGTAAAGATTGCTATCCTGGGAAAGGAACATTTTGAAAGGTTCTGTAGTGGTTCTACAATGAATTTGCTGGGAATAATAAACAATAGACAGATCTGTTCTGATGAGCCCGTGAATGCACTAACCTGTCACTGAGAATGTCATGTAGGTGAACAAACTACACAACTCCTTGTTCTTCAGTAAAAGTAGAGCTATCCTTAATAAAGTAAAAGATGTCCTCTGCACCTCTTAAAAAGGTGCTACAAAAAGTTTTTTTGAGGGATGACGCAGAACACTCTTTCATGGTTCCCTGAGAAACTTTTTTTTTAGGGATGAAGAGCCTTTTCATACTATAACCAATTTCTCCAGTGAAAGGCTTTTTCCAGGTACCTTTACAGTATGTAATAATTTCGTAACACGTGAAAAGGTTTTCACACTCACACTTTTTTTAAAACCCATCTACTGAGAAAAATAAGAAAATCTTCATTTTTCTCTGCCTCCACAGAGAGAAACCTTCCTTGCATATGTATTTTGAGAGGATATTTACACTGTCCATCCAAAACTCCCTGGTAAACTGAATAACACTGATTATCTCATTTCAGAGCACCTGTCAAGGGGCCAAAGATAGGATGGCCAGATGACAAGGCCAGAGCATTTTGGCAGGTTTTTCTGGAACACAGTGGTTAGTGAATGAGGTCCTATGAAGGACAACCAATATATTGGTGACGGGATCATGGCCGTCCATGGCTCATCAAAAACTAGCCCATCTCTTCTGATCCCACCCTAGCACAAAGTTCATGTTGGCTTTGAAAGAAAGGTGTCAGAACACAATGTGCATTGTAACTTGCTGCATATGTGGTTTCAGTCACAGGCAGGTCAGAATATTTATAAAGACCCAGTGTGCGCCACCCAAACAGCCTCCGATGGCTGAGTGAGCAATGGAGCGATGGGAGAAAATTGGTTTGTTGAATGACATTTTGTGTGTGTAAGTCTCTTACTTTAGGTAGAGAAGGCACCACAATGCACCATGGAATAAAGGCAAATTGACAGAGGGTGTGATGCTCGGGGCAATGTTTTGCTGGGAAATATTTTGTCCTGGCATTCTTGTAAATTTCACTAAGATATCACCTCTATCAGCAGGATTATGCGGAATGCCAGACTACACAAAACTGTTCAGGAGTGGTTTGAGGAACACGACAAACAGTTTAAAGTGTTACCATGGCCTCTAAAGTCCTCAGATCTCAATTTGACTGAGATTCTATGGGATGTTATGTCCATGTATTGCTCTTAAGTTAAAGTATATATTTGCTTTAAATGATTTATTACCTTCAAAAACCTCTCTTTCTTGATTAAGGTGCCTGAGTCTGACACCTTTAAATGCTGATGTTCCTAAAGCAAGCTCTAATATTACACTTTTCAATGTGCAATGAGTTACTATATTTGTCATGGTGTTTTGATGAGAAGTTTCTATATGAGTCAGTGAAGGTGCTTTGGGGCATGATTTCGCTCATAAGAAAATTTTGCAGTTGGGTGGGTGTGGGGGTCAAACTGACAAAGCAGCATTCTGAACAGGTTCTGAATCACTTACAGAAACATTGTGTTTTTAGGTTGGATGTGGGTTGTTGATTAACAAATCTGGATCTTTTTTGTGTAGGTCAGGGTTTTTACTATGAATAGTGTCATGGGAAAAATATCTTACCTGGTTAGAAAGAATGATGCCAGTCTCTTGCACTTCAGACCACAGATGGCTAGTTTGTCAGGAATCAAAAACACAATCTCTCGAAGAAAGGGCCAGGGCTTAGACAGTTGCACCACTCAGCACGGTTGCCCTTGTGGGTTGATTAATGGTGAACAATATGCTTCAAAAAAGGTAAATAAATCAAATGAAAAATGTCCAGAATCATTATATTGTTCTGTTACATGTATTATGCTGTTCAAGAGCATCATCTTGAGAAAAATCTTAATCTAAGATACATTTAAAATCCGTTTAGAGAACAAAAGAGTAGTCATGCTGCGTAGCCTGTTCTTAAGTTCTTATATTCAGTCTATTCATGAGCAGTAAAGTTTCAGAGAAGGGAGGTCAAAAGGGACAGAAAAGGAAACCATTCAGAGTGTTTACATGTGCTGTTTGGCGGCTGACCTGCTAGAGTGGTCCCCGAGTGAGCTATCACAGTGTGCAGTGTTTATGTGCGCAAAGAAGTCAAGCAGTGAAATTGAAAATTGACGAGAAGCTAATGACAAAAAGAGACGTGCATGGTAAAAGGTTAGTGAATACAAATGAACCACGTTCCATCTGAGTAGAAACAAACTATTTACACTTTTCCAGTGAATACAGCAATAAGTCTTTTGAATTGGTCACCCACTGGCACATCCAGAGCCATTTGTAAGCCTCGCAGATCAGACCCGATTCTTTAAATTCCCAAACCCGATTCTTTAAATTCCCCAAACCCAATTCTTTAAACTCCCAAACCCTGATTCTTTAAATTCCCAACCC
>JBBKCR010000001.1:16168262-16180325 GCA_037577295.1 Ladigesia roloffi
ATACCTAAATAAAGTCTAATACAAATCTAAATACAATCTAATAAAAATAAAACCTAGAAAAACAAGTAGAGATATTGAATGTTACCTTATTAATGCCATTACAAACAACATTAATTGATATTGCTCATAATATTTGTGATTGTAATACATTGACACCATATAGAGGACAATATTGCACATGATATTTGAGACCTTGAAAGATCGTTGCATAGTATTACACATAGAATGCTGCACATCACATCATATTCTTTACATTTTTCATCCCCTGTTCCTTTAGATTCCTCAAAGCTTATATTTCAGATGTTTCATCCTCTGATTCTTTAGATACCTCAAGCCTCATTTTTTTCAGATTCTTCATCCTTAATGCATTAGATTTCTCATCTTTAATCTTTTTTTATATTTAAATGTATACTTCATTCTTTATACTCATTTTTGTTTGAGCTCTGTGATGAGCATTAGATTCGAAGTTGATTTAGTTATATTACAGAGGTGGGCCTTAGTCAGTCGAAAGTAATGGGGAGACTCATTTAATTTTACCAATTAAGTTGAACATCTGTCTTTTTTCAGGGAGAGCTGCTGATTATAGAGTGAAGAACCAAAAAATGTCTGACAGCAAAGCATCATATCTCAGAAATACAGGAGAAGGTAAAATGTTTGCTCTAAGCTAAACACCAATTTTTAATTCTGGACCACTTCCCGTTAGTTGATTAATCCGTCAATGTTGACACAGTGTAAAGACCAACTGGCAATCTATAATTCAGTGGCTCAAATTTGGCTGCATTTTCCAGAGACTGAAGGAACATTATAACATGCACAAACAGAGACTTTATTATTTTTTTATCTGTATTTTAAATGGATTTTTCTCATGTAAAATTTCAATAGTAAGTGAATTTTAATGAATCAGAATCTTAATTTGTAAAAAAAAAATTTCAGCTGGTCAAATATATTTTTTACTTTACAATTTTAATACCATATCTCGAATGTGTATTCTTATTATGGAAAAAAAATGCATTTGTTAAAACAAATTGAAAAATTGTATACATTCTTGAGCCACACATGCAGCAGTATAATTCTGTTAAACTGAACATTGACTTACATTGACTTTTTTTGTTGTTGTCATATTTTCAGGTTTTAGGTTTTTATTTAACACAAGCAGCAATGTTCAAGTGAATTAAAAAAATTAATGATTTTATTTCCATATGTCAATTCAATTCTCATTAGTCAGTAACCCATTTGAACTGATTCATTTTAGACTCGATTTCAAATAAAAACAAATTTTTTTCGTTGTCATTTTTACATTTGACGGTGCTAAAAGGGATTTCTAAATCATATCGAATAATAATAATGATAACTCTGAAACTGACTTTACACCGTGTTTGATCAGACTAAGAATCAGAAGCAGAAAACTTTTTTGATCCCTGGGGGAAATTACTTAATAATGTGACAGCTCTAGGCATAGCATGTCAGATGAGATTGTGCATTCACATGACCAGGTTTTACTCGCGAACACATGCTCTTTGGCCTCTTCACATGGTATGTTCACATGTAAAATGTATGTGAGTTTTCTGTAAGGGCAGCCTGGCCTGTTGCGCAAACCTATTGACTTTCCAAACACCACCATTCTTCAAAGTATGGCTTATTCTGTTTGATGATTGACTTTATTGGGCGTTAGAAAACTGATGGGGCTTATAAATGAATCATCACACACTGTCACTCAAGTAAAGGACTTCATGTAATTTTGGCCTGTATTTTTTTTTTATGTTGTCTCTAGTCGCTAATGGCGAAAATGTGACTGAATTGCAATGGCCGTCTATCAGAGCAGGCTGTAGATTTTAAATGATACATTTGGATTCCATCAGTTTCAGAGTGAAAGAGGACCAAGTGGTTCTTGTGTGTATGTGTGTGTGTGTGTTTGTGTGTGTGAAGGAGAGTGCATGTGTGTATGTGTGTGTGTGTGTGTGGATGTGAGTAGTGGTTAATAATTCCCTGTGTGTATGTTATTTCAACCGTCATCTCATCATCGCTCTGGCCTTTTTAATTTGATAGCAATATGTGGGGAAAATCAAGCAAAAATTGCTGCGCAAAATAATTTCTAGCGACTCGCTTTTAAGTTCAAGGCATTTAGAAAGGCTTAATGAATTCTATTGTTTTGCCTTTTTTAATGGACTGAATTATTGCTGCCACATGCCAGGGCTAATTCAGCCCCCTCTCGTTTGTCACAGTACGACGATCCTCCTCTGAAAAATATCATTATATTCAGCTTTTATTTCCAACAAAGATTTACATTTAATAGATTGCAATATATTCACGCTCCGGAAATGGGAAGCACTCGCGCCGGTGTGCATTATCACTAAGAAATGGGGTCAACATGTATGAAATACATTTTGATGTACAGGGAATGCAATCAGCCTACTGATAAATGACCACTGTTCAGTGTTGGACATCCATTGTTCTCACAGTGAAGTGTATAATGGAACTAAATGGTGACTAATGGCCCTGACTTTGGGTCGACCAGAATTGCATAACCATGAGTTGCGGAATGACTCAAATTTTTTTGCTTATAGGTCAAGTTGTTGCTTGAATGAAGCTCAGTGGTGTTGTTCAGGCCTGAGTACTGCTCAAGAGACATCACTGTTTTGTGGTACAGTAAAGTGGCCTCTTATAATCATGCCTGACCACAGCTAACAGTGTAAACAGTGAGACATTCTTTCCCTGCATTTAACCAATTCACCAAGTGAACCAGGGGGCTGCCACCCATAGGAGCAGTATGTGGGGACACTACCTTGCTCAGTGGTACCTCAATGATAACACCAGCAATGTTGGGACACAAACCCACAACCTTCTGATTGTAGGGGCATCCCTCTAACCACTAGACCTCCAATCACTTTCCGTTTAATTACTGTCCCACTCGATTCTGAGCTTGAAGTCTAGGAGCACAAGTTTGAGATATCGATCAACAATTTATTTAAAAAAAATTAACACTCTTTTTTTCATTTATCAGCTGCCGTTCCTCCCTGACATTCAGCTGTGGATGTTCTCCTCTGACATTCAGAAGGTTTGTTCCCTGATTTTGAGATTGCTATTCAAACTGATCTCACAGGAACTCCGTGAGTGTCATGAAGGTTAATTGGATTAGTGGGTAGATGGACTCGTTCCAAGAGAGGCTGGGTTTGGAGCCATGTTGTAAGGTTACATGTTATGCCTGGCAGAAATTTGTGGACACTTTGCAATCAAAACAGCTACACTATATGTACAATAGTATTGGGACGCCTGGTCATTACACCAACATGTACTTAAATGACATTGTGTTCAAGTACATAGTCATGCTAGACAAAGTCTTTTTTCCAAACTGTGTCCACAAAGTTGGAAATGTGGCGCTGTTTAAAATGTCTTGGTATGATGAAATATTAAGAATGAACCTCACTGGATGTAAGGGGCCCAGGCCGAACCCTGAAAAACAGGTCTGTCCCCATACATTTGTCCATGTAGTGGATGTACTGGTACTTTGGATTATGTGTCCAACGGTTTGTGAACACCAGCTCAAGCAATGTTTCTTTTGAAATTAACAGGGAATTAGCCTTGCTTTTGCTTCAGTAACATCGTACACTCTCATCAGAAGCCTTCACAGTACATGCTGGAACATTACTGTGAGGAAATGATTGCATTCAGCCACAGGAGCATTAGTAAGGTCAGGTATTGATGGAGGATAATTAATTCTGGATCACAAGCACCACTCAAGCTCACCCTAAGGCAAAGTATGGAGCTTCGTTAATCAGTAAATTTAGTGCTGGAGGGTTTTATGCCCCTCTACCTTGCTTTTGGCAATGAGGGGCACTGGGGCTGGAGGCTTATCTGAGGCTGCTCTAGAGCATCCCATTGTACTGTCATCCTCCAGCCTGTCTGACAAGCTTACAAAAGTACCTCTTAATTTCATAAACATTCAAATCAATCATTTCTGCTCTAAATGGTTCACTGCCATCATATCTGTCATGATACATAAAGACAGAGAGCGAGAGAGAGAGAGAGCATTGAAAGAGATAGAGTGAGAGAGAGAGACAGAGTGAGAGAGCGAGGGAGACGAATAGGCACTCACATACGAACACAAGCAGAGAGAGAGAGAGAGAGAGTAAAGGCTACAGAGACAGAGAGCGAGATAGAGAGCGAGAGAGAGAGCGAGAGAGAGCGAGAGAGAGAGGCACATACACAAGCAGAGAGAGAGAGAGAGAGACAGAGACAGAAAGAAAGATAGAGAGAAAGAGAGAGAGAGTGTAGGCTACAGAGAGAGAGAGAGAGAGAGAGAGGGAGAGAAAGAGGCACATACATAAGTAGAGAGAGAGAGAGAGCGCGAGAGAGCGCGAAAAAGCGAGAGCGAGAGAGAGAGCGAGCGAGCGAGAGAGAGAGCGAGAGAGAGCGAGAGAGAGAGCGAGAGAGAGAGCGAGAGCGAGAGCGATAGCGAAAGAGGCACACATACACACAAGCAGATACAAGCAGCTAGACAAATAGAAGGTATTTCAAGGGTATAGCATGTCTGCCCTCTATAGGTACAGTGACCAAATTGCATATGTACTATGTCTAGTTCACCCCTACAATATAAAATATTCAAATTACATACTTCGTGGTTACATACCATGTTTTGATTTGTTAGGATTTAAGTTTGAGGAATCTTATTATTAAGGTTTTTCAGTTATTATTCAGGTTTTTTCATAGCTCAATAAGTCAAAATTAGTACGAAAAATAATCAATTATTCAAACATAGTCGAAGTGCCAAATGTTGATAAAATGTCTTTATTTTGGGATAAGAATTCAAACTTGGGGAGACATAGGCACAAAGAGACCTCCACAGCGATTAGGTTGCCTCTACATTAATAGATCTTTTTAATACAATATTAATAAAACTCATTTTGGGTTACCGGGTGCTACCAGCTATGAGTATAAACAGCTTGTGATGATTAGAAAATCGTTTTGTTTAATTGCTTTCATGTTTCATGTCTGCTTTCATGTTGTACATCAAAGGCTGTGTGTGAACATCAAAATGGGTGAAATAGAAAATGACATGTTTGTTGATATCACCAAATAATGCTAATAAAAGAGGCTGTAAAGATGTTTATAAAGGGCTTGTTTTGTTATTTAGCTGGGAGGGTGGCATCCTTTTGCATCAACCCTTCAAATCAAACCCCTTCTCAAGCTAATAGGTATCTTGACAAATGTTTTAACCACACGGTCCAAACCGGGCACAACAGAGGGTGAGATGATGTATGGACAAAAGTATTGGGACTGTATCTTACACCAACAGGGACTTTGCATTCAAATACTTAATCTTTAATATGGAGTTAAAGATGGAGTTTGAGCCCAGTCATTCTGTTGAGCGTTTATAAAATCATGAACTCATGTTGGAAAAGAAGTCCTCGCTCGTAATCTCCATTCCAGTTCATCCTAAATGTGTTGGATGCGGTTGAGGTCAGGGCTGTGTGAGCCAATCAAGTTCATCCTCACAAAACTCTTCCCACGCGTCCTAATACGATTGCCCTATTAGTGTACGTATATCGGTGAAAGTGGTGTTACATTTTGTATTATTATTATTTGCTCTATTCACATAGTCAGTTTATAGAAACTGAGCTGCACAAACGGCCCATTTTTAATTCAGTGTCTATGTGATGTTGCTAAAATAATCTAATTAAGGCACATCTTCATATTCAACCTACAGCAGTTTAACCTGGCCATTCATGTCAGTATCAATAGGAGGGTTTCAACACAGACTGTTCTTTGAATGAGCATCACTACAGCGAATCAGATCAAAGATCGTTTACATATATCAGTCTGAAAAACACTGCAGCTGGATCATGCATGGGTTAAACCAGAAAACTGTTGAGTTAAACGTCAAAAAGATTGATGTCAAATCATTTGATAAAGCAAGACTTTTTAAAGGTATGGTAACAAAAGCAGCCTTTTTAAATCTAATGGATAATGGGGGTTGAAAATGGCTAAAGACACTCAAAAATGTCATAAATGGACTGCAACAAGAGAACGCAGGCTCTTAAACCGCTCTTAATGTCACACAGGCCTCGTGAGAGATAAAGAGTGAGTGAACCAGCAGAGGGCAGCAAAGACATGCAGGTAAGATACAACTCCATCACCATTCCACGTTTAAACGAAACTATTCAAAAACTAACTTGATTCTAAACCAGGGGTCCCCAAACCGATCCAAATAGGGACACTGTGGGTGAAGGTTTTCCTTCCAACTAAGCAGGAGGAAATCTTTGATTCCACCTCTGTAATTAGTTGGTCTTGATTTTCAGTAAGGTGTGGTTTCTTTTGGGTTGGAACGAAAACTGGCACGTACAGCGACCCAATCTTGACCGGTTTGGGGACCCCTGTTCTAGACAAACAAAAAAGCTTGTAATAAGGGTCTTCTGGCGGCCACAGCACTGGGGCAAGCTTATAATTCAATTATTAACCTTAAAGTCTTATTATTTCGTAAGTAAGCAACATGATATACTAACTATTAATAAACTAATACGCAAAGCACCCTCCACAGTAATTGGTAGAACTAGAAATAAAACTAAATGCAACTTTTGGGGAAGTAGTTTCATCTTACACTGAAAAAGAAGGGAACAATTCAACCCTTTACTTAAAACAACATATTCAGAGAAAAACAAGTCCATTATTTTCAACAGAAACACATACGCCACATTTATAGGCACCCCTTGAAGTGATAGTAAATTATAGTGATTACAGAACCTGAAGCATGATGCTCATCTAAGCTGAACATTTTGGAGGTGATTAGAGCGTGCAGGAATACTCCTACACACACAGGCTGTAATATATGACTGCCTGATTAACGCAAGAACAAATACGAGGTGAGGAAAGGGCGAAATTTTCTTAATCATTCACCGACAAGGGAAAGATTACAGAACACACAAACCAAAAGAGGGAGAGCTGTGCTGACCTTCACAAGTTATTAAAATAGCTTCTTGCCTCAAAATGCTAATTTGTGGCATTAGGGAAATAATAAAAAGTGAACATCTTGTCACACACCAGATCACATTACGTCCATAGGCACTGTATATAAACAGGAAACAGTTATGTCTCTGCACACAGACATTTGGGTCTCATGCCCAGACCTCTCATCACCTTCAACTCCAACTCTGTCTGTACAGTGAGTACTCTCTCACTATATACCCTACTGTGTCTCCTGTGAGACCAGTGGATTTAGTCTGGGAGATGATCAGCAGGAGGTCGAGATCGTGAACTTGAAGCAGGAACTGGTGAATCTCTGTGCGGAGGTCACCAACCTGTGGACATTCCACCAAGACCCGCCTGCTGACTCCCCCTAGCGAGGCGGCCCTACCACCCTCACTCACTGTTCACACTAAACTGGCTCTCCCTGAGAAGTGGAATGGGACGAATGGGAAGTGCGAGGACTTTCTAACTAACCTCGCTCTGTTATTCAAGTTCCAGTCAATTAGATACCATTCAGACCGGAGCAGGATCGCCCTCCTCACCTCCCTTCTTACTGGGCAGGCTGCAGAGTGGGCTACAGCTGTCTTGAGGGCTGGAAGTGAAGTGGCCTTTTCTTATCCAGAGTTCACACGCCTGCTGAAGGCGGACTCTCAACATCCTGAGAGCGAAGTGGGGGTCAACAAGAAACTATCATCTACGACCGGATGATCGCCCTTGTTTGTAAATATACTGCAGAGTTCCAGACACTCCCTGTCCAGTCCAAATGGAGTAACGCAGCACTATGTACTGCCTTTTAAGAGGGACTGTCACGCAGAAGAAACCAATGGTTGGTAGTTTTGTCAGTTGTATTGTGGAGGAAGAGCCCAGTCATGGACAGACATGAGCAACCTGGAAAGCCACACGCTCTAGTGAAGTGAAGACTCCCACCAGGAACCAACGTTCTCACACTCACACAGAAGGGTATGTAAAGAGAGTTGAAGTTGAAGGTGATGAGAGCTCTGGGCATGAAACCCAAATGACTGTGTGCAGATTCGTACCTGTTTCCCGTTTATACACCATGAGACAGGAGTCATTTCCAGTGCCTATTAGGGTTGCCACCCCTCCTGTATTGTCCGGGTCATCCCGAAATATGAGTGATTTTGATTCATCCCATTTGGGCAGCTCCAGTCCTGTATTCCAGTCACAGCCTCCTTGGCCAATAATAGATGACTGTAAGGGGCAAAACTCCTGCACATGTTGCTGTGAGACGAGGTGTGCGCAATTGCACTGGCCACTAGTGGTGAGCAGTGAAAAAATTAAAAAAAATTATAATGATATCAGTGGTCAAAATGAAGGATAAACCTGCTAAGAAAAAAGGACTGTGGAGCTGCAAAATATTATGGTATGTATGGTGACCTGGCATCCTCTTTTTCTCTTTTTCCCAAACATGTCCTCATTGTGAGACCTGCTCCTGCGCAGAATTTGAGAATCAGCCGGGATTTTGAGCAGCATTAAACATATAAACACCCCACGAGCTGAGAGGTGCATATCTCCCCCGGAGGCATGACTGGCCCACAGTACCTCCGCCCTCCGTCCGCAAGAAAGTGTCCCGCCTTAGGGATTGAGAAAGTTGGCAACCCTAGTGCCTAGTGACGTCACGTGATCTGGTGCAGGTGACAACATCAAGAGGAATTTATATAAAATATTAGATAACACTTTTGTGGACCCCAAGGACAAGGAGGTGGATGGTAAAAGTTTCCAGATCTCCAAAACCAGCAAACCCATAAACCACCAGTTTGCCAACAGATTGTTGTGGTCCGTTAACAACTTATATAAGTGTGAAACACAACTACTTTGATTGTTCTATGGTCTTAGGAAAATGAAGTCTTCCTCTCACACACTTGGATAATTTCTCATCAATAAATACATAAGTTCAGGGGCCCCACAGTAATACAGTGGTTAGCACTGTTGCATTACAGCTCCAGGGTCCAAATCTGGGGTTTGTATGTTTTCCTCATGGTGGTGTGGGTTTTCTCTGGGGTCTCTGGGTTCTCCCAAAATCCGAAGTCATGCGTGTCAGGTGAATTAGGGCTTCTAAATAGACTGCTGGTGTGAGTGTGCCCAACCCAGAATGAGTCCCTGCTTGGTATAATTGCAGTGGTACCCCTACATTTATTACTTTGTTTCATTGCCAATGAAACAGCACTGAGTTTTCTCTTTTAAAATTAAATAATGTTGGAGATTACAAAGCAATGCATCTGGCAAAATTCCTCAATGCGATGAAATGATGTAAATACCCCATCCCAACAGTAAAATATGGTGGAGGTTGTGTGATATGGTGCTGTACTAAATCTGACTGCCTCTGCCAGGAAACTGAAAGTGGTTCCATTCTATTTTGGGGTGGCTGGTGGTCTGATGGTTAGAGATCTGCCCATGCATTTGGAAGGTCATGGGTTCAAATCCCAGAACTGCCCTTTGCCAATGTACTGTCCCCATACACTCCTCCCCTGCCCACTGCTTCACTTGGTGAATGGGTTAAATACAGAGAACAATTTGATGTTGTTCGCACTGTGTGCTGTATTGTGGTGTTTCCACGCATTACAAATGGACACTTTAATTTACAGCAGGATGATGATTAAAGCATATGTCCAAATCGACACAAAAATGGTTATCTGACCACAGAATCAAGATTCTGCCATGGTCATATTGGTCCCTTGACCTGAGCCTCAATGAAAACCTTTGAGGTGAGCTGAACAGGAAAGTACCTAAGAGAGGGCTGAGAACCCTGGAGAGCTTCTGTAATGAGGAATGGCCTCAGATACCCTACTTTGTGTTCTCAGACAGTATGAAATGTTACAGGAAAGACTCTGTGCTCTTTTATTGCCAAAGGTATCTTTGCCAATAAAAGCTTGGAAATACCTTTGTTGAAAATAACTATTTCTTGATTTGTATCATTTATTTCAAGTAAAATTTAACATCCTTTGAGAAAAATCACCAAAATGTGATTTTTTTCAAATCACATTTTACTCTTCGCAAGGAGTGCCAATCAATGTGTAGGGCCCTGTAGGTTTTGTAGATACAGTAGTGTTGGTCCACACATTTATGACCACAATTCCACTCAATGCACAGTGGCCTATTTAGTAGAAACAGCTACTGTATTAGAAGCAACTCCTGTTCTAGAACGAGACTCATCTGCAGGTGCACACTTTTGGTTTGCCCTCCTCTGACTTTTCAGCCATGCTCAATTTCTGACCACCGAGCTGCTCTTGGCTGGATATTTTAGGCAATTTCTGCCTAGCAGTGACACTGACTTGTGCAAGAACTGCAGTAACACCGCTGAGCCAGACACACTTGTACCATGTCAGTGTCACTGCTGTGTGGAGGACGATCCACCACTCAAAGCATATGTAGTCACGAGCTGCCCTGTGGTCAGAAACTGACCAGAGAAGAATGGGAGAGAGGAGGAGTGGAAAATAGTGCATGATGAGATGTGGAATGTTTTCATTTATCGCAGAATAGAAACAACAGCTATGACAAGAAAAACAAGACATATTCTGGAGAAGAAACATAAAGAAGAAATGTTCCGCCTCATTCCTAGGCCACTATTCAAATGTAAGCACATTTGAAATCTTGGCCTTCATAGAAAATCTAAAAAAAAAGGAAGAAAAATCTGTTAATTTAAAAGTAAATGCAAAACAGACAGACTTCTGGATCTCAATGCACTTAAGTAGGAAAACTCCAAATAATTTTTTTTTTCTTCTTCTTCTTCTTTTTTTTAATTTTTATTTTTAACCCAGCTTTTTATTGAACAATTCAAGAAATCAATAGGTCAGAAACAGTCAAAAAAAAAAAACAGTCACTTTGTGATAAAATACTTGAACCAAAACTTTAAGAGAACAAACTACACATCATACACAAAAAAACCTCATTAAAACTGTGTAAAATATAATTAGTCCTCAACCACGAAGCATAAAGCTGCTTTACAACACCAAAGCTGTTTAATAGCATCCAGATCTCGCATGAGTTTTTAAAGACGAAAATGAAAAAGCAAGATTTTACAAAAGCAGGAAATAACACGGTCACTGCCAGGCTCATTCGCCATCATATTTCTCCTACTGAGATAGATAGCCATCTTGGCTTGACCCAAGTAAAACACACACATGTTTTTGTCTCTGAACATACTTAAAACCAAAAAAATAAATGTAAGTAATCGTCACCTTTAGCTTGCTACATTGTACTTAAGGAAATGAAGCTGCTTCCTTATTTTAGCATTAAAAGACTAAAGAACATTTTACAGTGATCTGTTTTGATAAGAGCAACCATCAATGTTACCATAAGGTGAATCTGGATCTTTAATGCTTGCAAATAAGTCTCTTTTTTCCACTCTAATAGCTAGAATCCAGTAAAGTCATTTTCCACCAAAAAAGAATGTATTTGCCTTTAGCTTTTTCATCTGACAGAGTTTGACTACTAATATGCACCGACAACAGCTATGATCTATCATGCTGTGATGGAAATTAGAATATTTGAACCCTTTCCCAAAGGCATCATATATCACCTTTGGTATTAGGGAGATTGATTCATGCTATACTACCGAAGGATTGTTTTGTGCCATTAAGCTTTGAGGAAAAACAATTCTGATTAGTCTTATTAAGTGATGCCTTGGGAGAATGGCTCATAATACTACATACATAAAACAGGACTCATAAAGAATGCTTCTTAAGGAATGCTTCATACGCTTTATTAGAGGAGCTTACTATGCATCATTAGCAATTTCCTCTGTGATCAGTATAGGTTTTCTGATTATGAAGAAACGCTTTATAAGAAATGCCTAATATGCATCATAAGGAATGCTTTATTAGAAATGCTTAATATGCTTTATAAGGAAAGCAACATGGGAGATTCTCAATATGCTTCATAAGGAATAGTTTATTAGAAATGCTTAATATACTTCATAAGGAATCCTTTATTAGAAATGCTTAATATGCTTCATATGGAATGCTTTATTAGAAATGTTTAATATGCTTCATTAGGAATGCTTTATTAAAAATGCTTAATATGCTTCATATGGAATGCTTTATTAGAAATGTTTAATATGCTTCATTAGGAATGCTTTATTAAAAA
>JBBKCR010000001.1:16180425-16208007 GCA_037577295.1 Ladigesia roloffi
TTAATATGCTTCATAAGGAATACTTTATTAGAAATGCTTATTATGCTTCATAAGGAATACTTTATTAGAAATGCTTATTATGCTTCATAAGGAATACTTTATTAGAAATGCTTATTATGCTTCATAAGGAATGTGACATGCGAAATGCTTCTTAAAGAAATGCTTAATATGCTTCATTAGGACTTTCTAAAATGCTTCATAAATTATTATGCAAAATATTTCTCAGTTGTTAAAAGAAATGATCTGGAAGGAGTTACTCTTAAGGAAAATGTCATAAGGAACGGCTCATTTACTTCATGAGGTCTGCAACATGTACTTCATAAGAAATGAAACAAAATGCTTCATTACGGAATGGTTCTTAAACACTGCATGCTTCATACACTTCACAAGTAATGATTCATAAAGGATGCTTCATATTCTGATAAGGAATACCCCATTAGCATTAGAGAAACTGACCCTTGATAAACAGTATGATCATTTTGCTTTATAAGCAACGATTATTAAGGAATGTTTCTGAAACTATGGTTCACTCGCATCATGCTGAATGTTGTAAAAGGATCCTCAAAGGGTGCACTACATGCTTTTTAGGGATAACTGATATTGCCACTGTCAGAACCGCCTATCTAAATGTCTGAAAATCTGAATGGACCCAAACACACAGTTAAACTAGTAAGCAAGTTTATTAAAAAAGAACAGGGAAAAAACTGGAAAAAACGTGAACAGTTAGGTGAAGGCTGACAAGGCAATCTAACTAGCAAACATAACAGACAGGGGCAAGAATCAAAATGGAGAAAAAACATGCAAAGCAATCAAAGCTAAAAATATATTCAACAAAACAAGAACAACAGTAATCAAAATACTGGCAGTTTGTACTGATGAAGTCTTACGGTCAGAATTCAGTGTGATCGGGTTCTGGACATGTGGACTGGGTGGATGGAATGGATCTGGGTTCAAGAGGCGAGCTGATCTCCAAAAGGGAGAATGACCGGATAGAACATTACCCAGAACACCCTCCTCCATGTCTGACGATTGAGAGCTCCATGTAGGGAAGGACCGGGGTAAACAGAGGGTTAAATTCTCAAAGATGCATCAGGTCCAAGATGTCTGACCCAAGCATCCTTCCTCTGTCTTCCTATGGGCCGTACACATCTTAGTCTACAAGTTACTCCAGAGGGCCTCTGCTGGAATCCAACAGCTCCTTCATCACATTGGCCATTTACCCCTGATATCCAGTAGTGGGCTGGTTGGTTGTCACTCACCGACCTATGTTGGTTGCTAATGTGGATAGGTTGTTTTTAACAAGAAAACTCAGAAGATGGGCAATACAGAACCTGAGGGGATATTAACAGGTGGTCCACTTTGAAGGAATGAATATACATAGTGGACAATATTTTGGAATGTTGACACTGATGTTCCACATGGCTAATCATATCCAATCATTCGGATAAAACTGAGTTGCTAGCCCTTATCTTTGGTTGGCCTGGATCATTTGGTGCACTCAGAAAAATGCATCATGGCACAGTTTGTTTTTACATGGTCTATTTTTTACATTGTTTTTACATGGTCTATTTACATTTGTATCTATTTGATTCTATTTAATGATTACATTTTTAGAATGTATTTCTTGAGGATACATCTGTTATTTGTGAAACATTATTCATTCAAAACATAGGAATGTAGTTTAAAACGGACAAGCTTTGGATCAAGCAAGGTTCATTTAGTTGAATGAATTTACATCAGAATTATTTAAAGATTTATGATCTAAACATAAATCTGTCATTGTTTATTCAAATCACATTGGGTTTATTGATATTTTTACATTATTCTTGTAATCTACATAATTCTACATAGTCTACATAAGTGTTACATAATAGTTTAATTTAAATGTGACTGACAAATATGCAGCACATGAAGTTTATTGGCCTGTTTCTGTTAAATCTAAGTCATTCAAATGGATGGAGATTTAAATGCAAATGAAATGCATAAAATGGGCCTAAATAAAAGTGTGGAGGATGGCCCAGTGTAAATAAACATGGACCGCCTTCCAGACCTGAACACACTCTCTAAACCATTCTTCCATGACTAGTCCATTGGTGATATCTGCCTCCCAAGAGAGAATACTTGTGGTTGAAATTCGAAGTAGACGAAATGCCAAAAGAGGGTCATGCCTATAGAAGTCCATATCCCAGATGATGAGTAGGACGAGATGATGAGTGCATATTCCGCCCAGGGCAGAAATCTGAACCAGTCATGCTGCTTCCAAAAAATCAGGAGACACCAATTGAATTTAATTCAATTTTATTTCTATAGCACTTTTTACAACCAGGTTGAGATATCAAATACAACACTGGGAGAGAAATTTCTTCAGCCCATTTCTTGACGTGTTCTTTCACATTGTCCTTTTCTTTGCAGATGGTGCCATGTCAGAATAATATTCACTCCTAACCATGGAAGAAATGCCTTCAAGGCACAGCGTCCTCTGGGATTTTTAATGTCTGGAATACCTCCTTGACAAAAATCTTGGCCTCCATACTTGTGGGTAGGCCTGCGATGGGCAATAGGTGGCACATCTTTGAAAAGTGGTCAATCGAAACAGTAATAACCATACATCCATTAGATGTAAGATGGTTTGTGATGAAATTCACAGACATATGAAGCATGGGAAGGCTGGGCCCGTGGGTGGTTGAGTGGTGGATCTGACCTATGTGCAGACTGGACACAACATGAATCAGATACTTCGTCAGTCATGGACATGCTCCAGAACCAACATGAAAATAAATTCTTGGTTTTTGTTAACCCTGGGTGCTTGGGTGCTAAATTTTTTATGAGGCCAAGCATATGAATAGTTTACTCTGTGGGGAATCATCCAGGATAGGAACTTTGCAGTTAGCCCTTTCAATAAGATTCATTATCTACCATCAAACGGGAGGCCAGAACACAGGCAGGTGGTAGGCGTCGGTGTTTGAGCCTTTTTTTTCACCAAACTGATGCAACAAGGCGTTTGCTTTTACATTTTCTGAAGTGGGGCTTTAAATCATTCGGAACTGAAGGTGAAAAATAGTCTTAGGTTCAGCCTTTTCACCTCTAGATATTCAAGCGTACAATGATCAGTAAAAATGGTGAATGTATGCTTGGAACCAGTGTCTTCATCGTTTTAGAGTTCATTTTTTTACTAACAAGTTTGTGTGGAAATCAGGCACAAGGATGTAGTTTAATTGGGATAGAACAACTTCACTCCAAGCCGTCTCTGGGGGTCTAACTCTACGTTAAAGGGTAGATCAGAGGGTGGTAAACACTTCAGACTCTTGAGGGGGCCAGAGCTTTTCAGGAGAGTGATTCAGCAACTTCACTAAATGTTCTGATGAAACACTTACTTCCTGTGCTTCATATGCTTCAGGAATTCTTCTAAAGGAATACCTACGGAATGCTTCATGTTCCTCACAAGGGATGATACACGTGGAAGGCTTCGTATTGTTGCTGTCCAAGGACAAAATGGCACCTTCACAGTAGAGGGCAATAATGTTCTCCTTCTAATGTAAGTTCATGCTAAATATATTATTGAAATTAATTTTAGACCATTTCCTTTGATCCATCTAAAGGACAGCTGCTGAGTTCTAATGCTTGTTGGTTTCTTTGGAAAGAACAATATGTTTCACAAGGCATGATTCAAATTGAATGCTTAATTTGCTTATAAGGACTATCTCACACAGAAACCAAATGTTGTCTTCAGTATTAAAGAGGCTGACACTTTCTGCATCCCCTAACAATCATATTTTTTGCTTTGAGGCTTTTTCAAAAAATGCTCAACTGATTATATTAGTGTTTATTTATTGATGTCCATGATCTGAACAGAATTCTTCACAATCATCTTCCTTTCAGCCTTCCCTCTATTCAGGGGCCATTCATGCTTAGCTTGTGATTAGAAAATGGCTGAAAAACGAGTCTGAAGCTCAGACTGATGGAAATCTGCACAGGTTGATAGATTTGGCTGCTGGAAACAGCCCAGACTTGCAGTAAATGGCATCAGGCCTTATTTTTCAGTTTGGTGAAAAGCCTAACATCAATACCCTGCAAATGTCTCCTGACAGCAGCATCACCCTCCTCAGACACCATGATTGCTCTAGGCCAAAATGTGATTCATAAAGACCTTTTTCTTACTGAAGGAGCATTAAACCTACCTAGCTGTTTCTTAAGATAGCTATCTGGCAACTGTGATTATCATAGTGATGATGTTTTCCCACCCAAAACATCATTATTCCCCACCGCCCAGTTTGTTAGAAGCTCATCTCTTGAAGATCCACCTCATTGCTATACAATTAGGGGCCAATTGTTGCTAAGCCTGGCACACTGATGTGTTTTCCCTGCTCCTGACACACTTGATCCAACTAATAAGCTCATTAACAAGCACTTCCTAAGCAAAATGGGGTGTGTTACAGCATATAAATGGGGAAATGTGCAACAGTTACTCCAGGACCAATATCTGGAACTTGCTCTAGCTGGTCAGTGGCCACAGACATGCTGGATATTTATAGGTAGCAAACCAAGTAGGACCTCCGTGTGACCCTAACATGTATAAAGACATCAGTAACGCTGCTGTGCTGGATGCCCCAGTTTGAATGGACACACACACTACAAAGTCTGGGGTCCACATTACATGGAACATCTGCTAAGGAGTGGTCATGTGGTCAGACAGTGACCAGTGATACATGGGGTTAGAGAGTTGGGGACAAATTGTGCATGACAACAGATGGGCTATGGTCAGTAACAGTAAACCTGGAGGAGTGTGTGCACCCCTGGTCAAATTACCACCTTGTAGATTTTGGTGAAAATGCAAATAGGTGTAAATCGTACACATCCTCTACTGTGAACACACATTTTCATATGTATGACTGTTTCTTCAAGGTATTTAACATATTGGAAACATTAAACATGTAAAAAAGTTATGAAACATTGTATCTTTTCCCCCCTCATCATCGCTGTCAGGCCTAAACCTCATTCGCCAAAATGGCTATTTTTCAGAAAACTCAAAAACGACATAATTTCTATATAAATAAATACTGTGTCAACAAAATTGGTATAACTATTTTCAACACTTTTCGTTGGTAAATCATTTTAAAATTTTACAGACCCATGTGGAGACCAAGAGTATCGAACAACAACCAAAAGTGGAGTTACAAGGTTTGCTCTAGACTGTGATGTAATGTTACATTTCGCAAATATCATTTGTGGATTTAAACATGCATGCCAAATGCCCTGCTTTGGTTTGTTGGGTTATTTTCACTTCAGAGTATGAGTTGGTTGGTGCATTTTGATGGTGGTACTTCATATTTTGGTTTTAAAGAAGAGTGAGTGAGAGTGAGGATGTTCCATTAAGAACACAAACAAACTTCAATGAGTCCAGAATGCAGAGCCCTCTCAAGAAACTGAAAATCTGACCACATCAGTCCAATATTATCAAGACTACAATAGCTTCTGGGCAAACTACAAAATTCTACTGTTGACATATAGATCCATGAATGGCCTCCACCTCTACCTCAGTAAACATATTTTCCATTACAAACGTCTACCCTCAATAAGATCACTAGTACTGCAATTTACTAGCTCCCAGAAACATGATAGCTTTAGCGGGAGGTTTGGCCTTTTCACACAGACCCCCAACTTTGGAAAAACTTCTGGTTAAAATTCGAGACTCAGACAGTAACTCAGTTGGCTGAAACTTTGTTGATCCAGGCTTTTTGGTCATTCTGTTGTTTTCTGTTAGATGAAGGATGTAGAGGTGTGAGTTTACAGACAAACAAACTGAGGTCAACTTGGATGCTGGTAATGTTGTCCCACCAATTGCTCACCAGTGGTTAAGTCTATTGACAATGTTACTGAACCTCCTTACTGAATCATCTGCTGCTATGTAACTGCATTTATTTGTATTGCATGAACATTAAGCGAAGGCCATTGTGCACTACTGATCTGGTAGTGCAGTACTCTAAACCTTTACACAGTAATGTCAGTGTTACACTGTTGTTTGATAGACTAATGGTCTTGTTCTTCTCATTGTGTTGCACTATTGTTTACTAACTGTCTTTGTTGTTTCTATTGTCTCATCTTTTATTCTTTCTTGTTGCACTAAGCTTGCCAAGATACAAGAATTGCCCTCAAGAAAAAGCAAGTTTTTTCTCATCTCATCTTATCTTATCTTATCTTATCTTATCTTAATCACCCACTCATGCTTTTATTGTCCCTCGCTGTTTGGTGCAGACCAGAGGCGGATGGTTTCCCCCTTTGATTCTTGATTCCTCACAAGATTTCTTCCTCCAGTTTTTCCTCGCCTCCGTTGCCATGCGAGGGGCTTGCACCCGGATTCTGTAAAGCTGCTTTGTGGTGACATCGGTTGTAAAAAGCGCCACATAAATAAAACTGCTTTCATGGTGACTTGTTTTCTGCAGCCCCACCCCCCGTGTACTCTTCTTTCAGTTCAAAGCTAAATCCCAGACACGTTTTAGAACCGAGAAACTCCAGATGTATTTTTTAGGTCCCTAAAAGAGGACATGGCCCCGAGATAAATCAAAGGTGCATCTACCACCTGTGTTCTTGATTTGTCAGTGGGTCCTTGTTGTATCTGTGAATTATATTAAATGTTTATTCAAAGCAGGCATCATAACATAAAGTGGCCCTATAATCTCTTTAGTGAAATGTCGAATATGGGATATCGGTATTGTCATTGCAGGAATGTACAGTGCAACAAAACATGTTTTGCAGCTCTCTAGATACTTCTGTCTTGTAAATGCATTGATAAAATACTTATAATAAACATTCAATTAAAATAAGGTAACAATGGCAGATTCTTTGCTTTATTTAAGCAATTCACCAAGTGAAACAGCAGCCAGGAACACAACACCTGGGGAGCAGTGAGTGGGGATGTTACTTTGCTCAATAGAACCTCAGTGGTGCCACTGGCAGTCCTGGGATACAAACCCACAATCCCACAACCGTCCAATTACAGGGGCAACATCTTTAAACCACCATCTGCCCCATTAGGGTCGCTAATCACTGAAGGACTCTGCTGGTCAAATACTAAAAAATATCTGCCAAAATCATTAACTAGGAAAACGGTAGAAGAAAAGCTTAATGGCAGACTCCACTGCATCCAAAACAAACTTTGAGCTCTTACAGATTTTTCCCCAGAGCACTGGCTGCTCTAAACCTGGTCTAAAAACCCTAAAACAAAACAAACTCAGCAACTACACAGCAATGTGAATGTCATTCATTGCAATTTCATTCAATACTGTTTAGTAGGTCATCATTATTTACTATTGATACTGACATGCTACTATTTGTGTTACCCTTACTGTTGCTTCTTATCAGGGGCACCGCCAGAAATCTTGGGCCCCATGAAAGATTCGAGTTTTGCCCCACCCCTTTTATTAAGATAATAATACCAGCCCCTAACAGGGCCCCATGTCAGTGCTGGGCCCCTAGATTCGTTCTAACCTCTCCCCCCCTGGCAGTGCCCCTGGCTCTAATTATATATGTTTTTATTTCTAACATCCATGCAGCTAGTTTTTAATAATTTACTTAACTTTTTCTCCTTAAGAACTGGCCCATTCTGGTTCAACTGATTCATTCTATACTTGATATGACACTTTATCTCCTTAAATGCTGCGCTCCACTTGATATCACACTTTGCTTTGCATATTTTACATATTTAGTTGCATAAGCATCTACAGGGCTGTAAATCTTATCTCCTTGCACTGGAGATTTCTGTCGATTTCAGAGGATAAAGAGATTCTATTTTACTACCCATTCTCAAACTACTGCTGGTAGTTTGGGCTAATATTGCTCTTGAAGCCTACGGGCCACGGGGAGTTCCTCTCTGACGCCAGAGTCCCTCCTTTCACAGGGAAACAAAAGAGAGTATCGGTTCACTGATCCGTGAGGGGGATCATTATTTAGAGGGAGCCAAATAAAGCTCAAGGGGGTCTGTCGTGCGGAGGGGGGCAGAAAACTCGGCTTGGGCGGCCCCTCTAAACATTTGGAGCTGTCTTTGTCTCAAGCCCACGAAGCCTGCAGGAGCCTGTTTCAGCAAGCACTGTTTACACACACACACGCCTTACTGAGCAAAAAGCAGGTGCACGCTCTACATATGTGATGAATTTCTCTAACGAGGGGGATATAGTCGGGTCTAAAATGTATTAGTCCAAACAGAGAATCCAACAATGACCGAGAAACGGCCACTTTCATGTGCAAAATCCGTCCGCGTGGCTTCAACAGGCGCACTATTTTTCCAGCCCGGCGGATTAATCCGCACAGTGTGTGCGCGCCCCGTTACTCCTGCAAGAGAGATGCTATTTTAAACCTCCAGCACTCTTCATCCGCCAGAATCTCCATCCAGGACGACGCGACAAGAAAAACAAACAAACAACAAAGAAACTGATACTTTATAGCAGCTTCGACTTCAGAAGGATTTATATTGATACAGAAAAATATCCCACATTCTTTACTGGTTTTTGTTAATTTCATTTTTTAGAATAAACTGAATGCAATGTTTCAGACCAAGGAGATCCTCTTGGTGTTTCTACTCCTTGGCAGCGCAGGTAAGATTCATTTAAAAACCTGAATTTCATCCGGTTTTGGAATTTTTGTGGGTAGAATAAATATGACTTGCAGACTTGTTTTTCTGGAATGCTTTTCGTGTCAAGTGGATTCAACGGGACCTGTTTGAACGGTGTGTTAATATTCAGGAGGGCTACTCATGTTTTATACAGAACTGGGTAAAAAACAGATAGATGACTCCTTTAACTGGTTTATGTGGTCAGAATTTAGATTTGATTAATATTTTTTTACAAATTAATAAGATGAAGACTAAGATCCAGTCCCTGTTTTTGTCTTCGTAACACGTTTTACTGGACACATGCGTGGCTGGCTGGTTATCTGCACTGTTTTCAGTGAGGTTTTAGACAACAGAAGGATTTCCCTCCTGTCACTTACCCAGCCAGACAGAGTGGGAGCTGGCTAGATCTGAGCAGTGAAAATATGCTTGACTTAATTATTTCTTTACAAACTAGATTTGCATTTACATGCCAAAATTATCCTACAATAAAGCATAACATTGCAGAGTGTAACAGTGATTCGAACGATAAGATAAACCTTTTTTAGTCCCACAAAATGGGAAATGTGCATTGTTTCAGCAGAAAGTACAGAGTACAAACGCAAGAGCAGCAAAACAATAGAATAAAAGCTTTATAACACAGCAGAAAATGTAGAAATGTGTGTATGCAAATAATACATATGTATATTTAAACGTATATATGCGCATGTACAGGTTTATATATATGTTTGTGTATATATGTACAGAGTGGATATATATGTAGAAACAATGTATATATATATACAGCTACACATTGGATTGTCCAGTTGTTTGGTAGCAGTTGGCATTGTCAAAAAAGAATAATAACGCAAAGAAACCAGGCTATAACAGACAGTGTCTGGTTGTTTTTAACAGGAGCTTTTTAAAAAGCTCATCTAAACCTAATAAATTAATCCCTTGAAGAAATAACAGAGTAACACCAGACAGCCTCTGTCCACTGCTCAGTCTGTGCTGGATATAATCGGGGCCAGATTAGCTAGTGGACGCACGTGTTCAAGATTACAGGCGTTGGTGGTCAAAAGTATTGGGACGCCTGTTCATTACACCACCAGGGACTTTTAAAGACATTTCATTCAAACGCATAGATTTTAATATGGAGCTGGTCCGCCTTTGTAGCTAATACAGCTTCCACTCATCTTGGAAGGTTTCCAGAAGATTATAGAGCGTTTCTGTTTGAATTTGTGCCCATTCATTCTGTAGAGTTTTTATGAGGTCAGGCACTGATGTTAGACGAAAGGGCCTGGCTCGCAATCTCCGTTCCAGTTCATCGCAAATATGTTCGATGGGGTTGACGTCAGGGCTCTGTGTGGGCCAGTCAAGTTTTTCACACCGAAATAATCCGACAATGTCTTTATAGTCAACTATGCTGGAATAGAATAGGTTATTTCCCAAGTTGGCAGCATTATGTTGTCCAGAATGCCTTGGTCTGCTGAAACCTTAAGAAAAAGACATTCACTGGAAGTACGGGGCGTAGCCCAAACCTTGGAAAACAGGTGTGTCCCAATACTTTTGTCCAGAGAGTGGATCAGACTCGTGGGCGAGTCGTTCGTTTAAATAGGTTCTTTTGCAAAACCGGTTCACGAGTTCAACTGAATCAAACTTTTGACATTGTACTTTTGCTCAAACTAAATATTAAATAAACTCGCAGTTGAGTCACAGTATAATACATTTATTACACGATGCGTATCCGTTGCTGCTTATGTTTTGTCTTTTGTGTGTTTACTGAGCAAAAGTAACGACGTGGTTAATGATATTTTTAAAAGAATGTGATGAGAATTAAGTTGATTTTGGCTGCTGTTTCAATGTATATTTGAACCGGGCGTTAAATTAAACCGAACTCAATTCGGCAGGACTGTAATTCCGGTTCAGATTGGACGGCTTTGTTGATATATCCAGTCAAGAAAACAGAGTTCAAATCCAGTGAATTGTTCTGTTTCGAAGATTTCGCCCATTCATGTCTGTGCACGTAGTTTGGCTAGTTAACCAAGCTGTTATCATTGAAGTTTGACATCTTGTGAATTTCTTAACTATCGCTGTCCAGTCAGATCCACTGAGGGTGGCTTTTATAAGCAGTAGTGATTAAATGCTTGAAGCCCTAGTGGAACTGCTCGGCTCATTGAATCACAGTTCAAAGGTATCGGTTCCTTAAATTGAACCATTCCACTAGCAGGGAAGCCTGTGAGGGAGGCTGGGGAGTTTTGGGCGGGATCCGTCCATTACATCTCCTCCAAACGCCAACCAACGAAGCTAAGCTTTTTTAGGCACGACTCAGGAGCAGTCGTGACCACGCTGAGGATTTCTTGATCTGATGAATAAAACATCCACGCTGCTGTAGCACTTTATTGAAATGTACTATTGAAGCAGCACAGACTGTGTGAACAGTGTGAAATGCTTCTTTTAGATGTTACCCATTCACCAAGTGAAGCATTGTATGGGGACGGTAAGCCTACTTTTCAAAATAGTACCTCATTGGTGCCATTAGAAGTACTGAGATTGGAATCCACAACCTTCTGGTCACAGTTGCAGCTCCCTAACTGCCAGGCTACCAGCATACAAAGCATATAAATATGAAGTATTAAATATTCCTCTTAGATTCTGTGTGCTTTGAAGTTGTGCTTGAATCTAGTGTTGACAAAGAGCATATATTTGTATTGTTATTTGTACTTAAGTAAAATCATTAGCTTAATCACTCATGATGAAACAGTAAACAGAATGAGAAAATTATTGATCCCGGAGGAAATTGTGTATGTTATTGCTACACAGATGCATTGAGACACAAAGACAAGAACAATATAAATGATAAAGTCTAGATAAATCCAATGAAACGGTGTAGAAACATCTCAGATGAAATACACTACACCTACCCAAATTCTGGGTAAAGATACAACAGATAAGGTCAACACTGTTAAGTGAATTTCTAGCAACACAGATGGTAGTGAGGTGTATGTTAATGCTTGTAATTGAGATCAGTAGTATATAAGGAATATTGACTTAAGTAATTATATTCACAAGGTAAGATTATGGCACGTAGTAAGATCTTGCACATAATGAAATGATTCAGCACCCAGAAAATCGCTACACATGGTAAGATCTCGATTGTATTTATTTAGAATTGAAAATCCAATTATATCAATTAAAGGTGTGACTGAGTGACTGTGAAAAGATTTATCTTCATAGAAAGCATCAGATCTAATTGGGCCTTTACCTTCCATGTGCATCTCAATTGCCATTGTTTGTTTAATTATTTCCTGGCACATCAGCATCATTTGAGATTACATGGGAGGTGCCAAGTAGTCACATGCTCCACTGCCCCAGGGCTATGAGGATGATTCATCTCTGTGATGTAATCTCCCGATTAGCTGTTTAGCTCATTGTGCAGCTCTTAATTAGCTCTGGAAGAAGCAGCCCCCTTTGACTCTGGTCTTGTGAGGAAAGGAAAAAAAACACAGTAAACAAGGTGTAGATTAAGGCGTCTGTGATTCTGAAGCATGGACAGATGTTATGTGCTTGTTATCTTGCACAGATTCCCTGTTGTTTTCTTCCTCTGGGGCTTTGTGACCGGAGAGGTTTTATTCATTTTCTGCAGTGCTCAGTACTTACATTGTGTGCTACGCTTCACCGGAGTAAGCAGAGGGTCTGACTGTGCTTGAAGATGCTCTTGTACTCGGGCGGCCGTGATCACAGTTCAGGCTGTCTGAGTTCAACTGTGCTGAAGACGTGCACACGAGGGTCACCGCTTCCCAAGTCTCCCTTAATTAAAGGGGGCATTCTAACACTGTTCAAAGTGTTTGTCGTTTGGATTCGTTCCAAGATTTCTTCACACTGGTGGAGAAGCAGCGTTAAGGCTATGATGCAAATACAGCCAGTTTTATGCTACTCAAAAAACAGAGAATCCAATTGGGTTTTTGTATCTAATACTGCATATAGGGCACTGGTGGTCCATCTGAGATGTATATATATTTTCTGTCTGTGCCTCTCTGCCGTGAATGGACTTTAAGAACACATCTGTGGCCCAAACCGTTTCAAAACAATCATAACGCTGTAATGTCCCCTGTCTGCTGTGTAATAACTTTCTGCGATGTGGCTTTCAGAGGCATTAAACTGTGCTGACGTCTGGTTCCTGTCACCACCGCTGTGAACAATTCTGCCTCTGTAAGATTCTCCTGAATGGAGCATTTCACATCAAATCACTCTGAATGAATTTGTTTAGACCATAACCATGTAATTGTGTAGTTTGGGAATCGGGGGACATTTCTTTTAGGAACCAGCAGTAGCGGATAACAGGCAGTAACGTTATATAGAATCACAATGAAGTAGTAACTATCCTCAGAACTAATAAACATCACAGAGTGACGAAAAACAGTCGGCCTGCTTCAGTTAATGTGCTGAAATAAAACAGTTGTAGTTGAAACTGTAGTAATCTTACTTTAAGCATACAAGACCATATGGCCAGTTTTGTGTGCATCTTTTTCAAGCTGATTGACTACTGTAAATTCTGGTGTCGTGTTAAGCTTCTCAGATTTAGGCCTTTCTTTCACAAGGAGGTGACCTCAGTGACACCTTTCAAGTTCCTCACAACATATGTTACGAAGTTACTGAATGCATGTTTAAAGTAACCTCGTTCACCTCCGTTTGATGAGAATCAAGTCTGGTTTGCTGGAGCCATGCAGTAAAACATCCATGTGTTTCTGGCTCAGCGTTTTTAACACGTCTCCGGTCTCCTAGCATGCTAAGTCTCAGTGGAAAGGATTACAGTTCCTCAGAGATGCTGCTGCTGATGACTTAATAGGAATAGGTTGCCATGACAATTTGTAAATGTCAACATGTATTAATCGATACAAAAATCTGCCATTAGACTCTCTCCAATATTTCATGTCCGTCCATGAGAATAGAACAGGAAAGAATTGACTGTTTTTTTTGTTCCTGCATCACTGCTATGTGCTCTGTCTCTAATTTTAAACAGTTCTGGCACAGTGTATGCATTCATTTTCTGTGTCATTTAGCGATTTAACGGGTCGTGTTGTAATGCTAGTTTCAGCCTTGAAAAAGAGTACACGTGTGATAAGAATGGATGTTGTGAATGATGCCTGTTCTCTATCTTTCGCTAGCGTGTTTGTTTTTGTTGTCCCTTGAGACTTGACTGGATTAATTGCATGACTGATTACACCTCTCAGATTTTTTAATGCATTCAGCATTCACAGGCTAAAGACTGCACATCAGTAGTCCTCTTATAGCAAACCAGTTAGGAAATGGGTGGCTCTGGTAAGAGGTGAAGCCGTTAAAGTTTTAAGATTAGCAGGCGCTGGAATACAAACAGACACCAATCAGCCATTACCATAAAACCCTTCTGTAATATTGTGTGAGTCCCCAATCGGGCCACCACACCAACTCTGAGCATTTGGATGGATTCCACAGGGTCTCGGAAGTGGTACCTAGCTGTGGTACCTAGCACCAAGGTAGGGCCTCCATGAAGTGGACTGCTTCATCCAACACATCCCACACACTTGATTGAAATCTGAAACCTGTGTCTTTCTCACATGTTCCTCAAGCCATTTTTGCAGTGTGGCAGGACACATTATCTTGTTGAACGAGACGTCTATAAAAATCCAACTAATTTCACATGGATATTTACCAACCTCTCTTTGTGCCTCAGAGCTAAAGCAAGTGTTTTGTTAGCGTTTAATGCTAATGTTAAAAATGGCATATGTTCTCATTGACTGATCTATATTATGCTTCATTCAAATAACAGTGTCCAGAGTATACAAACCCTTTTTGCAGCTATATTTCTCTTTATGAACTGGGGAGGGAGTGGCATATTTGGATACTTAAGCAAGTTTTGGAGTATTTTTCAAAAAGTCAAATGATAACATTGGAAGGGTAAGACATCACAACCCACACAAAAGCTTGATATCCTTGGCCTATGCTAGCTGGAACAATGAGGTTAGCAGAGACACACTTGTGCCGAGAGATTCGTTCAGAGGCAGTTGTCAGTGTTTCAGGAAGAAAGAGATAAATGTTCCCTCCTTTTGGCAGGTAAGTCTTTTTCGCCGTATCAGTACCTGAATGGTGTAGCGAGAGTGAATGGGCTATTGGATTCTGTCATTTGTCTTAGCAGGGAAGGGTGTAGACGCCCAGGGCTGATACGCGTGTCTCTCTGTCAGGCCATGACCTGGAGGAGGGAGGGAAAGACACGTGCAGTGGTTGTCCAGGTGTCGGGCAGTTGTGTGTGGCAGCCCCTGGGGAAAGGGGAGTGTATGTTTTTACAAAACATCGGGCTTCACAAAATGACTCTCCGGGGTATGTCTCTTCTGCGTGGACTACCCTTTGATGCTTAGCCCAGATGGCACATTGGATGCTGCAGGAAAAGCACGGCCTGAAGAAATAATACAATAGCTTCATATTTAAGGAGTACAATCGGGGTCAGCCTTAAAACTTTTTTGATGACCTCTTGCGGAGAAGCGATTTTCCTCTTAGCAGTACTGGCCATACTTTATGCCGGTGAAAGATATGGGGTTTGAAAATGCATTTGCTATTTGAGTATATACATTTTCCTATGAATAAAATTTGCATATCTTTAAATAAAAAGGGGACGATCTGCTTGAGGTGTCATATCAAAAGTAAAAAGTTGCATTAAAGCAGGCGACTAATGCAGAGCTGCAGAGAAGTTTTGAATTTGTTGAGCACAGGCTAAAAGCCCACTTTGGAGAGATCTGAGGCAGCCGCATACAGGGTGGGCCCGAATGCACGGTTGGGCAAAATCCTAATGGTACCATACAAACAAACAAAGACATAAACAACCCTGACTAACAACGCTTGGCTGTATCAGTTACATCTGTGCTAGTGGAGTGTGGTCTGTCACCTTTGAAAGGTACCTGAAACGTAACTGTGACAGTGATATTTGCTGACAGGGGCTCTTGGAGAAAGGAGCTAGCGTAGGAGGTGAAAGTGCCAGTTTGTTTTCATATCGGTGACATTGTTTTGATCATAGGCACATGCGATTGATCTTTCTGCCTCCAAATGGTACCTAATAGGCCTTCACTTCTAGTTCAGCACATCTAATGACTAATCAATAATTAGTTAATGAGTTTATTGCTGCTTTGATCAGAGAAAAAATGAAAGAAATGCAGTATAGATAGGAAACCCCAGCTGTGAAAATTCTCTTGAAATGCTCCAGCACTTTTAATCCATTTGCTCATTTTGACATTTTCCTGGCTCGGACTGGGGTTCGAAATGCAACACTTATGGTATCAAGCAAATTAATTAATTATCACCCCGGTATCATAAATTTCTGTCTTACTTAAAGCTTGTTTATCAGAATCAGTGAGCCAGTAAGTGTGCTTGTTGTGATTGATTATGTAAACTACATATAAACGTTATTAGTATTTACAACTTAAAACTCCAGTGATTTAGGAGTTAGTAGTCACGGTACCAGTACTGTTATCAGTGCTGAAAAACCTGAATTGCATCCAGCTCTGCTCCTGGCAGGAATCAGCCGCTGACCTTACCTGATAACGTAAATAACGACAACAACAAAAAAACGAATTCCCAAAAAAGCAACCGTAATAAGATAAGGCAACTGATATTCTGAATGCAAGATACACACTGGTATAAAACCTGTATAAAGAGTAATATCACTATATTGGTCTGTTCATGTTTTATAATTAAACAAGCTCAGCTTTCTCAGCTGAAAGGCTTTCCACCTTCGAAACTACAGCCAAACCAGTGAAGGTGGCTTTTTCTCTTATTTTCTTCGTAGTATCTGACTAAAATATATTTTTTTCAAAAAAATTGTGTTTGTGTGTGTGAATGTGCATGAGGGGAGGGGGTGTTGTTGTGCTCGGTCTTTAGATAATGTCCCCTGTGTTCAGTAATTAACATTTTCTTCTGATTTAATGCTAAAATGTACTTTTTTAAATAGTGATAACTGAAGCTCAAACTCTGAAAAGTGGTTGTTAATTGTGGCATCTCCAAACACTGATTGAATAGCTGAATATCAACACAAAGCTCGGGGCCTCCACGGATTTTGACACAGTTTCGTTCCTGTGACAGTGATGTAAGCTGACAGTCGAAACACACACTAACTTACCGATCCTAACACAGTTAAAATCATATTCTAGAACATAACAACATGACTAAGACAGAAAAAATAAAGCATAAAGATAAACTGAAACTGTACACTGTAGAGGGGGACGTGTCCCCTTCACATTTCATAATTATTTATTTGGACCCCCCCCACATTTAACATAAATATTTAGTTCACCAGCGCTGTTGAATCTTGAATCTTTCCCGAAATAATCCACTCCGCTAAATCGATAGAAGGACACACACCACTGGAAATCCCAGCGGCCTGTCTGTGTACTGACGATTCACTTTACTTACATGTGGTGAGTTGGAGGAAAACCCAGAGCGGATTTCCAGTGGTGTGTGTTCTATCGATTAAGAGGATTGGATTCTTATAGGAAAACTCCGTCGCCACAACTCCACCGCCACCCAAACTCCGCCCCCACACGCACAAACCCGACCCCCCACACAAACCCCACCCCCACGCTTCCCCCTCACTCATACAACGAATCACTGTGTATTCTTCTGCTGTGCACAACCAAAATAGTTCACCCACATAGTCCATTAGAACAATGCAAATGGCATCAGATATTAAACCATTTTATGGGTGTGAGAGTCATAAACACAAAACACCATATGTTAAAACTTTCGTAAGCGGACGTAAGTCGAGCCCTGTATTCAAATTAATTAGGTAGCCCTTGAAATGTGCAAGTGAAATTTTAACGTATAATGCTTTATTCTTGCATAAAACTGCTCTAAGATATATTATGCTACAATTATGCTATTATGATTTTATTTATGGAAAACAACTAAACCTACCACTCATATAGGGGCTATTCTTACTTGCCATGTGAAGTAAGCAGCGCGAGTTCCTCTGAAACCGAACGCCTTGTTCTTAGGTTTCTGGATTATGTCGGATTTTGTGTTGATGAGCTCAAAACACCAGAATGCTTTGATGTAATAATTATTTAACTTATCTCCTCTATGAATTGACAGTGATTAGTTGGAAATTTGCATGATGATGAAGACAGATTCTGTTCTCTCTTGCAGCAATAAACAGAATCTGATGGATACAGCTATACACGCTTGTTTTTGCCACAGAGCTTTTACTAATTTATTAATTGGCTGAGTCTTTTTAAAGACTTTTCCCAGTAAAGTATTTCAGAATACATGGCCTCGCCCTGTTGGTTACGTATGTTTTATTGTTTTATTCTAAGCTATGATTACTTGATTAACCATCCCATTATTCAACCGATGATTAATTACTAATACCATCAATATCCCTACTCACACAGATCGAGGAGAATGCACTTTAAGTATGTGCATTACAACCGAAAAATCATCAAAAAATGTTTTTGAAAAAAGGAAAGAGTGTGATGGGAAGAACCTCAGGAGCTTTGCTAAATCTTAAGACATATTTTCCACAATCTGTTTCCATCTTTCACAAGTCCAGGTAAAAGATACATTATATAAACAGGACAGCATATGTAACGGCATAGATATGCTATATATAAATAGGATTGCTAGCTTGGCAGGGGCGTATGCGCCATTCCCTCATCTGTCTTTGTAGAATGCTTCAGTGTAAAGCGCTCCAGTACTTAAACTGCTTCTGGCTTATTTTATGGATCACTTTCAATAGGTATAGGATGCATCATATTTCCACTCTGTCAACGAAGTCAACTGTTCTTTTATTAGTAGTGCCAGTGTTACCTACAGCAAATTACCCCATAATTAGAAGCCTGGTAGCACTGCTTGTCTCATTTTGAAACATTAACCACCCCTTTCTGGCTTAACTTGTTGTGACTGTATACAGTGCGTAGGGGCACTATTTTTAAATGAGTTACCAGGTTCATGAAAGAACAGTCAGCCGATTGGTATGTAGAAGCATTTAGATTTTTTTGGCGTGTATTGATTTGGTGGGAAATGTACTTGACATTTCCTTAATTGACTTTCACATTCATACATGCTTTCGTCACAGAAAAAGGTTTAATCCAGTTGTGGATTCAGTTCAATCTAGCCATTCACTTTGTGAGCCAGTAATTGTTTGTGGAATGAGGCTTCATTTAAACAGACACTGAATGCCTTTAAAATGAGTTGAATTTACTCCATCTTTGCTGGAGGTGTTTTATCTGGTTTGTAGGTTTTGTGCTAACCAGGCAGGCTAAACCAGAGAACAGAGGCTGGATTGTTATGAAAAACCAGCATCATCTCACAGGTATCAGAAACACGTTAAATAACAAATAAGTACAATAGTAGTTTTAACTACATTTCTGCAGGGAAATGTGTTTGAAAAATAATAATAATAATAATCAGAGCACTGAATTGTACCAGTAATGTTCTACGCCTCTTGACTGAGGGACTGGAGCTCTACCCTTGGACCACTGAGGGTGAACTTGCTGGTTCTTACTAAAGTATTTATGTTTAAGTGTGGCTGAACATGTTACTGCATTCAAAGGCTGATTATTTAAAAAAAACCCACAACAAACAGTGACACAGCTCCTTTTTCTAACTGACCTGAGCTTTAGTGTCTCAAAGCTTATTCATGTATCTGCTGTATGTTTTGTCCTGTGTTTGTTTCTGTGTTTTGCCCCTTTGTGTTTTGTCCCACTGTGACAGACTCATATCTCCCCGAAGGAGACTCAACGTTCTGCTCTCTCTCTCCCCATATATTACACAGGCAACTTGACCTAAAAAATCTAATTGTAATTGATCAACAGTCTCCGAAGGGCATGTGCATGTAACAAACCTTTTGATGTCGGAACGGTTCCAAAATGAATCAGTTCTCTTTTTTGTCTATAAAAATGATAACAAACATGAAACTAAAGAAGAACAATAGTGTAATTGTGGCAGAAGACCTATTGCCATGCTGCCCCATCCGCTCATTACTCATATTATGAAATATCGATGAGTATTATGGTTGCTCATGCTACGCGTCAGTCATAGACCCTAGTAATCAGCTTAAAGGCTCCTGGGCAGTGAACCTTTAAATGCCACTCACTTACAGTTGATTTAGTGATGTTTATCATCTGTTTACTGGAAAAATGTTGCAGTAAATTTTAGCTTCATGTTCCTTCCTTGCATATCTGTTTGTTAAGCCATTGCTCTCTCAGGCAGTGTTTATTTCTGAGTAAGTTGTACGTAGTCCCTCTCCAGTGAGTCATTAACTAGTGTGAACTTCAGAGGTGTTGTTTGAAGTGTAACAAAGAATAGTGCCTTGTATTACACACTGTTGTGCTGAATCGTGGCTGGGCCGGCACAGAAGGCAATGCCATCGCCTCGCAGCAGGAAGGTGCTGGGCTTGATTCTCTGTGTGACGTGCTCTTGTCCTCCCTTGGTCTATTTGGGCTTCCACCAGGTTACTTCAGCCCCCCTGTGGTTCAGAGACATGCAGGTCAGGTGAATTGGAGATGGTGAATAGCCCCTAGGAGTGACTGTGCACAAAAGTGTGTTCTTCTGTTTGTCTACCCCATGAGGGACCAGCAACTCTCAGCTATTTCTCCACCTCTGGCCCTGTGACTGCTGGGGTTGTCTCCAGCATCCCCACAACTCTTGTTTTGAATGACTGGCTCAGAGAATGGATGGATGTTTTGTGGTGAGTGTGTAAGCTTGAGGCTGACATTGTAGCTTGCGGCTTGTGCATTAGATAGAGGCATTATAAAGCAACGCCTTTATTTAGCGGTCAGTGAAAACTTCACTGTACAATGCGAAAGTTCCAAATGCTGTTTTGAAACATTGAAGAGGTAAAGGTTAGCTTAAGGCACATATTTTTGCTATATTTTAGTGGGGATTAATTATCGTATCAAACTGAATAATGAATTTTGTGGATGGTTACCCTTGCTGTGAATAAGTCTGAGTTCATCTATAATCTGCAACAAGGAACGGATAGAAGGCAAGAAAATTGCCTTGAGAGTCTATGTTGAGTCAGTAAGGCTCTGGAATCGAGCCAACACGTGGTGATCCAGATCTGTTTTTCATGATTATACTGTTTGTTGACCTCCAGCGGAATCAGTGCATAGATTTAAAATATCAATTGCAGTAATTTGTTTTTTCAGGCTTATCTTAACCAGTTATGCCGCTCTAATTGGCTTTCATAGTCGATTGCCTGATTAACACCACAACAAGTCATTTTAATAAACAAAGCAGCCAGTCGTGGTCATGGAGGTAGAATACTGAAGTTGAAGGCTTTGTTTATATACCCTGAATGCACCTCATGCAGAAGACTCACATTTACCTATACTGACCTAAATTTAATACAAGGGTACTGGATCCCGCTTTTGCTTGCGCTGCAAAATATTATCAAAGCTATGTGGAGTGGAGTGGAGTTAATGACTCCATGGTGGGACAGGAACTAAGATCACTTGTACTGTTTTTCCACCGTATTAGACTTGATCATTCTAATTAATGCTTGCCTGAAGGTGTTTCTGCCGTTTTAAGGTATCGCACAATTTCCTGGATGTTGTTTGCTAACTGCTGGTGTCATTAATCAAGTAACAGGCCTGCAGGAGTTCATAAGTTCCCATGTATTAATAAAGACAAGAACACCCATCCCTGCAATGTAAGCATTCGGACAAGAGTATTCTTTCGCCACATTTTTGGCATTTATTTATTTGTTTGTTCATTCATTTATTGTTGGACTGTCACTGCTGATAACATTCACAATTATTCCAACCTTGCAGTGTGCCGACAGGCATTGAAGGCCAATATCTTGGACCAAATCTCTTCTAGGACCACTCGCCCTGCATGGCTCCAATCCAGCAACAGCAACCAGCCGCTAATAACATCTAGCTTAGTTTCTGACAAATGCCTTCCGGTGAATTTCCAACTAAAATGCTGCACTGAGGCTTTACACCTTTTGTTAAAACAGTGTTAAACCAGCGAAATGAGCCAAAAGCAGATGAGGAAAATCGAATCCATTAGATTAAGAAAACAGAGCTGGATGACTTCTCCTGTAGTGCTAAAACGGATATTAGAATTCAAGAGTTTTGTTTGTCACATGCGGTCCTATTTAGTGCAGAATACAGTCAAATGCTTTTCTGGCATTACCCCCAACTCTGTTACACGAGAATCAGTATAATGTGACAAAATCAATCTAACAAGACAGTCAATCTAACAACACAATATCAGTCTAACAACACAATATCAATTGAAATAAATAGGAATATCATTTTAAAAGGTAAAACATTTTTATAAATAAAAAACTTTTGAATGCAAGGGACAGTCTGTATGTGTGTTTGTGTGTGTGTGTGTGTATGTAGCATTGTACATAATGGGCTGTGGTTGAAAGGTCTAAAGGCTTGTGGACGGAAACTTCTCCTTAAGAGCTAAGTTCAGTTTCAGTTTGTGTTTTTGATCTACTGTGATCTCTCTTTATGTAAATATTTTACACATGCACAACACGTCATTCATTTGCTTGTTGGTTTTGGCTGATGCCAATGTCAGTAGAGCACACCCGTTACAGTTGTTGTGTATCTAAGAAGTCTAGCATTGATTTTGATGATTGAATACAAATAATTTTAAGAAAGACCAAACAATGGTGGGATCTCAACCCCTACTTTTAAAACAAAATTTTATTGAAGAAAGATAAACCCAAGTCTGTCTGTTGACCCACTGCATGAAAATGGGTATTCCAAATGTGAGAGAAGTCATTACCATTACTTTTAGAATATCTTCACACAAATTGCTCATTCGTCTTTGCCAGTTCACTGAAAAGCTTCTTAAATAATTGCTTTAAGAAAATGCTTTTAAACAGTGACTCTAAAACTCATAGCTAAATGAGTTTATTCGAGCAATTGAAGCAGCTTTAATTTATTGTCGCATTGTCTTTTTGCAAAGCATGTGTGGCATTTTCTTTTTCTTATTGCCTGATAGTACACATTGTGTAAGAAGGGATGAGGCCCGGCTCTGACCCCTTTTTCTGCTATTCTTTTTATTCTTTTGCACTCTGCCCCTCTCCCTCTCTCTCCGACTCTATCCCCTGTAGGGTGTAGAGTCCAGTATGACTCAGTGACCTCCTCCGCCTGAAAGGCTTTGAGCTCACTTGGCCAACAGAAGCCGGATGTGTCACGGAACCCATTGCGTTGTCTTTGTATTTGCACGGATGTTACATAGGGAGCGTGAGGAAAACGGCTACTGACAGCCAGGCCATTTCAGGCAATGAAAATGATGTGTGTCGAGACAAAGAGACGAGTGACATGTGAGAGATTAGATCAAATTGGTCGTTTTACAGAATCAACTTGTGGCCACTGCTGCGATGATCTTTAGCAAATGGTGGATTCTCTTCTCCCACGGTCGTGTGTATGCGTTACGTTCTGCTCCGTCAGAAACGTCCCTCTGGGTGTGACGCCAGTAAATCTGCTACGTCAGGCTGCAGTGACTGCAAAGAAGCACAGCTTGACGAGGACGCGGCTGCTTTGCTTGTTCTGCTTCACTGCCCTCAGCCCGCTGCTCTGTAAATACTTGATGACTGAACAGGGTCACTTTGTGTATTTTTTTATTTATTTTTTCATTCTCAGCAACGTGATCACATGTGGCCTCATGGCAAATCTACTGCAAAGCTCCTATTAATGAAGCGATGGCAGAGAGAAAGAAGGAGTTATTCCCTCTTACTCTGTGACAGTTATTGCACAGGATCTGATGGATATGACAGATTGATCCTGGCTTTTGTTTTAGATGACAAATTGTTTCTTTGAGGAGGCTAAAGCCTTCATGTTCTCAGAAAGAGGGGATCTGAGGTGGAAAACAGTCACTATATATATACCCCAGTGATATAATGCATGAAAGAATCTATCAATCTATCTATATATATTTATATATATTTGGAGGCTGTGCAGAGAGGCTGCTGTTTGTATCTGTATTCACATTTGTTATAAGGGGAAATTATTAATATTTGTATTTGTATTCGGATAAAGTTCATAAATTCGTCCGCTGCTCCCCGAATCTACTAGTGAAACTGAGTTTGTGAAAGGGGGTGGGTGTGGAAGCTGTGTATCTACTCCCAAACGCGAGGGTGTAGTGTGGGGGCGGAGGTTCTTCTCCCGAACGCGAGGGCGCACCGGGGGGGTGGGGGGGTTTTACTCCCGAACGCGAGGGTGTAGTGTGGGGGCAGAGGACCTACACCGAACGCGAGGGGGTGCCAAGGGTAGGCGGAGTATTTACCCTGGAACGCGAGCATGTGACCGTGACGGGGTTTCCCGAATACAAATATTTTTTTAAGTATTTGTCCAAATAAAGTATTAGTAAAAACACATAATTTGTGCCTTTCCGAATTCCGTATTTAGATTCGGCTCCACCCCTAATATATATATATATACCCCAGTGATGCATGATATAATGCAATTATGGAGCTGACTGCAATTTGCAAATCATGACAACATCAGGAATATGGGAATATGCCAAAGTTTTTCATAAAAATCTCCTTTTTTCATTAGGATTTTAATTTTCTCAGATGGAATGTACTTCAATTAAATGTGTTTTCTCATATTTTCAGCACGACAGTGAAGTAATTAATTATCTTCACTGAGGGTGACAATAATTGTTGAGCTGACTGTTCATAACTATGTTTTCAAGCATCACGAGCAGTAGGATAGGATGGCACTAGCATGAATAATCATAAAGGAGCACTCTGGATTCAGAATGAATGTGTGTGGCTTGAGAAATGCAAATGCAATTGCGTCTAACGTTTTCATCCGGTTTCTGACTACTTTTAACAGCTTTCTGAACATCTGGCTGCTCTTCTCCTACAGCACGAGTCGAATTCTCGGATTTCTCCTCACAGTCCTCCTCTCTTTGATCCTCGATCACGTTCAGAGGGGGTGATCAGCTCATGCTCGGATTTCAGCCCAGTAAACATATAGATCAGGGGGAGGGTTTGAAAAGGGGATTCAGCAAAAGTGTGAGGTGTATCTTTGTTAAAGTAAGAGACCATTCAATGCCTACAAATCTCTTTCCTACACAGACTTTCCCAAAATGTCTTTTCTCTCTCTCTACCTTTTGAATGAGCTGCCAAATTCTGGTGTGACTATTAAGAATCGTGGCCGCCCATGGCTGGTGTGAGGAGAGGTGCTTCTCCACCATCTGTTGCCCCCGTCACTAGATATGACACATACCTCTTCCTCCAACACCATCACCATTTTGCCTGCTTTGTCGCATTCTGTTGTGCCATCCTCATGTTTGCGACCAGAATCTTGATCGCTTGTGCCGTGAATTGGGGATTTTAAGAAGTGTCAAAACATATTAGCGTCTAATTTTGACAATTAGGTGTTTAACTATTAACATAATAGTGTGTTGTAATACCGCTGTGTTCGTTTTGTGGCTGAATGACAGAAATTTCACAGTTCGTCTCACAGAGTGGGCTATTGCGTGTAGCTTGCTATCACACTCTGCAGGCACCTTGAAAAGAAAATGGATACGGTGAAAAAAAGAGCTTGTTATTTGAGAAACAGTCCTATCTGTCAGATAGTGGCGTGGAATAGTTGAACGCAATCTTTCACAGACATTGCTTAGGAAAGAAGAGAGGTGGGAGACTGTATTAGGGCTGTGATGTTTAGTTAGCGTCCGTGTTAGCAACATGAAAAACTTCAGCAAGAAGTTGAAAAAAAGAATTATAAAGAAATGGGAAAAACTTGGAAATATACACACACAAAAAAGCGAGTTTTAATGTAGGTCCCTCGTTACTCACTGCAGTTATATTCAGTAAGAGTGTTGATTTTACACACTGTAGTGGGGCCTTTTTAGTCCATGAAGCGTGGCTGAAAAAGTGCATTTTAGATCAGAAGCCCAAGCAGGAACCAGAGCACTTCAGTACGGAGCCGTACGGATCACCAGCACAAGCTTTGATCGGAGAGTCCTGCGAAAGACAGTGAAGAATATGTACTTAAATTCACTCTGACATGTGAGTCAGTTGAAAATAAAATTCCAATTTTGAAGCACTCGCTTGTTAACCTAATCTATACCACTGATCTTTCTTTTTACTAAAAGTTTTACTTAGTTACTCAGCTAAAAAAAAAATAGGCCTGATGTTCATTAATACCAGCTGAGCATTCAATAACTTTCCATACAGAAACAATACGGACAAAAATATTGGGACGTATGTGTTTGTCAGGGTTTGGACTAGCCCTGTTACAGTGCTCCTAATGCGTCAGCATTACAAGACATTTTGGACAATGCCACAATTTGTGGAGAGCATTTGGCAAATTAACGTTTTCTATCACAGCCATACAGTGCGCAAAACAAGGTCTATAAAGACGTGGCTGGATGAGTTCAGTGGTAAAGACTTTGACGGGCCCACACAGAGCCCTGACCTCAACCTCATCCAACACTTTTGGGATTAACTGGGACAGAGATTACGAACCAGGCCTTCTCATGCAACATCAGTGCCTGACCTCATAAATGCTCTACGGTATAAATGGGTGCAAATTCCAAGAAGCCTTCCAGGAAGTGTGGAAGCCGTCATGGCTCTTATGACTCCACAGTAAATGAAGTCTATGCATTTGTGTCCCTGTTAGTGTAATGGTCAGGTGTCCCAGTACTTTTGTCCAAATAGTGTAGATGTGTTAATATTTGCTATGGCTGTTTACATTGATATCAGCCTCCTGTTACACAAGATGGTTTTACCATGTGCGAATATACAGAACTGGTACTTCTGTATATATGTATAGATGAGCATTGTAACTGAGGATCATGATCTCGGTTCGAAGCAAAAATCATGATTTTTATTCAAGAAATGTATTGCTCTAGTTTGAATGAGTGCTTGTGTTTCCATATAGAATTGACTTCCACTTTCCTCCATCTTAGGGAATTAGCCACCTATTTCTATTACAGCCATGATATTGACTTTCAAGCTAAGATGATTTTATGCTGTTTTGGAGCTGTTTGTTTAAAGCTGTTCAAAATCACCAACATGTGTGATACAGACGATTTCTGCATAAATGCACTGAGCTCTTTTAACGAGGAGACCAAGCATCTGTGGGTATATATAATAATTCCCCTGAAACAGTTGTAACTGAACCTCAGGTCAGCCCCTGGGTTTCTTTACAGTTATTTCCTCATCTATAACTAGGCTGATCAGTCCCGCATAATCGTGTATTAAACCTATTGAACTCTCGCCATTGAGCCGTCCTGAGGATTTGGCAATGAGCCCTCTAACACCTTTTAATGTGCCACCAGAGCAATAATCCAAGCTGGTCAAAGTGAAACACATTGGCGTTGTAAAAGCAGGTCTTTTCGTGCGCTACAGTGTTTCTATCACTGTATAAAAGATTCAGGAGGCTTCCTTTGTTGTTTTCTGTGCTGTGATTTTTCTTCCAAGTGAGTGCGTGAGCTATTTCAGAGCGAAGTATGGATCAGTAAGAGCTTATCATTGCTTAGTTTACCAATGAAACATGGCAGATGTGGGATTTAAATATCTGTTTATGTATTTTGTTGTTTATAAAAGTAGATTTTGAGACAAACTATATAAAAATTCTCTTAGATCACATTCGTATCAAATTGGACCACATCATAGCAGTGATGATGGAAAGCATTATCAATGTGTTTTTTTCAGAGCAAACCCAAATTTTAGTCCTATGGCTTCTGAAATGCCATTCTGAGTGAAATAACATCAATAGCCTAGCACACATTTCTTTCAGGATTTTGGCTTAGTTTACTTTTTCAAGGTTTGATATTAAGAATAGCTTTAGACAGGAGTAGCTACTTAAGAAAGTAAAATATCAAGTTTAAGTTCAATCCTGAGTAATGCTAGAGCCAATCATGTCTGGAAGTCCAAGCAAGCACGTTTGACTTTTCGCTCTCCTGGTGATATTGACTTATATACAGTGGGGAAAAAAAGTATTTAGTCAGCCACCGATTGTGCAAGTTCTCCTACTTAAAATGATGGCAGAGGT
>JBBKCR010000001.1:16210452-16228279 GCA_037577295.1 Ladigesia roloffi
TGACCTCTGCCATCATTTTAAGTGGGAGAACTTGCACAATCGGTGGCTGACTAAATACTTTTTTTCCCCACTGTAATATCATTGGTGGTAGCAAATGTTGACATTGTGTTGGCTTTGAAAAATGCAATAGCTTTTTAAACCCAGTTGTATCATGTGACTTGGGGGTTGGGGGTTGGGCAAGATAATAAAGACTGTTATAGTCTATATAAAGAACTATAAAGTATATAGTTTGATAGTATGATACTTGCCTCTGGACCACCACTGGATTTCTGAGCATGACCCTTAACCCCAAGTTGCTTCAGGGAGACTGCCCCCTGTAGTTAGGGAATGGAATTCGGTTTGAAATATAGCACACAATAAATGCTGTAAATGTAAATAAAATGAATCACAATAATGCTAGTTATGACTTTATGATATTGGTATTAGCCACAATTATTTTTTGGTTATTGTATGATACCCAGGATCCTGCTATGCTGTATCTCAAAACTGAACATTGAAGCTCTGGCATTAAGTGGTGTTGGGGTAACATGGTAGAAATTGTCATTACTTTTTTGAGTCACAAAGTAACACATTACCTTTGTATAATAACATTACAGTTGTTTGTGACCCATCATTCATTAAGAATACAAAAAATTACATATTATTTAAACGTTCATTCACACTTTGTATTAGCCGTGCTTGTTTTTATGTCTTCTTTTTTGGTGGAAATGGTGAAAAAATGTGATATGCTTTCAAACGTCAGCAGCATGTGGTAACTAGTTTTTGGAGAAAAAGTCTTCAGTGTTCGAAAGCCTTTGTGTCCTGTCTCTCTTTCTTTTTTTCTTTCTTTCTCTGTTCCTTTCTTCTTTTCTTTCCTTTTTTCTTTCTTTTTTGGCATTGAGATGCACTGAATCCCCGAATTGCCCACTGGAGTTTTTGTAGTTGTAAAAGGACTGGACACAGAGCCATCTGTCACTATAAACTGAACAATGAAGCTCAACACTGGCTGGAGAAGCTTAATGCTGCCACTTTGCTCGCTTATAATGAGATTAAGAATCTTATTTCTCCCAACATAAGCAGGTTAAGCAGGAAGCTATAGTCACAACACATGAGTGCTCCTTTCGTTTCTTTTGTTTGTGTTCGGTTTGTATTCCTTTGCTCATATTACTTTGCTCCATGAGTTCTTTCTCTGGTCTTTTTGGATATTGCCTGACTGCGCCCGAGCGAGTGTGGCAATCTCTCATGGATTAGCATAATCGAGTGTGGCATGGTTTATTTAGAGATCTCCAGGAGATGCTTGATTAAAAGCAAAAAAGATTGTCCTTTATATTGGTGAATTATCAAACCAAATAGCATACATTACTTCTCCAGTGGGGCCCCAATCTATAATCGCTTACACTTCTATAATTGCTTTCTCTAAATTTTGTGGCATAAAATCACATTTTCACATCTGCTAGAATGATTTTAGGCATCTTTGACGACCATGTGAAAAAAAATGACTTGGACTTAAAGAACCTGAAATAGCGAAAGGTAAAGTTAGATCTCCAGGATAATAGCCTTTCTTTTTTTTACCCCACTCACATTCATCATTTTAGAAAAGGCCAGACGACTATAAAATCCAAATACGCTCATGCTTGTTGCCCTACACAAAGTAGATTATGGACGCGTCATGCCTTCTGTCAGGTGATGAATCACTGATGCTTTTGTAGATGTTCCGCGCCTGGTTGTCCAGAGGCTGTTAATACGATAAACGCCATAATGAATTTCACCAAGTACATCATATCTCTTGGGTGAGAATTTGTGTTGTGTCATTTTGGCAGCCTGGTTCCAATAAAAAGTCCCCTGCATGCCTGTTTTCTGTAAAAGCTTGGCAATCGCTCAAAAATAATGTCAATTTTTATTTCCTCTGAACAGGACAGAGCTTAATCACCCACATAAAATTGCCCAGCATTGATAGAAATGGGTGCCTTCTTTATGTAGCCATACTGGGCAAATGAACTATTAAAGAAAAAAGCCATATCTAGTTTTGTTGCTGCAATGAAATTACTTTTAATGACGTTTAAACATCTGCCACAGCACACAAGCTGGGACTGGATGGGAATGTAGAAATCCTTCCACATGTTTCTCAAATGTTCAGCATCATGAGAGCATTATTTTTTTATGTATGTCTTCATCTGATGAGAAAAGTCAGTTGCAGAGCTGATCCAGGCTTGTGTAAGTGCTATTATTTAAATGAAACTCGCTGTTTTGTGATTTTTTTGCATATGTTTAGAAGGGATTAGACCTCGTGCAAATGTTTTGACCTTATGAGCCATGCAGCTTCTAGCATTATACTAGACTGTGTCATGCACATCTGAGGCAGTTGGAACTGCAGTATATTTGGCATATTTTAAAATGGTTATTTCACAGAAATAGAAGTGTATTAGTACATCCCTGAGCAAAAACATTTCATATTATTTCATGAAGAGAAATAATCTGACCATCCCTCCTTATATGCCCAAGTCATATTTTAATGGATACATGATAAGTATTATTAGCGGATAAATGGAAAAAAGGCAGTGGTTTGATTAGAAATAATGGCTTATATTTCAACCAACAACTGATTTTTTAACCCACACATATGCTTGTGCATGTGCTGAACAATGTGTGTATTCTCCAATGGTGGGAATTTGCCCTCTTTCAGACACCTCAGCATCCCATGTGGACTGAGTTCTCCAATAAAATGCCATTTTGGGTGTATTTTGGCATTTGGATATAGACAGACACCACTTTTTAAAGTTATTGTTCCAAACAATCACTTGAAGTTTTATGTACAGAGAGAGATGACCAGATTTCAGGTGTCACTTGCAGGTCTTAATGATCAGTTATCATATCAGGTCCAGAAGTTTTAAACAGAACTATCTTTGCTTGATGGCCTAAAGATGCATTCAGCACCTGAGGACCTCCAACTGTGGAGAAACGTGGGCCTTTTAAGCTATTCTTCTTATTGTGCATGAACTAAAACCAACCTGACTGGTTACTTTTTAATCATTGCTGTAATAATGGAGGGTAGGGGTGACACTTCTAAGAGTACGTTTAATCATAAATTGCCTTGGGCCTGTCAGCCTCCTACTCTCATTTGTGGGCTTCGGCATGTTTACTACTTCTTAATCATACCCCAGTGAAATAGCAAGTAATGGATGAGCACTTAAACGTTCCTGAAGGGTTCGATGTATTTTAAAGGCATAAACTATTAACGGAAAGTGACTGTTCAGATTTGTTCCAAATATTTAGACTCAAAATGCGAAGAAATGTTTTGCATTCTTGATGGAGAGGTTGGTTTAGGGAGTAGGCAAACAAATGCATGGTCATATTCACTTTTATCTTAGCTAGGGTGGTCAGATTGGGGATTGTGAAAATGAGGACACGTTTGGGGGGTGGGAGGGCTGGGGTTCAGCCATGTTTCCTGAGGGTATGCACATCTTGGGTCGACAGCCGTGCACCGGATGGCCGTTCTAGACTTTTAGCTTATGAGACATCTCCATAATGTGGTGAATGTTTATGTAGCTCAGTATAAACACAATAATTAAACCCTTGACCCAATTTCCAGGTCTCAAAAAGAGGAAATGTCCAGGGAAAAGTCACTCTATCTTAGCAGACACTGTCTCTGTTACCCTCATGTTAATACCCCAGATTATAAAGGTCAGGTTGGAGAGGAGTCCTCCAGAAGTACGATATCATACTGAAGCCTGAGATCAAGTATCTCAAATTAGGCATACAGTTCCAGGATCATAGTAATATTTGTTAGGAAATGCAATAACATTTCACCCATAGAAATTTGATAATGTCATTGACTACTAAGCAGCTTCAAGTACGTAATTTCCGTATCCCTTGACTTGTGGTTTGATTTGCTGTGTTTTTAGTGTTGTAGATTAGATGTTAGTTCAGGGTTGACACATCTATGGTTTAAAAAGACATTTCAGAAATGATCAGAGTTCATATTTTTCTTCACAGTTCGTATTGAAATATATTTTAAAAAATATATAAGGTTTGTCTGCCTCTAATTTTCAAAATTATATCTTTTCTTCATAAAATCAACCTCATTAAAAATGCAACATTTCCAGACCTTTTCCATTGTAATGATGGCAGAACAAGTCAGAGTGAAGGAGTGTTTTAATGTTGACGACTCATAGTGAGAAAGCTGCTTCTGCTTCCAGTTGACTCCGATACAGAATTTCTCTAGCTGTGTTTACTTATTGCAACTTATTACATCCAAATGAAAGGTATGATAGCAACAAAAAAACAAAACTGGGGAAAAAATGATGTATAAAGGATCACAAGCCCAGTCAAACTGGATAGTGGCTGTTGAAGGACTGCAATCTTCAAGTCATTCCACAGATTTCTAACAGGGTCTAAAGCTCTTGCTTTCACCTTTTCCTCCCGCAGCCTCTGTGTGGTCAGTTTTCTGTGTGCTTTGGGCCAGTGTCATGTTGGAAAGTGAACCTTCTTCCCATTGACAGCCTCCTGCCAGAGGCCTGCAGGTTTTCTCAGGATTTGACAGTATTTTATCTTGACAAGTGCCTCGGTCCCTGCTGCAGAGAAACACCCTCACAGCAGGATGCTCCCACCTCCACGCTGTAGTGCAGGTAGGGTGTTCTGTGCATGCTGAGCTGGATTGGCTTGCCGCCAGATGTACTGTGCAGTATTGAAGTGAAGGGTTCGATTTTGGTCTCATCTGACCCTATCACCTTTTCCCAATTGAGTTTATATCTTCAAGGTGCATTCTGGCAAAGCTCAATGGAGACATATTGTGGCTTGTTGCTATAGTATCTTAGCTGATTTGTGTGTGTGTATTCATTTCAAGGTGCACAGCAACAAAATCGGAGTATTTTCAATGGCCTGATTCTTGCCTATAGCCACTATAACTAGCTAATAGGGGTGGGGCATACACAGAACAGCAGAGGTGCAAAGCTGAGCTTTATTTACACATAATACAACAGAAAGCTAACCCTGGCTTGCTCACACATGAAATTGTTGTTTCTTTGTGGCTTGCCAACCACGATTTCCCTACTCCAGCCAGAGCCTTCCTTAACTAGATTGGAAACTGGACTTTTTAAAAGTGCCCTAGTTCCTCCCCTAATCCAGTGCAGCTGTCACTAGTTTGGAGAGGAACCCTGCATGCATGAGCTCTGACGGCAGCTCCACATCTCCACTGTCACATTGTTTCACATGTTGTTGCCATTTTCTGACATCTAAACAAATAGGAAAAAGCAGGAAGTACTAACTTGAACCTAAAGCTCCAACTTTTAAGACGAAGTCTAACCATGCACGTTAAATTACTGCCGTTGACTCGAGTCTGTCAGTGTGTTGCTCTGCTCTGCTGGATGTGACGTGGTGCAGTGTTCCCCCCCAGCAGTTGATTATAGTCCTGTAATAACTGCCTGACACAGGCTTAGATTATATCTCTATTGAACATTGACGCATAGCTCCAGGAGCTGTCTGATAAGATTACTTGCTGTTCAGTAAAATGCCTTTAAACACGCACTGAAAATCAGTTTTCGCAGAGTACTACGAAAGAAAATTCCCCATGTTGGTAAATACTAGATTCCTACCTTTCGTTTGATATAGTTTCTCTTCATAAGATACGTTTTGGAGCAGTGAGTGCATGTGAAAGTAAATCTGATTACAACTCCACCCTCGGGTGCCGTCGCCCAGTAGTGGTTTATTAGTTTCATTCCAGGTGTCAGGAACTAGCCAGATTTCACCTTGTGGGCGGGGTTGCCTGTGACATAGACTTTGAATGCTTTCCACTGTCAGGCTGAAGATATCCTGCAGTTTTATGAAAACAGTAGGCACTGACAGATCCGATTTTTTTTTTCCTTGTTAGGGAGGATGGGAACACTCGGAAACCTTACATAACAATTCCTTATGTCTTTATTTGTCTCGGGGCTAGGTGCAATTCAAAGTAGCCGAAAAGAAAATGAAGAGAACAGAAGGAAAGTCCCGCTGTAAATAAAAGGCAGTGTAGCAATAAAGTAATTCTCCCTCTGGAGATTTGCCCTTTCGCAGAGGTCAGATGAGTGGTCACAGAAACACAGACAGCACAGATCGTATCATATCTTACAAGTCGCTGCTCAACGTAATATCGACATAAGCTGCCCGAGTGTTTATGTAGGTCTTTGAAACATGTGCAGTTGTATTTGGGAAATCATCGCTGCACACTTAGTGTGAAGCAAACAGGCCCAAAGGAAATATCAAGCTGAAAGCTTCCAGTTATGTTCTGCACACAGCGGCTACCCAAATGGCGGCACAGAATCCTCTCACTGTCAAGCCTGTGTCTCTGTGGATTTGGATCAGCAGTTTTTCTCCAGTTGATCCCTTCCCCGTCTCATGTCCCCAGCGTTCAGTTCCCATTCCCGCTCTCCAGACAGACTGTGCCAGCTGAACGGCTGCGGCGAGAGCCGGCTCTCATTACCAGAGCATTGGGTTAGTCCTGACAGCTTGTGCTTGAGTGGCCTTTATCACTTTTTGTCGCACAAATCGACACAGAGCTTAATTTTGCGGCACTGGTTAGAAATTCAGTCTTGTCTGTTTTTTTTTCCTCTTCTCCTTCTTGATCTCTTTTCTACCCACTGGCCTGAACACTTGAAATCTGTGGGTGTGAACTAATTTTCAGCTGTCTCAAATTGAATGATAGTTTCTTTTAATCTTGGGCATAGCTGATAAGACAATACTGCTCAAAATGCCAGGCCTGCAAGATGACAGACATTAAAAACACACACACACACGCACACACAGAAATTACATGAGCATAGGCTACTACAGTACAAAACTTCAGGACTGCACAAACAATACATGAGGTTTGACCAAATGTAGGTGTGTGTCTGTGTATGTGTGTGTTTGTGTTTGTGTGTGTGTGTGTGTGTGTGTGTGTGTGTGTGTACTATCTCACCCTCCTTCAGAAAACACCTACACTGGTCTATGCCTCACACATGCCAAGTATCAGTAAACAAAACATCGTGACGTTTTATTGCTGTCTTGGCATGAATCCAGTCTTAGGAGTCTATGTTGTGTAAAAAAATATAAAATGAAATGTTGGTGTTGCAAAACCGTGCATAGATCACTTCTGTCTTTCAAAACCAAAGATGTAACTTTAGCAAAAAACAACTTCCAGTGTAAGTCAGTGTAACAAGATGTCATTCTTAGGCATTTTGCTGTATTTTTGTACACATGGACACAGCAGGTGTTGTTAAATTATGTAAGAAAATATATAGACATCTAGCAAAGGGTGGACTGTTGCCTGCTGTCCAATTCTTCCATTATGGGATTTGTTTTTTAATATGATTAGCACTGTAATATAAGTGAACAGTACCAAAATGAAATCATCTTCCTTGGTTTTTATAGCAAATGATATTACTGTATATTATTGTTCATATTGCTTGGACATGTTGCTCTATTTATTAATCTAAATTCAGAAACAACAGCCTTATAAACACATTGTGTATGTATAGATTAGATATCAAAATACATATTTTGACTGGTATTACGAAGTTACAGCTTTTTAAACCCTTGTGTTCTTAATGAAAACTGTACATCTGTCAATGTAATGAAACAAGCTGTTTTTTGGCGTTTAATATCATATCTATAGTACCATTCGTCATGAAATTCCGACACAATATAAACAACAGCTGGCATTTTTGAATTATGCATTTGCTGTTTCATTTTACCAGCTCCCTATATTTCAAATGCTTGATCCAAGACTTTCATTTAGAAATGCCATAAGAAGTTTAGTGTATTATTTACTTCACACTGGAAAGAATTTTTACAGCGTGGGTACTTTGTTGCTCAGAGTTTAAATTCGGTGACCATGCAATGCTTTGCACAGAAGTATGCAAATCATGTCCCTCTCAATAAAAATGAAGAAAAACGGCTCCAATAAACACATCCAGTGTGACACATTCCCTCTTTACACAACACAAATACGATTTGGCCACAAAAATTGGTGCCTAAAAGTGAATAGAGATCACCTGCCTTTGTAACGTGTCTCGATTTGAGGCATGCTTTGATTCCTTGATTCCAACGCGACGTTTATTAAATTACTTTGTACGACTGCCCTCATTTCTGAAGTCGAGACAACTTCTAAGAGCGTACTTTCTCGGGCTGAGGAGTGATCAATAGAGCAGCCGAATTAGATTCAGGATGAGACACTGAGGAAAGGCTATAGATCCATTAGACAGAGGGGATTGTTCTCGAAGAAAGCGGATATCCTGAAGCTGTAATGGTTTCGCCGCTATTCCTTCAGAATTTCTTCTGACTGGCAGAAGTTCATTGTTCCCTCAGTTCACCACCTTGCATCTCAATGATCTGAAGTAACTCAAACCACCAGAATTCTCAACTTTCCATAATATTGGAAAACACTTATTTTCCTAAAGTATATTTCTGTTAAAGATACACACAGTGTTACTTTTTTATTTGATTTAGAGCACAGTTTGGCAGGTGCATGTTTTTCCTCAGAGCCACTTTAGCTTCAAGCTAATCTTTCCGAGCTTTTAAGCTAAAAACCACTAGAGCAGGTTCTCAAGTTACGACACAGATCCGTTCCTTTGACAGTGATATTACCCAAATTTTGGCGTTAGTTGAAACACCCTATCCTATGGGCTAATTTCAGTTATTGGATGTATTTCAATAAATGGTATGTTGCAGATATGCAAAAAAGGGTCTCATTCTTGTGGATGAGGGGGGTCAGGGGTAGTTTTCCCATTGTACTAGGGCCCAGCCAATATAGGGGCTCTTTTAAATCATTGCTAAACATGTTTCTTGTGGAGGTCAGTGAACTTCCTCAAGCATACTGCATCATCTGCAGCTCTCATGGTCAGGTGGAGGGATTACGCCGAGCCCCTGCATTAGAAATCGGATCTGATTCTTGGCCTTTTAACCCAGGCTCATGATGGTCTGAATTGTGTTATAAAAATGCAACCTGAGCTTCATTAATGTAGTGCACAGATCCCTCCACAGACTGCAGAGGCAGCCTAGCAGGGGAGTGAGGAAGGGTTGGGTTCTCTTACTGAAGCTCACTAAGTGCCTCATTGTATCTGCCTGTTCTGTTCTGTGCTATCTTCCACTTAAATTTAGGCTCATTAGAGGCAGGGAAAACGAATTACTGTCTGGCCTCTCCAACTCCAGAGAGCTTTTGTTAAGGTATGCGAGGCTCGGGCAGATGTTGATGGGTTTTCGGCGTAAATTGCCTGGATATAGTCAAATTTGGCTTGCCCCAGGCCGCTGTCAGAACAACACCATTCACCAAGGCACGGATGGTCCTCCACCGTATGTTCAAGGGAAAAATAGATTGGGGAGTATTTCGAAACATGCCCTGGTGTTCTGGATTGGATTATCAGTTAAGCATACATAAATGGGATGATTCGGTAATGGATTGTTCCTGGTCTCAGTTTCACTCCCCACTAATGGAGCAGTGATTTACATGGCGGCTTCTTGGACTTTCTTTGTCGTAGAAGTTAGTGTGATACGCAGCTGTTATTGTGATAAATTACATCATAAAATTAGTGCACCATGGGTTACATCAATACTTCTAGAATACAGGATAACTGCATGTTCAGATTCAGAGCACCTGTAAATTAGAAGAGATACAAACAATACTGACGACCAGTGGAAGAAAATTACACTTTTGAATTCTCCCAAAACATGCCAGATGATTTTGAAGAAAGACAAGAAAAATATTAAACAGGTCTAAAGTGAAGAGAATTCAACGTTGAAGTAAAGTGTGACCATTGAAATCTTTGATTTACATGCTTAAAGGTCTACAAGACTTTTAACAGTAGCTGACTTAATGAAAATCTCTCCTGGAAATCACATAACTAATATAACATTTGGTAATTTGCTAATGAATCATTTATGAAATGTGGTGATCTGGTTTTGTAGATTCTAATGGGGTTCACTGCTCTTTCTTACACAATATAATTACTCTCTGTTGGAGAAACTTCCTTTTGTTCAATATGAGCAGTGTGTTTCAAAACCATACAAAAAAACAGATATGTTCACTGCTACAGCAGAGGAGCAGTGGAATTCAGCTACAAGTGGGAAACCATGATTTTTAAATTATTTTACAACTTCTAAATTGTTTGAATAATTAGAATACACAAACATTCATTCATTTTGTTGGATTTCGTAATCTTAATCTGAAACTTGGTATGAAGGAACAACCAGTTTGATGAATCATCTCACATATGTAAACACAGTGACTGTCTGTGTGTGATTTGTTGTTATTTAACTGGGAAGATCAGGTTTTTTTTACAAAAAATTCAGGGTAGCTGGCAATTTAGTGGGTGGCTATCACTGTTTCAATCAAGATTTCACAATCAATCCGGCAGGTTAAAGAGAGTAGTGCTTCTAGTCATTTTAGAAAGAACAAAATTGCCCTCAAATCACATACTGGTGATACTAGGCATGGCAGGCTACTGCCTGTGACCGGTAAAGGCAACGCTAACACTGGGAGCTCAAAGCTGAGTAATGGCAGTGGATGAAAAATATCAATAAATCCTTAAGGTCTGTAATGTACAATTCGAGTTAGACATAATTGAAACCATAGGGATGTTGAAGCCATGTGGAAGATATTGAGAAATTTCCTCTGCTGCTGTGTTGTGCTCTGGGAATCTTACGGATATAAAAAGGACTGCACCGCAGTCTAATGGCTTATTAATGAGCCCAGATAAACCCTAAATTGAGAGTAATTATGTGTTATTTAATACTATTTAGCAGGGTGTTTAACATGAAATTAGCCTTCTATAGATCTCAAAACTCCCAAAACAGCACTTATCGCCAAGTAGCAAGTTTCAGCATTTTTATATTAATCCAAAAGCACAGATGAAATAACAAACTATATAGAAAAACTCTGCTTTTCGGTTTCAGCTTTCAGTTTTAAGGGTGTCATGAATAATGGTTTTGTTTTTGTAAAACAATAAATTGGGGGGAAAAAAGCATTTTTCCTGGAGTTTAATCACTCAGACCAGAAATGTAAAAGAATTGACTATCAGTGATAGATTTTTTGGCATATTGCCCACCTTTGTCGGATTAGAAATCCAAAGTAAATGCTTGGGTTTAGCCAACATTTCACAATCTGTGTGTTATGTGTTCATACGTGTTGAGAATGATGTACTTGTTACAAGTTCTTTCTTTCTGTCTTTTTTAATCCTTCTGTATTCAAAACCCGTGCTCTCATTAAGCCTTGTGCAGCGGAGCATCCCCCCAAAGAACTGATTGACATTCAGTCGCCGATGAAGTGAAGTAGTTAAATCACAGCCTGCGAAACCTCCAGAGCCGAGCCATATATTAAGGCTAAAATATGGTTAAAAATTCATCCTTACCTAATTCATTAAACATAAATGAGCATGTCTACAGCAGGGAGCTGGGAAGTAATTGGCTGTGTGTTACGCTCAGGCACTTTGCCTCTGCGCGCTGCCTCTGTTCACGGTGGGCTGTTCCAGCACTGTGGCCCTGTATCCTATTCACACGGACTTTTACGAGCGGAGAGGGACTGAAGGAGAGGGAGGGGGTTTCCATGGCGACAGCTAGTGGGGACCATCACCGTGGCGGTTTCATGATCTGCAAGCAAATGCAGGCCCGCGTTAGCAGCCACTGGCAGCTCAACTGTAGAGACTGGCCCCCATATGCAGCTGGCTGACTCTATTATGTAATGACATGTTGAAGTCCCCTGTGTAAAAACAGTGAAGGATGCGTCATCCTCTACACTATTTTAAGTCCAAACACACTTGTGCCAACACTCCAATTTGGAGTTTAATTCAGGCATGAAGTGTGGGATCTCAGTCCATTTCAAGAAAAACACAATATGGAAATTGTAGCGTTCACATAAAGCCAGTGCAGTATGCATTCACAATGGCTGAAGTTTCTGTTTAATATATGAAAACAGCATGCGAGCTGCACACAGTCCTGCCCTCTAACTGTGTTCGGGTGAGGAGCAGGATTTAAAAGACACAGTGAAATTATAGAAGCATCACAAGCTTGAGGTAAAACAGAAAAGGAAAATTCAGTCATCAAGCAGTTTTAATAAATGATAGATGCTCATGCCCAACAAAACATTTTGCAGAACAGGAGTTCTACTCAAGCAAAGGAAATGGCGTTCATGGAACAGTAACCCAGTGGATTGTGCATGCATACAGAGGCTGCAAATCTTGCTTTGCATATTTTCGCACGTGCGCTTCATCCCGAGAGTTTATGCACTGTTCTTCTGATGATAAACCTTCTTTCAAGACACAATGGAGCCTCATGCTTCCCTCTAACCGAGGTGACTGCTGCCACGTGTCTTTTGACGATGCAAATGTAACCTGGTTTTGAAAGATGGAGAAAAAAACCAACACCTGTAGGCAGAATAATGTAAAGAAGCGTAACGTAAGCTTTTCTATACAAAGAACCAACGGCATTCAACTTTACCTCAGCACGTTGCATTGAGAAAGAATTCAACTTCCAATATATCATGCAGCGTTGGTTTCCTTTCATCCCAGTCATGCAATCCTCTCAGAAGACAGACCTCAGAAGGAGATTTTGGAGTTTACACTGCAATCCTACACACTATACTGAAGCTTCAGTCAGCAAAAGCTCTGCAGAGTTGGTTTAATTATCTTTCTGAGGAGCAGCCATGGCCTCCACAGGCTACTGATAAGCAGCTCATTATATTCTATATGCGATGGCACCACTCTAGCAGCAGCACAGCCTGTAAACACACTGAGGTAATCAGCTTATGCTTGCCCAGGAGCTGGTGTAACGTGACAGGTGTCTTACACATACAGTAGGTGCTTGCAGCAACTAAAAAACGTGAATATTTCGGTGGCTGGGGCCACAGGAGGGCACCCACTATCAGAATTCATTCAAACCGTAGTGCCGCCAAAGCCTTCACTATTAATCTCTCACTTTAACACTCCAACTCTCACTAGCAGTAGCACCCGCTAAGGTAAAGCTATGTGATTATGCAGATTGTGGCACCCTTGAATCCCAGTGCGAAACCTGATTCGCCATGTGCCCCATGTACGATTGAAATGTCAAAATAAGAATCTCCAGCTCTTGTGCTAGTAATATGACTTTCATTTCTCGAAGAAGAACAATTTGTTCTGAGAAAATTGCAGCAGAGATTGTGAGGAGTACATCAAACCCCAGTCTCATGCTAACACGTGTTCAGAGCTCGCCCCGCCAGTTTGGAAATGGGGACGTTGATGGCTGACATACTGCTTTGTTCTTTATGGCAGCTATGAGCTCTGTATGTCTGACTAAAAGTAGAGCAACTTGTGCATTTTTTAACCTTTACAGTCGAGGCTCTTTTAGATATTCCAGACCATGGCTGGAATGAGTCAGCGTGTTCCATTTGCTTATATGGAGCACAAATGGGAGCCTGTTTCCCTGTTATTTTGAGAATCCAGCAAGTTTCTTCAAAATGTCACCATGCTAAAGCCTGGAAACGACAGGGAAATGCTGGATTATTTTTTTTGTGTGTGTTTTTTACAGAGCATGTCCTGTCTTTGCTCTGTTCTTGGCACGTCGTAGCCTTTAACCCTGTTCCAGGAGAGCGCCGGACATCCAGAGCATTAACATACACTGCACAACATTTAGGCTGTGCAACATTCAATTTCACGTTGCCAAGCAACAGGGCAACCACGGTGGGAATGCGGCTCGGTGGGCTCCGAGCAAGGCTCCGCTTTCAAAGGAAGGTAGGTAACGAACGGCAGCTTGAGGAACATCTCTAGCAAGGATCCAGAAATGCCTAATTGGTTGACTTCACTTGCTTTCTGCTGTACATGTACAAAGCTTCATGTTTGTTAGCGTTCAGACCTCTCGCCAAAAAAATTCCCTGTGTCTTTTCTGAAACAGCATCCGCTTTGTTTTTGTCTAGAATGATCTAAGGCTTCATTTAATGTATGCAAATTGCACAGGTTCTGTATGTGGCACGAATGTTTAGCCTGAACAAATGGTGTGAGAATACAAAGACCTGAAATACAGCGACAGTATTAATGTATATGAAATCACCTCACGTATAGGAGTTATTAAGATGCTGGGTGCATTTAAACAGAGCTGATTTGTGTTAGATGGAGGGAGTGGGCCATTCCTCTGTGGGGGTTTGGCCAGTCTGTGCCCTGAACACCTAACATTGCTCCTAGCCACTGGAGCTACATGAGGATGAGCACAAAGTGTGCAGTTAGAATTATGAATGAAAATGAATTAATTGCAACTAAAGCCCCTCAAAAAGCACATCCAGTTTCTGCACAATGTTTAAGCGTAGGGCAGCAAGTTATACAATGTGGTCGTCCGTATGCAGGCAGAAACAATGATGGTGCACCTTCTGTTTGAATGCAATACAATGCAGAAGAGCTTTATTGTTTAATCTTTGTATATTTTGTGGAAGTAAATTGGCCCCTTGTAGTCACGTGTGAACACAACAGCTTGAACAGTGTAAAATTCTTTCTGCGTTTAACCCATTTACCAAGTGACGCAGGCGGCTGCCATCAATGAAAGGTGGCCAGTGAGCAGTGTGTGGGCATGGTGCCTTGCTGAAGGGTGTCTCAGTGTTAGGATTCGAACCCACAACCTTCTTGTTGCAGGGGCAACTCTTTAATCACCACTAGGCCACCAGCTTCCCCAAACAAAATATATTTCGCAATCATGTTAGAACGTTAAGAATATAATAGACTCTGCTCAGTATTACCCCAAACAGTATAGTCATGTGTGACCACACCACAACACGCAAGTTTAACTAAACCTAATCCTAAAACTGACCTTTGGTTTAAACATTATATGCTTTTGGACATCATCTTACATTCCATGAACCAATTTTGATAGTCATACAGGTATTTCTCAGTATTCAATCCTATTTCTATTCAATAAAAGCAACTTTTTCATCTTAAGTGCCTTTCACTGGCTGTGTTCTGTGCCAAAATATTCACACATTTCACTCTCGGTGGCTGAAACAGATTTTAAAGCAGGAAAGTAGCTAGGCTAAAGGCTAAAAGAGACTAGCACTGACCTCAGTATAGCATGTTTACATATTTATTTGTATCAGATTTATGTAACTTGCCCAGACATTTTTTGTTTAATTATTTAGCAAAACACATAATGTGTTAGTTCGTGTCCCAGTTTCCCTGAAGCATCTGCAGCAGTGGTTAAAATGTTAGCGATGAAGTGCAGTATGGAGTCAGGCTCTCATGAGCCGTCGGGTCGTTTGCTAATTTGTTGGGATGAGCCTTCTTTGCAGCTGTGCACTTATTTCATTTAAATGATGTGTCACAGTTTACTCAATAGGTTGACCTCTCTTATCTTTGACTGCCAATTTTATTTTACTGTCTGTGTGTCCCACTGTGCTTTTGTACTTTTGATTCATTTTGGTTTGCTTCTTTCTTTCCTTTTTTGTCTTTGTACCCAGAAAGATATTCCTGCTTTCCATTTCTGATACACTTTACACCTTTTTTCCAAGTACCACCTGTACCACTCTCATTAAAATAAAGGGGCCAAAAAGGAATCTTTGGAGTGATGCTATAAAACCACTCTGGTTTTCCCTAAAGAGCTTTTCAGTAGATGGTTCTGTAAGGAGTCTTCTGTAAATGAGAAGTGTTAAGTGTAACCCTTTTTCGCAGTCACGATAAATGTAGTTGTAGTTCGCATTGACTTTTAACATTTAAATATAAAAAATAAATTATATGTATGCTTAATTAATGAAAGAATTAATAAAATATTATCAGATGAAGTCAGTTCCATAAAGGAATGTTCGCGAGGAAGCCTGCTGAGTTGAATAAAGAACCTCCGCATAATATACACATTCAATTCAATAATAATTTTTTCTAGAGTTGCATGTCAAAGGACCACATGACCGTTTTAATGTAGTAGTTTCTTTACTTTGTTGCGTTTGGCACTGTTTTTGCTCAGCCCTGAAACAATGTCTCCCTGTGTTTGGAAGGATCCTAAAGAATCACCCCAACCCCAAAAGAAATGTCTTTTGCACTCAGTCTACATGGATGTTCCCGAAAATGACTTCTTTTGGATCAGCACTCGCGTAGGTTGGTACAATTGATGAGAGTGCCCAATAAGTGCACCCACACAGAGAAAGGCATGTTCTTCTTCGGCTGCTGCACTCTGATCTAATCCTGCAGTTTTGGATCAGACCAATGAAACACAGATGAATCACGCTCATAACAGCTTTCCCGAAACATGATCAGTTTTTCAGGAAACACCTTAATCTAGCAAAGCAGAGCGAAGGATTATTATATGGCTACAATTATCAGGTGCATTTGTGATGCACTGGTGTGAATTTGCAGTGTGCACTGATGCTGTTATGCAGTATATTTCATGCACATGCTAATACACAAACAAATATAATATGCAGAAATTGGAGTAGATATCATCATCCTGGCCTAAAAAGGGATCCCATTTTATTTCTAGAAGTTTACAAATGAGTTAAAATGATTTAAATAACAGCAAATCTGCTCTTCTGGAGGCCAACAGATGAATCAGCATCAGTTGGATCTATCAGTCCTGTCTAAGCATCTGTCCAAAGATCATTCCAATTAAAAACTGTATTAACTGTTTATTAATAGCTCCAGTTCTTGGTGTCTGCTTTGTAGGACAGCTGTTATATTTAAATGCAACAATAATAACCACTACTGATTTTTCTTTTAGTTTTAGATCTTGAAAACAAACAGAAAAATATAAGATCTTTGGATCAAGCGATGTTCTAAGACAGTTTCCACCCACAAGTGGGTGTGGAAAACCCGTAGAGGAAGGGGGTCCAGAGGGCGGTTGAGCAGCGTGCCAAGCTAAAGAGCAACAAACAGGGAACATATAGTAATGACAAACCGGCTTAAGACCATTTCTATTGTTTGAAGTCAGATTTTACTACTACGCTCGTAGTTCAAAAGGTTAATGAATCCACCAATCACACAAATTGTTAACCATGTCTCAGTGCTGCTTATTGATTGTAACTGGAGTGCAGAAATTACAGTCATAAAAGACAGAATTGCCATATGTTGCAGTCCCTACAAGAGCTTGCTCAATGTTAGCATTATATGTGAATAGAATCCTAAATACAGCATGCTGTGCTGTATACTCTAGTCTGTTTTTTCACAAGCTATTTTGAGCTTTGTGAAATTACCTCTTCTACCAATGTCCATTCTCCATAAAGTAAGGCTGAGAGGTTTGGTGAACTGGTTTTGTTTGGACCAGGCTGTGACTGTAATTAAATAAATTGTGGTCTTGGACTGTTTTTTACTCGAGGCTTGGGTGTTTTTTTGTGGCTTGATAAGCAGATAAACAGTCGGTCGAGGTTGTGTTGATATAAATGCATTACATGGATGTTGGATGTGATTGGCCTCACTTGCCTGTAGGCATTTTATATGCACTGTTTTATTAGGCTACATTTTCCCACTTAAAGGGCTACTTATTAAATTGCAGCTGTTGGAAGCTCTTGCAGCTCTTATAAAAACAATCAATCTTTCATCTCTACCACCGAACTGTGGAAAAGATGGTTGTGGTTCATGAGTGTGGTCACCTTTCTTTCATTATTGATGACCAACAGAATGGGCAAATATTGATAAGTTTTGCGGGAAACAATTACACCAGTAGTTCGTCTACAGCAGCTAAAAAGTATCAGTTCAGCTGGTTAGTTATAATCAGTTATAAAGGACTATAAGGACTATAAGAACATTCACAAGATACACAATGCAGTGTGGTTTTATTGTCTATATTCCACTACTGTGTATCCATCCACAAGCATTTTTGTGTTATAGTCACTACGAAACCAAACCCCTTAATTTTACCCCTTAATATAACCTTAATTTTTACCTTAATTTCCAAGAAAGTAAGG
>JBBKCR010000001.1:16244634-16257851 GCA_037577295.1 Ladigesia roloffi
TTTCCAGGAAAGTAAGGAAAATAAGTGGAAAAGTGCAGATTAAGGCTGATTAAGGGGTCCAGGCTATAGCACACCGTACAGGCTATAGCGCTTGTGTTTGAGGAAATGCCTTTTTGTTAAATTATATGACTAAAGCTGTTACTTTAAATAATGTTTTTATTAAGTACTCGGTATCGGTATCGGCGAGTACTAAAATGCAAGTACTCGTACTCAAAAAAAGTGGTATCGGTGCATCCCTAAGTAAATCCATCTCAGAAGGTTCTCGAGCTCGTAGGTTTGTCCCAGCAAAAGGCCTTTGCTGCTGTGTCTCAGTGTTCTTGTGTTTGATATTTCTCACAGGAGCGACACTGTGCTGGAAAGCGGGGATAAGTACGCCTTCAATGAGGATGGCTCCGAGATGACTATAATGAATGTGAAGAAGCTGGACGAGGGAGATTATACCTGTGTTGCCAGGAACAAAGCCGGGCAAACCGCAGAAGAAGTCAGCCTCAGAGTTTTTGGTGAGAATGTTTTTTTTTTTAGGAGATTTGCACTTTAATTACTTCTGAATGTCTGAGCATTCATTACTCACTGCAAGACTGAAGAACAGTCACGCTTGGTTCCATTCCTCTAACTCGGCCTTGTAATGATGACTTGCAGTCAAACCCAAAATCACATATTTGGAGAACCAGACGACCACGGAGATGGAGGAGCAAATCACGCTGACGTGCGAAGCCACAGGAGACCCCACCCCGACCATCACGTGGAGCTACGGCACGCGCGTGTTCACTGAGGGAGAGCAGGTACGCGGAGCAGCCACGCGCTGAGAGGGGCCGCCAGGCAGCCGCCCTTTTCTTCTCTTTGTCTCTGTTGAATTCTCAGTGGGACCCAGAGCTAGCGTACTTAGATTTCAGCTGTGATGGTTAAATTGTCTAAAAACATGTAGCTGTAGCGAGGTTGGAGCTGCCTCTGGCTGTTTCATGCATACGATTTGTTTCTGTCTGCAGGAGCATCTAAAGAGGATTTATCAGGTATGAGATCAGAGTGGCAGGTATAGTAAATCGAACGCCTAGAAAGCCGACCAGAATCGCCCGATCTGTGTCGTTAATCCCAGATTTGGCTTCAGAACCCTGATAACTATCAGACAGTAAAGACGTCTGATAATTTACTGCCTGCTGCTGAGAATCCATTTCTTCCACTGTCCTAAAGCTATGACCATATCAGAGATTATTGAATTCAAATTAAAAAAGTATGTATAAAAAAAGATTTTACAAAAAAGCCTGCATGATGCTCAGATGGTCGTTTGCAGCAGTCTCCAGCATGGAAACAAAACAAAAACGATGATGGAACTTGACTGCTGCAGAACAAAATGAGCTTGAAGTGAAAGAGTTAACGTGCCGCTTGGAGTCTTGTTGTGCTGCCATCATCACAGGGTCCCTGTAGTAGCATGACTTGGCTTGTATCATGCTTTCTCTCAGGCTGCTCTCATTTACGACCCTTTCCTCATGTTCCACCCTCCATCGTCATTCCCGTCTAAACCACGTGGTCATAACCGTAGGCTCGGTCCCATTTTCATCAGACATACAGTGCTGTTCATGCCCTTGGACCCAAAACAAAATAATTAGCAGTAATTTTATTACTTTACTCTTATGGTAGCTAATAGATTTGCTCTCCGCTACAAAACTGTTCAGTTTTGCAGCGAATGTAAAAGGAGGGGGGGGGAGCTAGCTAGTAAAGGCAAGTGGTTCTATCGCTGCTAATTATTTTACTGAATGTGTCACTCTTCTGTGGTCTGAACCGCTAAGCACGACACCCACATGCTCGGCTGAAGTGGGCCCGCTTGTTGAAGAGTTTGTCATGAGCCTTTTTGGGTGGAAAACGAAGGCTTCTCCGCCCGACATGGTTCCAGTGGCTCTGTGCGGCGAAGCCTTTGCGAACAGGAACGTGACTGTGCTGGGCGCTCCGCATGATGCCTGTGTTTGCCTGTTCAGTCGGCTCTTTCAAAAACTGCACCGTGCCTGTGTACTGTTTTGCATAAAAGCAATCCACACTGTCAGATGTCTGCCGTTTCCTCTCTTCTCTCCCTCCAGGAGACCATTAGCTCATATCTTGTCAGCCTTATTTGTTACATTTGGTTTAATAAATAAATCGTTTTATTTATTTATTTTATTTTTTTAATGCTCCGTCGTATTTCTTCACCTCTGGCCCACTTAACCGGAGGTGCCAGACAAATGGGGGGGGGCTTTAGAGAAAGGGGGCTCGAAGTAGCGCAGGGCAATAAAGAATCAGCGTCGGAAACTCACAATACGGCAAGACAAAGCTGTGAACCAGGGCCTATCCATCAGGCACTTTCTCCCGGGCTTTTCTCCTATCTCCTGTTGTGTTCCTCTGAGTCAACTTTTCCATGACTCACCTGTAAAACAGATTAGCTTCGTGCATTAAAAATGAAGCGGCTATCAAACCAGAGAGAGAGAGCGCGAGCGAGATAGCTTTGAAAGAGAGTGAAGCATGTTTAAATGATATTTCAATAGCTGAAGGCTTCCAGAAGGGTTTTTTTTCTTTCTTTTTTCTTTTTGTCTTCTCTAGAAAGCGGGCTGAGGCTCATAAAGCAACCCTTGTTTTCACCCGACACAATGCGCATTTAGATCTGTGTCCTCCGGTAACACATGGATTGCCCCGTCCGCTTGCACCACTGACCCATCGCTGAGAGCTTCCCTGTTCTCTGGAGCTGGAGTCCAGAGAGAGCACACAGCTCACTTCCTCACTGTGGTCTGTCTGATGAAATGGAGATATTGATCCGGTCTTGTCTTCACCCCTGACACACATGGTTCCACAGATCTGTCCGAAGCCGTTACCCCTGTACTGTAAAAGCATGGCGGACTTTCATACCCAGACTGATTCATGACTCACTTTAGGGCTGCACAATATAGGATGTGTAACTGACAGTGTTTTATTCAGCATCCTGTTCAAACTCAGGCATTCCAGATGTGTTTTGATCACATCATCTCCAAAATGTTCATTCATGGGCATGTTAATGCAGGCCTGTCTCGCATAATTAACGTCAAGGGTTCAGAGGTTTGTTTTGGAATACATTAAAAGGCACATCTCAGTGGTTAGAGCTGTCAAGGTTTTGACGTCGAAAAAACGGGTCGTTTCTTAATAACTAAGGTTACATGACAATGATAAATATTATATAATACTGCAGAATAACCTTCCTCTAAGAATAAATGTACCAATTCAGTTCCTACACTCAAAAAAATGAAACCTTGACTTTAATACATTTTTTCTTTCAGCAGGTTCCACAAAATTTTATTATGCAACTTGAAAACTAATTTGAGACATAGTTATGTGGACCTTAACAGAAAAAATCATTTAAAGTCAACAAACACAATTCTTGTAAGTAAACTGAACATAAATAAAGTAACTAAAGTGCACAACCTTCTTATTCATTTTTTTGAGTGTAGTATCCACATGTAAAAAATAAACTGTGAGTGAGAGTTTAATTTAGATTGTTGGTTGTCTCTCAGGTGAGTATTGCTATGCAAAAGGTAATTTTATTTCTATTGTATATATAGTGTAGAGGCCACAGTTTCATTTCTGGAGTATTTATAGTGTAGCGGCCACAGATCGTTTCCATAGTTTCTGTAGTATAGAAGCCACTGTTTCATTTCTTTAATAGCTATAGTATAGAACACAGTTTCATTTCTATAGTATTTATAGTATAGAGGCCACAGATCATTTCTATCATTTCTATAGTATAGAACACAGTTTCATTTCTATAGTATTTATAGTATAGAACACAGTTTCATTTCTATAGTATTTATAGTGTAGAGGCCACAGATCATTTCTATTGTTTCTGTAGTATAGAAGCCACAGTTTCATTTCTATATCTATAGTGTAGAGACCACATATTGATTTCTATAGTATTTATAGTATAAAGGCCACAGATCATTTCTATAATTTCTATAGTATAGAGACCACCGTTTCATTTCTATAGTATTTATAGTATAGAGGCCACAGTTTAATTTCTATAGTTTCTGTAGTATAGAGGCCACAAATCTCATTTCATAATGTTCATGAGTTGCAAGTTGCTGCTTTTTATTTTTATGAAAACATGTGTTTAACAAAAAATAGACAATTTCTGACCAACCTAAATATAAAACTATACTGTTTCAGTAATTATTGTGTCCACCTTTTGCTTTCCTTATGCAGGAAAGGCTTCTTTTTAGTTTTGCATGGATATTTTTGCTTATTTTTAGCATCCCCAATGTTCAGAATGCATGTTCTGCTTCTAAACCTTCAAGAAATCCAAATTTACACATCAGTCTATAAAACCTTCCACACCTCATATGTCCAGATTTGTAGCTCCGGTTCGTTTTTCATTAACAACTTCTTTAACCGCTGCACCTCCTTTCAGACCCACAGATTTAAGTTGTCTTCTAACAAAGGAAGGATGGACAGAACACTTGTGGATTTGTAAAGAGAGGAAGCTAGTGTTGAATCTGACAAAGCCTTCCCAAGCGGTCTTTGTCTGGTGGTGACAGTTTTAGTGGGCTACCAGTTGTTCAGTTTTACAAACTTAATTCACCTGTTTGCTTTGACTTTCTTCTTACCTGTGTAAGTGGATTATCTTCTACCTAATCTCCTTGGTAAAATCTCCTTTATAATGTCAGTGAGAGCTTTGGGATCAGCTTTTGTTGTGAAGACACAGCTGTAAGTGGTTGCTTTTGAGACCGGACAGATAAAATAGTCAGAGGGGGAATAGAGGGGTTTAGTATAGAGTGGTAGAGTACAAGGCAGAAAATGTAAATGTTATAAAGAGGTTCATAAAAGGTCATGTAAACTTAACTGCTTTTGGTATGTAAATCCATACAAACATAATATAGACCTTTAAATAGCACATTATACGTATGCATTCGAGTGAAGTCTTTTCAAGTCAAATTCATTTAGACCTGTTATGGTCGCTTACGTCAATTTTTTATTGTTTGCCTTTTTTTTGGAACTCCTGATTAACTGGCAAATTCAATAATACGTAGAGAGCTAGTAATCCCTATTAGTAGAATGATTAGTAATAACAGTAATCAGCAGCGACAGCTCTAACTGCAGTGTGCCGATATGCTATTTTGCCAATATTGTGGAGCCCTAATTCACATTTGCATGCACTCTTATCAAATATTATTGCGTGTCCTTCTTAGCCTGGTGAATCTCATGTGGACACTTCCTTTGTGTGTGTGTATGTGTGTAAATCTTGTGGTGGTAATTTCATATTTCACGCTCATTTGGAGACGTCCCTGTGATGCCCTGACAGGACAATTAATTGGGATCTTCTGTGTGCATTATAGAGTATCTTCCAGTCTCCACATAAATACTTTACCATGGCCATATGTGCTGACAAGGACCCCTTAATAGGCAAACATGTTGTAGTTCTTCCTGGGGGGAGGGGGAGGGGAGGTTGTCACAGATTCGAGTATACACCATTGTCTGAATTGGATCGTCTGCTGAGGCGGTAGATTTTGAAGATATTTTTGTTGAGATAATGACAAGATAGCCTGATCACCTTGTACATGCATGCGTTATTGTATGCAAGGCTGTTCCAGTGACCTTCAAAAATGGCAGTTAACCAATCAATGTTCACACAAGATCGAGAATGATGCACGAGGCTTATTGAAGAATTAACTTTAATTAGCGGCATTAAAAGGCTTGCATGATGCACGGCGCTGAATGCCGCGCGCCGCTCTCAGCTCTCCTGGGAGGTAGTTAGGAGGATGAAAGCCACAAGAATAGCATCATCGAAAACAAGATTGCTTTTTCCTGTGGTCTCTTTATTATTATTTTTTTTTTCTGGTGGTCTTGCAGAATGTCAGATGCTGTCCAATGTCTGCTGTAGGGTTTTTGTCTTCTGTGCAGTTTGGCCTCCACGGCAGGACGTGTGCAACACAAACATAGAGCTGCATTCTCTCACATCAACCATTGGTGGAATGCAGCTTTGCTTGAGTGTTTGTTCTCTTTTGTCTCGTCGTGCTGTCTTCTCGTAACATCTGCCGTTCATCAGATTCCATTCATTTTAATCCCTATTTTTGTGCAACGTAACCATGCATGCCTTTTATAACTTTCCATACAACACGAGGTATGGTCGCATAGGATCAGCCCCATGTAGCCTATAGGCATCTGGAGTCCATAGGAGCTGTTAGTTTCATATTAAAAAAAAAAACAAAAACAAAAAAAAAACAAAAAACAAAACAAAAACAAAAAAACAAAACAAAAAAACCAACAACAACAACAAAAAAATATATATATATATTTATTTTTGTTGTTGTTGTTGTTGTTGGTTTTTTTTTTGTCTATATACATATATATATATATATACAATTTTTGTCTAATGTTTTTTTTTTCAGTATGTTTTTTTATTTTATTTTGGACCGCACTCCTGTATTTATTTTCTGCACGTTTTACTGGACTAAAGCAAGTCAAATGTACATTGCCAGTGAATAGTATATTTTGCAGTAAATATATTTACATAAATATCAATGAATGAGGATCCGTTCTAAAGGCTGGCTTTGCCTGTTTTTGTTGTGTTCTGTCTCTGTTCTCTGCAGGCCTCTTGGACTCGGCCCGAGCAGCACAAGGTATAGCCTTAATACCTACGTCTCCATAAACATAGACTAGGCACGGAGTCTAAATCTGACCTGTTTCCCAATTATTTCCTCACACTCTGGACGTTTTGCTTTAAATTGAGTCACTTTTTATGGTCAAGTTTGGTCCCAAGCACGTAAACTGAGTAGGCCAGTTGGCTAAGCTATGTAAACAGTGTTTGATCATATTTCCTCACTTGTACTGTGAATGTGTTGAATGATTCCACCGTTTCTGCCCTCACTATCCAGCACAGTCTGTTAATGTTTGCTCACGCTGCGCCAACCTTTTTTGTGCAGTCCGGTTCTCTGTTACCCACTGATTTAGTAATTAGGCAGGTGGTTTTTTTTCTTCTCACCCGAGTTTATTGGGGGGAAAAACAGCCTTTGTATTGGTTGTCCTTCTGTGTTGTGTTTCCCTGAACATTTCTTCAGACAAAGCCGAGTATTTGTGGCAACAACCAGCCGCATCTGCAATAGCTGGTGCTCAGCCTGCATTATTAAAACAGCTCCTCTGCTGAAAACTATGGCCATGAAACATTAATGTGCCAATGTTCTCACATTGCAAATGAATAGCAGGAGCTTTATCTCAGAGAAGAATTGAAGATACACTCCACTGAATACCTGGGCTGAATTGCAGAGCTGGTTTAGTGACGCTCTGCTCGGAACTGTACGTGCTGTCCAGCGAGCACGTGGTGTCCTGGGGGGGGGGGGCAGGGTTCTTTACCCGGCCATCTGACCACACAGCCATGGGAGAGGCCTCTGGGGAGCAGCAGGAAGTAGACTGGCCGATGCTCAATGCGCCCATTAGGGGGGAGATTGAATTAGGCCGGCTCAGACGAGGGAAGCTGCTGATGTCTGGATGAAAAGGGGCTGTGCATTATGTAAGTGTGACTCAGTGCAGGGACAACAGCAGCATGATGAAGGGTCCAGACACACCGCTCTGGCAGAAATCATTCATAAAAGTGGATCTCGCACTTCATACACATGTGCAATATAGAGGAAAAACCTTGGATACTCATATCAATCGTAATAAATATCGAGTTGCCAGTATATTAGGTACACCCACTCAATATCTGTCCATGTAGGCCAGACCTCCAGCTGTATAGATTCCAATAGGTTACATTTGGTGACTGTAGTCCACCTGTTGCTACACAAGTTACCAGCCATATTCTACCCCATCAGTCAATGGGAAGAGACCAAATAGTATTAAGGGGAGCGTAATATTCTCAGCCCAGCACTGACGCAAGCATGCTAGTGTGTTGCCCTGATACGAGTGTCTTTTTTTTACACACTTTGTAAACCTACTGACCATTTACCTTGTCAGTGCACCTAGCTGTTTTACAGTTTTTCACTTGCACTGTTAGTTTAGTCAACCTTTCCCTCCTTCTGGTCAGAGGACCACTGATGGCTGACTACTCTTTCACACAAAAGTGTGTAAAATCAACATCTACAATGTTAGCCAAAACAGGCATAGCAACGCAATACACGCTAGCAAGCTAGGAATAGTTTACCGACCAGATCATATTTGTTCAGTGGTGTTCGGAAGGCGGTCCTTTCTCACTGATGAATGGGTTCAGAGTGTGCAGCAGTGGGCGGGCAAGAGGGAGTACTCTGCAAATGTTTAAATAGCCAGTTCAAATTTTCTTAGTGGAAATAAGTAGAAGTTGTCTGTAGAGAACACACACATTCACATTATCAGGCATGGTTACCGTTTTCTGGGAAAAAATCCAACCTAAAATATGGCCAAAAAGGGATAATGTCAAATTTAACATTGTCCTTATACAGAATTAGTTAATATGTCCATAATTAAATGTGTCATTTCAAACTTGTAAGAATGACTGTAAACTGTAGGTGTTTCTGATCAAATAATTGCATACAACTAATAGGGGGGTGTGCCTTATCCACTGGCATCTCGGGGCACAATGATCTGATTGATTTCATTACAGTCTGAGGCTTTAGTGGGTTTTTGGGAGGATTTTATTTGTGCTGGACTATACTTTAGAGACTGTAAACATTTGTGCCACCTAGCGTAAAAACCTGTTAAATGGCCGATGTGGCACTTCCGTGAAAATCGAGGTGTTTGGCTAGTGCTCTTCACTCTTGAACAAGCAATGTGTGAATAGCTGTAACAAATCTCCTCTTTCTTCCTCTTTATCCACTCCCCCCGTCAGTACAAGTGTAGATCTTGCCGTTCTTTGTGATAGTCATAAAGCCTTAAAGTCCGCGCAGCCCGTGAACGAGCATTTGCTTTCGGAGCATATTAGAGTCAAAGGATTTGAAATGGTGGCTTCATCTCGTTCGGGTCAAGTGAAACCCCGAGCTCCGAGGAACCACGAACGTGAGGTTTTAGGTTGTGAGCACAAGCTGTGACATGCACTGGAGCAAGGGAGCCGTAAGTGCCTGGGAGCTGCTGAGTTCACGTGACGTAGCTTATGATGCAATAATTGTGCACTTTAGAGATGGCTTCCCTGACTCATGCTCTGCATTATTGATGGGCCCACCTCACTTCATCTCCCCCACCCGAAGCTCCGACAGATAAAAGACTGTTATTTATATCTGCCTCTAACACCCTGTCACATACTGCTTTTGTCTTGGCTATTGTCGGCGTCTCCAGGGTGGCTGAATGCGTGGGGCCTTTTTTAGTAATACAGCAACTCGAGTTTCCGGTTTAGAACCTACTTCTCCAAACTTGCTGAGATATCCTGAAATACTGTGGTGTGCAGATGCTGACAGACTACTGTAGAATGCCCACAGAGAGCAAGTGATTATGCAGGTCTGAATTTGTGTGCACTGTTGACGTCTCTGTGGGACTGCAGGGACGTTTCTTTTAACCTGCCTGTCTATGTTTTCCTCCCTAGAGTGTAGATGGCAGCGTGGTGGTGCGCAGCGACGCTCGTGTGTCCTCCCTCACCCTGAAGTACGCCCAGTACACGGACGCGGGACAGTACCTGTGCACGGCCCACAATGCCGTCGGCGAGACGTCTCAGCACATGTACCTGGAAGTGCGCTGTAAGCTCAGCATACATCTCTCTCTTTAAATCTCCTGTGTCACTGCAATGCTGTTTTTTCCTTCCTCTGAGTAATAGTGGTAGGAGGGGTAATACAAATATACATTATAGTGTGTGAAGACACCCTCAACAATCCTGGAGATAATTCAGCATTTCCACAGGTTGGGGAATTTCTGGAATATCAGGGAATTTCAGTAAAAGCATTTCCAGCCAGGGAACGACAGGAAGTTTGATCATTTGGATACCAAGTCAGGATGTTATCAGAGAATATCATGAAAGTTTTACCAGTTTATGACCAAAAAAGCTCCTTATTAGGGTTTATCAACTAAAACAATGGTTCTCAACGTTTTCAACACTAAGGCCCACCTGTCTATCACAGCATGTTGCAAAGGCCCACTCGGCCACATTAAATAACCTTAAATAACAAGTTGCGGACCAATGGCCTGTCTCAATTTTAGATTCGCGGCCCAATCAAAAACCTTCAAGGCCCATCAGTGGTCCCCGGCCCAGTGGTTGAGAAACCTGGAACTAAAACATTCACAAGACTATAGAGAATCTAACAAACCATCTTAAGTGCGAAGGCTGCAGCTGGTCTCAAGCCAGTAGTACATAGTGCTAGAGACAAAACGTGTATTTTCACATCGTTTTTTTTTTTGTTTTGCTCAAAACCTCTCCCGCTCTAAAAATGTGCAACATTCTCTTACGCAAAATCTTTTTGAAGTCAACATGTGTCCTTACACTCGCTAACTTACCAAACATGACTATAATGAAGAATTTAAGGACTGGCTCACCCAAAGTGATGATGAGGGTAGAGCAAAATTGCAAAGCCTGTAAATCAGTCATACTTCTCTCCAATACGGGAGAGCTGCACTTATGAGTCATGCGAATGGGAAAAACATGTTGCGAAGATGAAGACGCTGAAAAGATCCACCACCTCCCATCACTATGTTTCTCCACTCGTCCACATCAAGCAGCGTTATAGCAGATAGAGCTGCTTATTTCAGAATGGCCCATTTTACCGGGGCCATTTCAGGATAAAACATGCATGTAAAGGATCTCAGAGATGGAGGTTTTGAGGTTTTGGCCCATTAAACACCCCAAGCTGTCTATATTCAATAACAAAGACATAAATGCAGTTTTATTCTACATCCCCTTTAAATGCCCTTTTCTGCTCTGCACTCAAACGTTATATTGGACTTTTCTTTATATGGGAGGTCAGGGAAATTCTGCTTTTTGGTCAGGGAATTTTAAATCTCACTTAGGGTGACCCTGTATTTGTTCCAGCACACCTAATTCTGATCTCCAGGACATAACAAGAGACCACTGCAAAATGTTCTCAGGTTTTAACCTTAATAGGTGCAAGTATTGAACTGAACAGGTTTGCCGTTTTTGGAAGTGCTGACAATATTTCTCTTTATTTCTAAATAAAAATATTGTTCTTTAAAGCATAATTATAATGGGAATGATAATTAAATTTGATGTTGGTCTAATAGTGTTTTGCCATCCAATTGGTCTCCTTGTGAGAGGAGATTTGATTCAGGTGATCAGTAATCAGTCCCTCATAAAGCAGAATGAAGTGCTTTGGTAGGATTTTAACAAACACTGGCTTGACTGTTTGTCATACTCATAGAGATGCTGATTTAAAAATAGATTGCCATGGTCTCTTATTTTTTCTGGAGCTGTATTTAGATGCTCTTTAAAGCTTTTATTAGTCATGTGTATCTAATCCGGGCTGGAACTCAATTCTGCCTTACAGTAGAAAAGTGGCATCCCCGAGAATAAGGTTAACCTAGTCTATGATAAAAAACAGAATAAATGGTGCATTGTATGTTTCTGACTCTGCATGCAATATGCATGAACCACATAGCATGTTAAGACACAAATAGCACGTTCATGGATAGTGAAGTTAGACATGGAAATATAACACAACAATGACAAATTTTATTCATATTTGACAAGTGTTATTTCAAATTAGCATGGAATACAAAGATTAATAGCTAAATTGAACAAGCTATCAGGCGTCGATTATTATTTGAATAGCAAAAGTGATTCAAAAAATAACTGAACTGAGTAGAGATACTCTGAAGCTTGTTAGTTGTCATTCAGATGACTGTCAATTTTACATTTTGCTGGTCCCAAGTCTATTATTCAATGACAGAAATGGTTCAAGTCACGTTTTGACCATTACTATACTACAGAAACATAACCTCACCAATATTATAACAAAAATTTGACTAATGTGTTAGCATTAAAGGCATTTTTACCATACTACAAAATGTATTATGTACTGATTGTATTAGAAACCAACTTCTAAATGGCAGTGGGTGTTACTGAGCAGTATATTTTGCAGGCTTTTGTGGGTTAGCCTCCAAAATGTCTTTATATACTTCTAAGCTCACAAAACCATCATATCCTCTCAAGTGGATCTACACAAGTGTAGGAAAAACATCCTCAGACTTGGATGTTCTCACCTCTGTGCTCTGCAGAGCTCTTAGCACAGTCTGGTTGGAGTTCTGTCTTCTGTTGTCTCCACAACGAGCCTGCTGTCAGTTTGATGATGTGCTAAAAGTGTTACTCTCATGTTTGCATCAGTCTATAGAGACAGTAACTCTCCATTTCAACTCATTTTAAACAAATGTTGTGGTTCATATCCAAGCAGAAGACAACACTAACATTCCCACAGTTCAAGATGATGTTCGTAGGGTGTGTGTTTACCTCAGCAGGCATGAATGAGGGCTGGTACACTTTAACTAGAGAGAAAGATTTAGTTGACTTAAATCCCGAATCCTGAACAGCAGGTGAAAAACCAAAAGAAACACACCTAAACTCGTGCAGTTCATGGACTATGGGTTGGAAAACAAACGAGGCATGTGTGATATGGCAAAAATGTACCATGATGCTTCATAGGACACTAAATGGACAAAAAATGGACTAAATATTCAATTCTGGTGTTTGAATCATTCCCATTCGCACAGATGTGTAAAATCATGATCTTAGCTGTGCCTGCAAAATGGGTCTTTCTGGAAAAACTCAGTGACTTCAAGTTATAGAATGCCTCATTTGCAATAAGATGGTTTGTGAGATTTCATCCCTGCTGTAGATATTATACGGTGAACTGAATGTGCTTTTAATGGTAAATTGAAGCATTTAGAAACTACACCAACTTAACCAAGTGTAAGAGCATGTAAAGTCACAGAGTGGGGTTAATGACTGTTAAGGTCCAATGCACTGATGCTTCCATCTCTAAAATGTTCCAAACGTCCACTGATATGAAGGTTTGTGTAACGGTCAGGTGTCCCAATCCTTAATAATAATGATAATAATAACAACAATAATAATAATAATAAATATAGCCGTGAACGGCAATGAGCGGGGTCCAAGCTATTCGCGCACTTTCGCTTTAAGCGCAATACCGAAAGCTTAGAACGCTTCAATACACACATACGTCCTTTGTGCTGTTTACGCATGTATTTTTATGATCACATATACTGTGTACTGTCTTCATTTTGCTATTACACACGGTTTGCGCACAGTCCGTTTAAGCGTAATACTGCTATTGCGCACAGTCCTTTGTGCTGTTATTGCTTTCATAAAACAG
>JBBKCR010000001.1:16269108-16280717 GCA_037577295.1 Ladigesia roloffi
GGTTTGATTACTCGTTACTGAAAAAAGTATCGCCGTTAGTAACGCCGTTTATTTATAGGGCCGTTATTCCCATCACTGGTTCCAACCAACACGTACATCTGCATATTCATCTTACCGCAGTTTAGCCTTGCCCATTCATGCTGAATTTGTCTTTCAAACCCAGTTACTTTTTGATTGAGGCACTCAACAAGGCAGAACGGCAGGTAGATAAATCACACATAAAACATCCAGAAAGAATAAATTAAGGAAAGAAATGGATTCAGAAATAAATATTGATGTAAAACAACACAACTTGCAGGTGAAAGGGGAAGTGACACAATATTACCTAGCCACCAAAGCAGCTTTGACTTATCTCCAGCCAGACTCCCCGCAGAGAGCTCACACGAACAGCCCATTTTCTCCTCCTAACCTGAGGACCTACAGCTGGGCCCCATCAGTGTGGGAGGTGCTACTAACAGGCTGCTGAGCTGCTTATTAAGGCGGCCGTTTGTTACAGACTAAAGCAGATAAAAATAAAATTTAGTACACATTTGTTCTGTTAATAACTATATCCGCCTGCCAAGCTAGCGAGTAGGCCGTACAATTTGCAGTGATTTGGAAAGTCTTCAGCTCACTGCTTCATTTCTCTGAACGCGTTGGTGTACCGGTACAGTAGCAGGCTCAGCACTGTGTGCAGGAAATAAGATTCTCTCTTGGTTGTTTATTCATACACTTTTCTCACATTTGTGTTCATTTCAAATCTTTATTTGGGAAACAAAACTTTTATATTTAAATATTTGGAATGTTTTTATCTGTCAACATCACTGCTAAACACAGGGTATCCTTAAAAGGTCTTAAAAAGTCTTAAATTAGGTTTGACAAAATTAAGGCCTTAAATATCTTTAAAAATGACTAGTAGTCCTTAAATCCAGTGTTCAAATGCTTAAAATACCACATATTTTAGCGAATTTCTAATTGGTGTTTTGCCTTTTTGTGTATTTTGGTGTTTTGCCTTTTTTGTCTCAATGTGATTGGAATGTTCTTATTTTATTCCCTGTATTCACTTCATGGAACATAATAGTCTAAAATGTTTTTTTGTTTCACTTTCAGTTATTTTTCAGAGCTTTCAGTTCCGATAAATGTTGTAAATATTTGTAAGGTCACATGCTGTTTGCCGTTTTGTGAATGTAGGGTCTTAAATTGGATCCAAGTGGCCTTAAAAAAAGTCTTAAAAAGTCTTACATTTGGCTTCCTTAAGCCTGCAGATACCCTGTAAACAATATAAAATATAAAATTCACATATTATCTGTTGGTTACTTACTTTATACTTACATTTATTCGTATAATAGTGTACTCTCATACACTATTCAAAAGTATTGGGACCATTACACCCAGAGGGACTTTAATGACATTGCATTCAAATAGATAGACAGCTATAACAGCTTCTACTCCTCTTGGAAGGTTTTCCACAAGATTCAGGAGATTCTGTGGGAATTTGTGCCCATTCATTCTGTAGAGCATTTATGAGGTCCGGCACTGATATTGGATGAGAAGGCCTGGCTCACAATCTCACAATGTTCCAGTTAATAAACGTGTTGGATGGGTTTTAGGTCAAATTCCTTCCATACTGATCTCATCCAGCCATGTCTTTATGAACACAACGGCACATTAATCATGCTGGAATAGAAAATGGCCTTCACCAAACTGGGTCCCCAACTTGGTAGTATGGCATTGTGAACCTCATGAACCATGTTGTTTCCCAATACTATATAGTGTAACTCCTATTCAGAGGCTTTATTTTAAGCGACATGGTATGTTTTGATGTGTAGTTAAAGCAGTATTTCTTACACTTTCTCCTGTTTATTTGTAATTCAATGAAGGTTTGTCACAATAAATGTGTTTCAGGAGGCCTGAACACAGTCACGATCATCAAACTTAAACCAGAAACGCACTATGAAGCCAAGCTGTCTGCTGTCAACGGCAAAGGAGAGGGAGAGAGCAGCTCTACAGTTCCTTTCAAGACGAAGCCTGTTCGTAAGTAGACTTTTTTTCCCCCGCCGCTTTTTAATAAGACAGCACTGTTCCATTAACACTCTAAAACGCAGACGGGCCGTTTGAAACTGCGGGCTGGTGTCGACTCTCTCTGAAATTGTCCGTGCTTTAGGTGTGGAGGAGTGAAAAGTTTAATGATACAGCACGAGGGGTCAAAAGTGCCTTTAGCTCTGGGCAGCTGTTGCCATTTCTGAAACTTGTGATCTTTGCTTATTTGAATATTTTGAGTTGGCGGGTTCGGAGATGGAAATGACAGACACACAGCTCATGGCACATTCAGATCTCTGCATTCGGCATTAGGGCTAAATGGATTCACAGATGAATAATGCATTTATGTTCATGTAAGAGAGTCCTCTTTCTTAGTTTGCAGCTGTGCACGGTTTGCCGCACACGCTTCTCGCGTTTTCGGTGACGAGCACGCCGCCGCACAAAGATCATGGTGTCCTGTTCCTGACAGATCGGCCTGTGATACTGATGTGATTTCGCTGCTAATCTCAAGCCAATGCAGGAAGGCTTCATACATACAGTCTGAGCAATTTAGCCTCATTGCTCCCCCTGGTGGCCATGCGTGTCTGACTTCTGGCTCAGCAGACTGGCAAGAGTCGAAGCCCACTCATGCAGATACCCTTACATAATATATACCCAGGGCCGCACACAGACTGTTCTGTTAATGCAAGCTGTCCCTGACGGGCTGTTTTGTTTATTGATCTGGCCGAAGGTAAGCTTTTAGATCACGTTAGAGATTGTGTTCATCTTATTTAGGGCGAAACGACTGTTCTAAAGCCTGCGCCCAGTGTAGGTAAAGAGTAAGCCGTACAGGCGTGATGCATCATTCTGCCATAGGGAGCCTTTTAATTTAATTTCTCCTTTTTAACTTCCCTGTTTTCATCCTTTCATTGTGTTTTGATCATCAATTTTATTTGTTTTTCATCCACGTTGTCCACCCCCTCACTGGATCACTCAGGTTATTCAAACTCAAGTAAGTGCTTTACGCTCAGTGAACCTGAAACTACTTTCTGTTGTTTGTGTTGATGCATTAAAATCCAGCTCCCCACACTTTGCTGCTGGTCGTACTCTGTGATTCGGAGATGAATTCTTTGTTCGATTTTGGTCAGATTAGGCAGAGCAAAGTGTTCATGATCAACATATTTTTGTTTATGCTCCGTAGATGGCATTTTTCATTTTTTCACTGAGGAAACAGGTTTGTTTGGTGACCGTATGTTGTACTTCCACTAAATGGACAAAAGTATAGGGACAAACCTCTACATTCCACAATTCAGGTGGTCCCCTTGCTCGCAGTGAAGTTTAATCTTCATGCTTCAGCCCAATACCTTTGTCCATTTAGTGTACTATATGTGATTGTACACACACTGCAAATGCAAACGTTTATGGATTAACACAATGCAGTAATGTAGTACTAGCTAGTGTTATTAATATGTAGGGGCTCTTTTTGAGGAACAGAACAGAGAGTCATTAATTCGCTTCTGTAATTGAACAGTGGACTGGCATGGAGTATTCAAAGCTCAGCATCTTTAAATACTTCTCAGGCAGTTCAGATCCCTCCTGTGACATGCTGACCACATGCTATGTCCAGAAAAGTCATGCATGTGTTTTCCTTTGTGCCAATGTATTATGTGAATACTTTGAGTTTCCTCTGTTCTTGGCACTGACTTTACGTTATTTAACGACTTTTTATGAGTCGGAATCTCTAGACTGGACACTTAGTAGTTAGTAGCTGTGTAAAAATGCATATATCGCACTTTCCATCTTTGGCTAGAAATCCAAAACAATATTACTCATCTGGAGCTCATATTAAGCCCATCATTCTTCACGATGCTAAACAATAAAGGTGTCTGTTAGTTGACACTACAGAAATAACAGTTAGTTCTGGCATTCAAGCGTGCTGAGCTGTCCAGTGATGCAGTTTTTAAAAAACACTGTGAGGCTTGGTAGCATATTGTGATGGGGGGCCATGAATAAATTTAGGGTGCACATTCAACAGTAAATGAATACATAAAATAAATGGTGGCATTTCACCTGCATGTATTTTGAAATATTAGAATGAATTTTAAACAATAACAATAATTTTAAATACTACATGCATTCAGGCTACTTTTGACATGTTCCACTGTAGTTTTTTTAGGTCCAATTTGTTGGAAGTTGGTTAAAATGGCAGTAGGTTTTATAGAAAAAACACAAGTCATGTCATAAAAGTGCATTGTTACACACCTACATTAAAACTTCCCTATGCAGTGTTAATCAAATCATTGTCAAGAAAGCAAAGGTCAAAATCTACAGAACAGAAATTCTTCACCTGAATGCCGCCTTCAGAGGAAACTCTGCTTACTCTTTCTGCTTTCAATGTTCTGATCGACAGACTGCTAAGAACTTCCTGTTGTTGTTTTTTTTGTAGTTTGTGTTTTTTGTGTCAGCTGGAACTAACTCCTCGACTTATGTTTCTTATCCATGTTTCCATGTTTACATCGTCTTCTGTTGTTTTTGGATTTTCCACGTGACTTCTTCCAATTTCCTTTCCACCAATCATGTGCGTGCGTACGGTGTGCCTTTTGTCATGTGGCTTGCATGGTGCTGGTGATGTCGTCCACTCTGATGAACAGAAGGTAAACACTTGGCTCTTGCTCCACAGCTCTCATGTGTAGGATTAGTGAAGCCTCGCGGCTGGATCATTGCATTCCCTCTCACATCATTCCCCATTGCCTCCGCACGTCTGGAATTAAAAAAAAGAAAAAAAATTAACATCTTCAGTCAAGTCATGTAAATTCATCTAGCCCACATTTCCGACAGACACTTCCCTTGAGCAACCACTGTGTTCTGACTGTTTTGAATATTATCAGAGGAGAATATGAAGTATGAAATAAACTAAGTTTTGAAGAGGTGTCCTTCCAACCATAAAAGGCCTACTTCGAAAGCTGTGGAGCTGAAAAACAATTCCCCAGAAGTAAAGCAGGCTAGATGGCTCAGGAACATCGTCTTTCCCTTTTTACGCCCAATATAAACATTTTGACAAGCAGTAGTCTGAGGGATGACCCATATCGATGTTTTGCAGTCAGATTTCTAGCAGGTAAGCCCAATGTTCAGGGCTTTTTTTTTGATGAAATCAGTGGTTGACCTCAATGGTTCATTCATTTTCCATTAAAACATTGACTCTCATCCATAAGATTCGTGTAGTCGTGCTTTTGGATGTATAAATCTGTTCAAACGTATGAGGTAAGAAGAATTAACCTTTTCTCCTCATTTCCTTCTTGTGCCCTTTTGTGTTGTCATTAGTTATTGTATTTTACATGCCTTTTCGAAAGTGGGGAGAAAAGTCAAATAAACTATTGATGAGGTTTGCTAAGGCTTCACTATATCTGAACTCTCATTAAACCTTAAAGCTTGATTTATTACTGTGGTTGAAATGACTTTAAGCTAGTAATTTCAAGTAACATAACTAGTCTACATAACTAATAATTGGAACTTTATATCAAATTCATAATGAATGAACAAATCATTATTTTTTTAAATATCGAGTCCAGTTCCGGGATATTCATAGACAAACAGACGGATGTTTTTTAAAGCCTGTATGGGCTAAATTAACACCGGAGATGAAGCTACCCCATTAATGCTGTTCTACCACCAAACAGGCATTTAACGTTTTTCGAATTAAAAATTAGTGGCCCATTTAAAGAACCTGTGTCTTATAAAATGCTCCATCAATTGTTAGAGGCGGCTGGCTTTTCCGCACAATGAGTCATGAGTAATTATGCCAGGATTTTGGCACAGGTGTAGCAGCAGTGTTCAGATACAGCGTAAACTTCGCTACATCTCGTTATTGACCTCGTTAAATGTAAATGAGTGTAAGAAATTGAAACGACATGAAATGACATTATGCTTTTATCACTAACTGCAGCTTCTAAAGGTTTATTTTATTGATGGAGACAACATTATCACTGTTAATGGAACATACTGGGTGTTGCAGGTGTTTTTGTGCTCCTTTACAGACAGTTAAAGCATGACACACTCTTAATTAAATCAGCAAAGGAGCCCAGCTGATAGAAATATAGCATCAGAGAAGGTCCACATAAAGAGCCCGTGTGCTTGTTGTATTGAACGACGCAGGATCGCTTTGATTAGGTTGATCAAAGAGTCTGTTCATTTTACAAGCATAGCTAATGAGTGTGTTAATGTGAGTAAAGGGCCCTCATTTTTCAGTGCACCCTCTTCGCATTTGGACCGTCCCCCAGTGCCCCAGCCATGTTGTTAAATGTCATTCAGAGGTGTCTAACCAATGTAGTGGATCAAATTAGCACGCACACATCATTAATCTGAAATGAGTTATGAATTACAGTCCGTGAAGGAGAGGCCACACATGGCCCTTCACCATCAAACACATTAGGAACCTAAGAAGAGATTAAAAATGAAAAGATTCCCAATGGAAGTTTATTATTTGGCTTTAAAACGGATTCATGTTGCTGATCTAGAATAAAAGGCCGAACTCGACCAAATTTGAATTGTCAGGTTTAAGCTCACTAAACTTGAGGTCAACCAAATTGTGTCTAAATCTGAGCAGGTTCATCCTAAAACCTATAAGAGGATAGTTTTAGTTACAACATTATCAAAAAAGGACCATCATTATCGTAAATAACATACAAAAGAATATAAATAATATCCTACTGGAGTATAGCACTCCATTACTGATGAATTTGTGTGCTATTAAAAAGTGATTTTAAAATGCTTTTACTGTGAAAAGCACTTTATAATGCTAAGAGTCTATAGCAAGATATTAGCTTTCAGAGATTTTTCCCTAAAATTCTATTTCTTTAGCCGGAACATATTTGTTATTGTTAAGACACTGAAAATATTTATGGCCTAATAAATTAAACATAAACATTCATTTGACTGCACTAATCTTTCCCAGATCTAGTTACTGTTCATTTCTCTCATGAGAGTCGGGGCTAGTGTGTGTGTCTCTGGCATGCAGTTTAAAATCTGTTTAAGGTAATGAAAGCAGGAGGGAGAACAAAGAAAGGAGAAAAGTGAAAGCGGAGGAAATGCAGAGTCGAAGTGTGAGACGAGCTGTGACCAGAATTTGCATTCAGAACCTGAAGCAAGCCCAGCGTATATTGGAGTCCCGTCGAGTTCGGTCAGACGTTTCAGGCTTTAGTTAACAAACATCTTAGACATCCACAGTAGGCTGTAGTTTAGAGTGTCGTGCAATTTGGATTTAATTAAAGTTTAAAGTTAAATTACTTCGAAGTGCTAGCCATTGTGTTGAATGACCCTATAGATTTGGAACCAAATGAAAACCCTATATATTATATTAAAACATATAGTTGGTGGAAAGGCCTAAAACATCAAAGTTGGCAAGTTATAAGAAGTACGACTCACTTTTTCAGTTCAAATGCAAAATAAAAATGGTTGATTTTGTGGTCAGAACGAATATTGACATAATCAAATGAATTATTCAGATGGACACCCTTTTTTTGTGTGTGGGTACAGTTTTACTTTGCAGGCATGAAACAATAGGAAGCGTAGTTTTATTCTTTCAGTATGTTTTATTCATTCTTTAGATTGCAGAGGTTATGTAGGACAAGTACAGTTTACAGAGACACTGAGCTTGTACTGAGCATAATACAAATTGGGTTTAAAACAGTGAAGTTGAATCTTTAAGAAGAAATCATAATATTTTTGAAGTACAAACATAAAATGGGAAATGGAAAGCTAGCAGTCATGTGGAACAGCGGTGACTCTTCTCAAGTGTCACTTAGTGTAGATACGAGGTTGAAAGATATTAAATCAGAGAGAATGAAGTATCGAACAGCATCATGACTAGTCAGCAGGACAGCTCAGTCTATACACTGTTGTGTGTTTTCAGGAGAACCCAACCCCCCGAAACTGGAAGGCACCCTACAGCCTAAGGGCAATGCCCTCAAAGTCAACTGGATCAAGCAGGACGACGGAGGTTCACCCATCACTCACTACCTAGTGCGATACAAAGCTGTGAGTAGACACACAGGTCACAAACTAAGCTCTGGTGCAAGCAGACACATTCCAAGATTGTCACAACTTGAGGGCAACTGGGTCTGTTGGTGCAGTTTCTGTCAGCTGCATCTTCTTAGTGTATCATACAATCTCTGGACAAAAGTATGGGGACACCATTACAACAGCAGGGAAATTGTATTCAAATACGTAGCACCGTTTTGCTATGGAAGTTTGGAAGGCTTTAGATATGTAACCACCTTTTTGACCCCGTTCTGTGAGTTGCTGTCGTTCCGAATCACTTCCACTTTTAGGTAAAACAATGTAGAGTCGACAGTGGAATATCCAGTAGGAATAAAACCTTGCAAACTGTCTTGCAAAAGTAGCATCCTATCAAAGAACCATGCTCCAGAATTTTGTTTCAGAACCATTTGTAAAAGGATGTGTTCTTGATTTTATACACATGTGGCAATGGGCATTCAATAATGAAATAATTAACAGGTATGTCCCAATACTGTTATACTGTATAGGTTATGTTATCCCAACTGTGTTAAGAAACACAAACATTCAGTGTCAAAAGTGCTTTCTGAGGTTCTTTCTTTCCTGATGAATTGTCTGTTAGGCTAGTCTGTTCCAAAAAGGGGGTTTCTGTCGCATATTGTGGTGATTTTGACTATGAATGTTAAATATTTGATGTAATTTATATATCATTTGTTTATGTATAAAAATGTTTAACTTATGTATTTAGGTCATTTCAAAGCCACTGTGGCTCAGTGTTTCCCAGTCACTTCTTAACAAGAAAGTCCTGGCAATAAGGGTCCTTTCTGTGTGCATGTGGGTTTCCCAGATTTCAGTGGGTGTTTCTTTCTTCCTATGAGCACTGGGATAGGCTCCAGCACCTCCCGCAGTCCTAGTTAGGATAAGTGACTGAGATAATGAATGAGAAACGAATGATTAGACGGCATGTGAAAGCCCTTTGGGCCTGTAACTTTCTTAATTGACCCTGTTCCTCAGAAAAATGATCCTGACTGGAAGCCAGAGATAAAGCTTCCCAGTGTGAGTGAGTACGTGCTGCTGAGCGGTCTGGACTGGGACACGGAGTATGACGTGCTTGTGGTGGCCGAAAACCAGCGGGGCAAGTCGCAGCCCGGCACCTTAAACTTCCGCACGTCTTCAGAGCCTGAGGCAACTCCAGGTGAGCACCTCTTTACACCTCCCTCTGTCCCTTGCTCTCCTTTCTCACATACTGACGCAAACCATGAAGGGCTGACTCAGAGCTGTAATAGCACCAAGTAACCGAATGCAGCGAGAAATCTTTCTCTTTTTTTTTTTTTTGCCACCTCTTTGGCCACTTACACAATATGATGCATGATGAGTCATGGCAAGTGTCTTATCATCTGTTCATGTGTGAGTTTGGTGCTGGATCATTACTTACATTTTAATAAAAACACTCATCTTTGACTTTTGAACGTTCTCAAGGGAGTCATTTTGTTCGTATCAACGTCATTTTGATTTTTTTTTGCCCATCCAACGCATTTAAAATTGAGTGTCTGGATATTACAAGTGCCTGTTGACCTGTTTTCATTTTCCACTTTATAATACATTCTTCCATACTGTGGACAGTCAGTGCTTGTGAGCTTGTTAACACCCAATGGCTGCAGGTTGTGGACAATGGCTGTGTAGGGTAAATAAAGGGCCGGGGATGGAAATCACTCGAGGCTGAACAATATATTATCATTATATTAAAGTTTTTTGATATTTTAGGACCTGTTTATGATATATCAACATTTGAGAACATTAACTTTAGTGTGTGCTTTCAAAAGAACACTTCCTAAATTTTTTAAAAATTCAACTTTTAGTTTGTCTCACTTTGTTCGGTATTACAAGAAAAAAAACATAATTAGCAGATAATTTTGTCTTAAACAATTTACAGCAGTAGATGGATATAACAGTAACAGTGTTGCCGAAGGACAGTTATCGGTATGGCAATTCTGTATAAGACCAACCTATCTCTGCGAAATAGAGCACATGTGTGTTATCCACAATGCTATCCAAGTATTATTGTCTACCGCCACTGGCACTGTTCTCGAATTAAGGGAAAATAAACAAACCCCAATCATTTAACAATGTGCTTAATACATGCTAAAAATAAGACTTTATTAAAAGATAAATAGTTGGGCTTCCGTAGTTTAATACAAATTTTTGCACTCGAAATATTGCGATACTGCAATGAATACATTTTCTCCTCCCATCAATACGGAGCAAAATAACCTCAGAAAAAGATCAGAAATGGGATCAGGCTTATCATAGCTGATCTTTAACAGTTAACCTTATTTGTCTTGGAATCTGACCTTCAGATTAAACTGGCACACACCCAATGTTTTCCTTCCATCAGGAGAGTTTTTCAAATATAAAAGCAGCACTGATTCGTTGTAGAAATCGCTCAATGCTGTCTTTGCACAATTAACCATAGTCATTCACACCCAACACAAGTCTGGTGGTCCTACATTTCTCAGAGTTGCTCTCTTTGGGGTGTTGTTCCACCACTGGTTGGTTCCTCACTCTTTGGCTAGCCGCCACAGCACTAGAGCAGTTGCACAGTCATCTCAGCTGTAAGTCACTAAGCTACTCTGCACCCGTGCCAAGCGTAAGCACCGTTAGTGCCCAATGAAGACAGTTTCAGCTTTTCCAGGCATTATCATCTGGTCAGGCCACATCTGGACTCTCCTGCTTAACTTCAACATACCGGGCATCTGGTGCACATCCCGGAGAGTGTCTCTCATTAACACTTCAAGACTGCAGCGTAGATGTAGGAGGTTTGGATCTGCACTCTCTCTGGCACAGCAGGCTGGGAATGGATGGCGTCCAAAGCTTGTTTGTTTCGCTTTTACACCCCTCGCACTCCTCTCCTGCTGCTTCTCAAGCCGCATGCCAATACGAGTGTCACACTGCCAGCTATAGGCGCCTACACCAGGGCATCCTTCTTTTTTTTTTTTTCAGCTGAAACAGTTGTCTTTTTCTTCTTTGCTATATGTCTCTGCCAGTTTATGTAGAACATGGGCAAGAGCTTTATGTTATTAAGAGAATTTTAAAGGCTTATGGTGTTTATCTCATTTATAATGGAGATATTTCCCACATCTTACACATTTAACATCATTTCATGCCAACACCGCTACAGTTTCAGTGCACAGTTGTATATATTTCCAAGAGATCAGCAGGCAAATAGATCCTTGGCCATTTCACAAATTTCTATCAAACTCTCCATAGGAGAGCATTATGGAGCAAGATGGTGCATTATAGGCCCAGGAAGAAAATAATATGATATTTTTCATCAAGAAAGGATATTAAATTGTTCATCTGTCTGCCAACAACTTTATTTCTCAGTTAAAGGACAATGGACTACAGAGATCAACGGGAGTAGAAACAAAAGGACTAGAAATGTTAAAGGTCCATATTTTATTTTGACCTGTATCTTTTGAAATATGAACCCATTATTAGCAACTATAAGATTATACATAAATTACATTTGTGTGTGTGTGTGTGTGTGTGTGTGTGTGTGTGTGTGTGTGTGTGTGTGTGTGTGTGTGTGTGTGTGTGTG
>JBBKCR010000001.1:16285063-16319447 GCA_037577295.1 Ladigesia roloffi
TGTGTGTGTGTGTGTGTGTGTGTGTGTGTGTGTGTGTGTGTGTGTGTGTGTGTGTGTGTGTGTGTGTGTATGTGTTGGTTGGAAATTCTAGTAAAAATCATGTTTTTCTGGCAGCAGTGTTAACGACAAATACAAAAATAAACTTGCATGTAAGTGGTTGAGTTAGATTTGTAAAAAAAAATCCTTTTTTTAATTGTAACCAGAGAGAAAACCAGAAATGCCACCTGGGATAAGAGCATCAGCCAAATGCCCCATTACCCTTTACTGATACACGATAGGCAAAGCCTGTTGTTCAGACCTAGAAGCAACCTGTAATAAAATCTTATACTTATTTTACCACTTTTTTCTGACCTGTCAGTGTTCTAATTTTAACTAGCAATAAATAAATGAACTTATTACAGTGTCCCACATACAAATAAAATGTACCTTGCCTGAGGTCCTGTATAAATGTATAATTTGGTTCTTTTATTAGACAAACACGAGCACAGAAGATTTAGGCTATAATTAGCTGTGATAATGTGATAATCCACAAAAGGACAAAGAAATAGTTCATTTTGAATTTCTGCCTGTAGCCTTAGAAATGCACAGTGCAACAATTCATTAAATCCAACTAACTCCTGCTAAGTCTTTTTCACCCACATAAATCATATGCATTGCCGCCTCACAGTTTAAAAACTCACAACAATGTTGATGCATCCTTAATGTGAAATCTGTTTCATTTCAATTCTTTTTTCTTTTTTTTTAAATCTCTTAAGTCATTTACAAGCTCATTTCGGAATCATTCTGCTTTGGCTCAGGTAGCGCAGTCATCTATCATCGGGAGTTGTATCGGACTGTGTTTTCCTCTCTCGAGCACTAATCCTCACTCCAAGTCCTGGAGGACAGCACTGCTGAGTGGTGTTCATGTTGCCGTCCAGACTCAGTTCTGATTTATCTTGTGAATGGCTTGCAAATAAGCAAACAGGATTAGTTAGGAATGTTAGAAGAAGAGAAATGCAGGAACTAGAGTGATGAACACTGCTCTATCACTCTGGTTCTCAACTGTTTCGAGCTGCTCTTCCTTTTCAACTCATTTTGAAATAATACGGCACATACAGAACACATACAGAACACATGCTACACATCTGGACCTTTTTTGTAGCTTTTAGCCTGGAATAGGCTTCTGATAATGGCTTATACATAATAGTCAAATGATATATTTATAATACTTAAACTCTCAACTAGTCAGGGACTTGAAATGAATCTCAAAACATAGAGAGAATATGCAGGCGGGGAGTCTATCAGCCATTTTTAATACACAGAGCCAGGGTTACTTCATTAATGTGGAAGGGGAATGGACTTTATTAAAAGGGAAAGACAATTTGATGGCTGCAAAATGACCAATCATAGATGATTGTTTTTACACAAATATAACAAGACTTTAGTTGACAGTTTTACAACAACAATAGGCACGGTAAGAAAAAACAGGCAAGGTAATCTTGTTTACAATCTTATCTTTTATCTTGTCTTCACATTTTTAAATCTCGTTTAAAAACACATCTGTTTTCTATAAATTTTACCTCAACGTGAGTTGCTGAAGTGTCTAGTTTCATGTTTGTAGGTTATGTATGTATATTTATATGCCTATAGGTCTATGTATATCATTAAACTGGTATATTGTTATGTTTGTTTAGGTGACTGTACAGCACTTTGGGTCAACTCTGTTGTTTTAAATGTGCTTTATAAATACATTGGATTGGATTGGATTTACAAGGAAATTCTTAAATATGTATTTTTAGTGTGATGCACTGCTTTCCAGATGAAGCCGTAGTTTTTTTAAGGTTCATTGTTGTAGTAGTGTGCAGAGATGACAGCTGCGTACCATTAGTATTTAAGTTCATAAATTTGTTTCTCTTTGGACTGTTGAAGCCACCGGTGCGACCAGACATGCAAGGCAGGATTTCAATATCTCTATACATTAGAGGGACTGTCCAGGCATGAGGCTGAGATTAACTGAAATTCGACAGCATCTCTTCTGCAATGCATGTCTAAAATCCTGCCTATCCCACGACAGCTTAGTGGCAAGTAATCAGGAGCAAGCTACAAACAATCTCTTTTCATTTGTGTCAGAAACACTCTCATTATTTTTTCTTCAACTAAGGTGAATGACAGCATTCACCCTGAGTCCTTTTTTGGAATGACTCTAGTTGGCTAGCGAAAATGAACAGTCAAGCAACCCCTTTTTCTAATGTGTTCCTGGCAGTGGCGAACTATTAAAGTTACTTAGGATTTCAAAGTGAAGAAATTGTGACACTGGAACCCCTGTGGAATTTGTAATGCTGTCTAATGTTTACAGTCTTACCTTAGTGCCACCGCACTGTCTGTCCACTCTCAAAACCAGATATTTAAACTTCTAAGGCATTCTGTATGTTATATCTGAAACTTTCAGCAGACATTTGCATATATTTTTCATTGGGGAACTTTTTTCAAATAGGATTCCTGCTGCTGTTTTTCCAATTCTCACATCTGACCGAAGCCCCTTGCTTAGGCTAGCTCTTGTATTTACAGCCAGTGATGCCTCTGGGAAAACGAGTGGGAGCAGAGCAGTGTTTTTTCCTGCCTGTTGTTAATGAAAAAGCGGTTCAGTTCCACTGTCACTTTCTAAGTATGTTGGAAGTTTAATTTTAGGGGGTTGTTAGTTCCACTGTCACTTTCAAAGTACATTGGATGGTTAGTTTTCTGTCCAGCCCTTTAAAGCCTAACTAATACTTGAAACTATGTGGACAAAAGTATTGAGACGGCTGAATATTACACCAACAGGGACTTTACCAACATTGCATTGAAACATAAACATTTTAAGGAGTTGTTCCCCTTTGCAGCTTTAACAGCTACCACTCCTATTGGAAGGCTTCTGTGTGAGTTTCTGTGTGAATTCTGTAGAGCATTTATGAGGTCAGACACTGATGTTGGATGAGAGGGTCTGTTCCAGTTCATCCCAAAGATACTGGATGGGGTTGAGATCAGGGCTCTGTGTGACCAGCCATGCCTTTATGGGCCTCACTTTGTGCACTAGAGCACAGTCATTTTGGAATAGTAAAAGCTCCCCAAACTGTGTGCATAAAGTCAGAAACATTGCGTTGTCCAGAATGTCTTGGTATTCTGAGGCATTAAGATTGTCCTTCACTGGAAGTAAGAGCACTGGCCCAAACCTTGAAAACCAGGCATGTCCCAATGCTTTTGGCCATATAGAGTACCTAATAATTGATAAACGCTTAATAGTTTGTTAATTTATGGTAATTCATTTTTGTATGCATTATAACCACAACACAGAAACAGTTAACTAAAATAAATTTAGCCACTAGCTTAGCATTTCTTTGCTAATCATTCCTCCAGTCCCTCAAACTAACTTGAACCACTGCAGTTGAGGAATGGGTGGTTCTAATTATTACACTGAAGCCACTCTATCCATGGCCTGACGCAGTAACCACCATTACATGCTTTGCATTTTAACTCCGATTGCTGCTGCCACTTTTTTCATACCGCACTCCTCCTTAACCTCACTTTACCTTCTACTTTTTTTTGGTTTAATTTCAAACTTCGTTTCTGTGTTTTGACGTATGTTTCTCTCTTGTTTCTCTCTCTCTCTTTCCCATTTCCCTTTTCCCTCTCTTCTCCCTCTCTGTTTGTCCTGTCATTGTGCCTGGTCTTGGATGCGGATGGATCATCACATTCCCACACGTGCAATATATTTTTCTACGATTTTTCACTTTGCTTTCCTGCACCCATACGATCTTAATATTTGTGTGTTATCTCTGACACACTATGTTTATGTGCGGATGTATGTGTATGTGGTGTGGGTGTGTTGGTGTGTGTGTTCTCCAGTCACACTGGGCAGCTCCTCAGTGATGTGCAGCTTGTTGTCCATGGCACTGTCTCTGTTCCTGGCGCTGCTGCTTTGATAGCATAGTGTGGAGCTCTCATGTTGAGGGCATCCTGGCATTTCCTCATTCATTTGCTGATAAAACTGAGCCTGATGGCATGCATTAACAAAATTTGCTTTAGTGACAGCTATGTTTATATGTATATATATATATACATACATATATACACTATCGGTTAAAAGTTTTAAAACCCCCCAGTTTTTCTGTTTTTTGTTCGATGTCTCATCGTTCATTCTGCAGAAAGTTCCTACCAACTATGTTGAAGAAGTTCCCATAAGTGTACGGCACTTTGCTTTCACTCTTCTGTCCAGTTTATCCTAAAGCAGCTAGATGGGGTTTAAGTCTTTTGGCCATTTCATGTTTTCCAGCTCACCATCTTTTACCTACGGTAGTTTTAGCAGAGCTTGGACTTATGTTCTGGGTCATTATCTTGCTATAGGATGAACAGAAACAACCAAGTACATACCAGTGGTACTACATGGAGCTACAGAATTATTTCCCACTTCTGGGTAACCTTACCATTTTTAAACCTCTCGCAGTTCAGCAATGTCCTTTGTAATATTTCATGGCTTTCATTGGACTTGAACTGTTTTTTTTTTATGCTTGAAGCACTGGGGTGTTCTATGACTTTTGACCGGTACTGTATATACAGTGGACCCCTGCAAAGTCGCGGTTTAGAATTTGTGGATTTTTTGGGGGGAATCAAACTAATTATCATTTGCGGTAACTACCACAAATAGTCGGAAACCACAAATATCTGCCGCAATTTTTTATTTGTGGAAATATATAATTTTTCATGCATTTTAATGCTAAAATCTTATGAAAAGTATAATTTACTATTTTTGTACAATAAATATTAACATTACATTTCCTTATAAAATATAACTTTATAATCTTTTTAGTACTGCCAAGACAAGAAATAAAGCGCATCTTGAGATGGTGAAATACTGCCATACTCAGAGGCAGGAGTTTTGAAATTAGCCAATCTGAGAGCGCTATTCATTTTCTTTGCTGCTGATTGGCTGCCGCCTTGGCAGCTGTAGTCCAGTATTTCCAGCAGTACATTTTTTACTTTATCTTTCCATTTAGTTTAAGAGTCATGTATTAAGCTGAGTTTAAAATAAAATTAAAGTCTTTTGGTGGCATATTTTGGGGCATATTTAGGGTTTAGACCATACAAATGGGACGTTTTTCACAATTCGTGGGTGCTTGTGTGTTTCGGGGGTCGAGTGGGTTTGTGTGTGTGTATATATATATATATATATATCTCATATGTATATATGAAACCATATATACCCTACCAGTCAAATGCCATTACAAATGCTTGAATGCATGTTTTTGATCATCTTAAAAACATTTGCACCTGAAGAATAAAATGCTATGTATTTCTTCCAAAAAGACCCACAAATTAGGATGTCTGCATTTACTTTCATGTTTTAATTTGACTGAAATTATACTTTTCAAATTCAAGTCCTTAAAAAGTATTATTCTGTCTTAAATTAAATAAAATTTTTGTAGTAATTAGATTTTTTTCATACACATTCTCACTCATGTAACACAGGGTTATGCATCAATTTAAGACTAAAGAAACTGACTCATGGTCAGCTCATGCATACACAAAGACCTGCCAATATGTTTGAGTTATGTGTGAAATCAGGTGTATTGACACTGAAAAAACACTTACATTTATTTCATTTCTAATGACATTGAAAAGTCTTCAAAATATCTTGTCTGCAGACACCTTATAATATACAAATAGATTTAATGTCGCAGCTACCAATATATTTAGATTTGTTTGAGGTTTTCTTGGTCTTTGCAAAATGATATATGTTTTATTTCACAGTTTTAAAGACCCCCTGCTATAAGAGGGAGTGTTCATTGCTTTGGCTGGTACTGTTTATTAAACATTATAATGGATGTATTCAGCATAGTGAAAAAAATACTGCAATGTATGGATGGGAAAAGAGTGGCAGACACTAAACTACGTTTACACGGGATATCACATGTAATCCTGCCTCTCTGTATATATTTTTAACAGTCTAATTTTCTCGCTGAAGACCTGTATAAAATTGTACATTAAGGAAGGAATTTTTAACGTCATCAGAATATTATTTTATTATGTCTGCAACTCAGTGAGGGTTGCGATAGTTACTGCAGAATTGGGCATGTATTGTGACCCCAACCAGAGCTATTGTTGTTTATTTAGATTTTATTAAATTCTTTTTTTTTTTAATAAATGTTGTCTGTTGTCATTTTCTCATAGTATTCTTAATATAATCCAGACAGAATTGCATGTAAAATTTGACATTTTCGGTGGGCGTGTGTGTATTTTTATTCCAATCTGTAAATGTATTTATGTTATGGCAGTTGAAGTCATCATCTTATTAGTTGTTGCGGGTGTTTGCTGGTGAGTACTCTATTTTGTGCTACTGACAAAGCTAAAGAAAGATTTTTAAAAAGTTAATATTGTGTGCATAATAACAACTAAGTATAAATGGTTAATGAGGATTTTTTTTTATTGTAACAGTAATAGCTGGTTTGCTAATGCTGCGTTTTCACAAGCAGGTGGAACTCTGTGCTATTGGGCAAGACCTACTGCTTTTTCCAGAGGTTTTAAGAAGCAACTGAGAAATTCTACCAACACTGGTCTTTATTTAGCATTGTTGAACTTAATTAGGGATTCACAACCTGCGTAAACAGACATTTGCATTAGCATGTTAAACAGACTTCATGGTTGAAGAACTGTTTTTTTTTTTTTTTTCATATATCGATACTATTGGTCAGTCTCCAAAGCAGTCTTTAAAATTTTGAGATTATCAACCAATGAAATATATAATAAATATATTTTTTAAAAATATAAAATTTTTGATGACACAGTATTAATTTATTTTGAATATACATCGTTTTTTGAGTTTCCTGAAAAATAGCAACTTTGGACATATGAGGTTTTAGACTCTAAACAAAAGAACATAAATAGACACAAGACCTTTAAACACAAAGCATAACTAAGAAACATAAGGAACTGTTAGCATGATGGTATTTGTTCGGGTTGCCCAGCAACTCAGAAAAGAACTCAAAGAACTTAAATACACAAAATTCTCAGACAGAAACCAATCATTAAACACAATCACTTTAACTAAATACAAAGCAGCTGACAAGGGAACAACTAAAGACACACACAAAAAATCCCTTTAACAAAACTAAACAACAGTGGCCTCTTCTGGCCACTGGCTGAGACATTACAATATTAGGCTATACTTTTGACTTATGAGTTATATGTCCCTATTATCAGAATTGATATACCATGGTACGTTTATGATGCCACGTCCACACAAGCTAAATTATTAATCGGGCTGAGACTACTTATGAAGCTTTTTTTTATATAAATCAGTAGCTACCAAACACTATGCCAACTTAATCAGTTGTCACCCAAATCTATCCTGTGAATAAATCATTAAAACAGCATCCAGCTCTTCATCAAGGTGCCACAAACACAATAATGTTGTATAGGGCAGTTTAACTTATTGTGAGCTACATAAACAAACAAAATTTTTGTCTAAAACAACTGCAGACAGCTGTTTTAGACAACAGGGTCTGTTTTCACAAACCACCTCAGGGGCAGAAGTGCTGATCTACAGTTTTTGTGATGATCTGGTCCAAGATCGGTCCTCTCTACGAATGACTCACACTGTCACAACAACACAACAATCCACAACGATGAAAATGAGACAACGAGAGACATTCTGGGAATTTATTTTTTTTGGAAATAATCCAGTGTTTATTAGCAATATTTTCCTTGTTGCACTGTTGCTAAACAAAGTTAGTGTTAATTTTGAATTTAATGGACATAAAAAAGTATTTATTGTTTGAATGATTGATTACATCCTCTGCTTCTAATGCCTCCTTCCAAGCGAGTGCCTGTAATGAAAATAAAGCACTGGCCTCTGTGTCTTGAACCTATTTCTGGTTCCATATGGTTCTGAAAAAGCAGCATCACAGTATAGTTTTGCCCAACTCACTCCAGTGGTTGCTCAAATCAACCTGTCTTCATCTGTGGTTGGTCTAATCCTGGTAGTCACAAGAGAAGAAATAACTCATGCTTACCTGACTGTAGAATTTGCTTTAAGAACACATCTGCTGGATGAGTGATTCTCTCGCTCCCTCTCTCTTTTCTCAAGATTCCATGGAGGACGGGACAGGACTGAGCACAGGGCTGATTGTTGGGATCCTCATCCTGGTGTGTGTAGTGCTGCTCCTGGCTGTGGACGCCACCTGCTGCTTCCTCAACAAGTGCGGCCTGCTCATGTGTCTTTGCGGCAAACCAGGGACCGGGTCAAAGGGCAAGGACATAGAGGCTGGCAAGGCGGCATTTGTGTAAGGAATTGTAAATTTTTTTATGTTTTAAAAAACCAAATGTGCGCAATTTCCCCATTACTACAAATGAAAGCATTTCTGAATGTCAAAGATTGTTTGGGATCCAAAGTTTCCCTCTTTAGTTTTTTACCAGACCTTTGACATTTCTGGGTACGAACAAATGCAAATGGAGCTCGCTGTTGCAACTGCTTGCCATACAGCATCAAGAGACCACATCAGCAAGCCTTCTGAGATTACTTCCCAGATTGATTTTAATGATGGAATCAATGTAGATCTTTAATGTTGACTTTGTACTGAACCGGATCATTGTTGTGGCCATTCATTCAATTCATTACAAGTATGTTGGAAACTGATCCAGTGATTATTATTCAACAGAACTGATTGATGAATACTGTTTTCCTAAAACTGTCCTTTTCACTGTTTTATTTCATTTTCATATATATGAGGGTTGATTCAACATATAAGATTCTTTATTTGTCACATGCAAAGTCATACAAGTACAACACTCAGCGAAATTCTTTCTCTGCGTTTAACCCATTCAAGTGAAGCAGTGTGTGGGGACGGTATCTTGCTCAAGGTTTCCTCAGTGGTGCCACTACCAGTTGGGATTCGAACCCTGAACTTCTAACAACTAAGCCATCCAGGTGCCCAATACTGAAAGTCCAATTTGAACTAAATATATGAAACGTAACGTTTCCTGGTATTTAGTAGACACTGATTCAGGCAAAGTATCAGTGATAGATAAGTGCAGCCATAAATCATCGACCAAATGTGAATTAATATTTAGGAATTGCGGTTTGCATGAAGCTAAAAGTAGCTTCCATTTTTAGCAATAGAACTAAAGAAGCAAACACTGGACATCAAGTGTGTTTTGGCTGATGTACATTTTATGTAAGGGGAAAACCATGTAAACACAAATTGCACTTAGTAGCTCACTCAAAGTAGATGCATCTGCCTGAACAGATGGTAGAAGCAAATTCGCCCTGAGTTCACCCTCAACCGAAGATCTAAGATTACTAATTTACACTGAAAGGCTGGACACTAGAACCCTACACGCACCACGGCAGTAATGAGCTCATAAAAAGCGCCTCAGTGCTCTATAATGACCTCATGGCTCTCTCTCTCTCTCTTCACAGTAAGGACGAGTCCAAAGAGCCCATTGTAGAAGTGAGGACTGAGGACGGGCTGACGCCCAATCACGACGCAGGAGGGCACTCGGAACCCAACGAGACCACGCCCCTGACAGAGCCAGAGTAAGTGTGGTGTAATGGAGGCCCTACAGTACTAGTACTGTGCTTTGTGACATTCAAGAACCTGAAGTGTCATCATAAACATGCCACTGAGTCACTGTTGACCACAAATACACACTGCATCAAACAGCACATCCCCTGTGTTAATGGTAAACTGCATTTTTCTGATCAAAAGAATTCCACTTTCTATTCAGTTTCTCTTTATGACTTTTCTTTTTCCTCTCCTTTTACCCTCTCTCTGTCAGTCTATATGAGACTGGGCTTCTGTTTCTTCTTTTAAAACACCTTTTAATGAACCCTGCTACATAACACTGACATAATAAACATGCCATAAACATGCCATGAACGTCATGACAGATTCCGTTCATTAAAATTACAGTGTCGCGTTACTTACCCAGAAAGATGACAGATGCAGCCACGTTTCCTGTCATGACTGTTTATATCACATATATCGCATTTTTAGGTGTGAGACTCACGTTTTTTTGCCTTCACTTGGGGCTCATATCTGTGAGCGTGAATCGTGTTGTTTATCACGCTCTCAAAGAAAAAAACAGAATGGCGTTGTCACAGTAACAGCCAGTACTGAGGCCTGCTGTGTATTTAGATCGCACCCTCTAGTTCTATGTCCAATACAGTCATCTGTAATTAGCATAGTGTGTTCATGTAAACTGACACTTAAACAGGGTGCCAAAGTGGATGCTAAGCAGAATAAAATGGAACCTATATGCTCCTCATACCACACATAAAATCTTCCCAAATGCATTCCAGTGCTTTGGAAAGTAAAACCTGTGCATTATTCATTTTATGTGTACGCATCTTAAAATAGCACAGTGTCCTGAGTGTTTGTGATTAAAATGCTGATCAGAGCAGAAAGAGGCTCATATACAACAGCACTGCCCTTGAGACAAAATAAACTTGCACAGACCAGCCAAGATTTCTCTTCCTGTGAGGAAGTTATTGGGTTGCCAAATCTCTGGATGTCTTTAACTGAAATCACCTGTAGAAACTCCATACTATTATTAGGGTTCAGTTAGCTAGAGTGCTAATTTAAAGTCTTATTAGCCAACGTCTTCCATGGCAATTGCCAGGAATGGTAACCCTGGGGTATAAATGGACACAAGCTATTGTGGTTATATCACGATTATGTCAGTGTTATGTAGCAGGGTACAAGAAACATGTAATCTACTTTCTTTTTCCTCATTCAACTTCGTTACTGCATAGTAGTACTGAATCAGAACCAGGTTTTATTTGCCAAGTAAGGAACGTTTTCACTTGTATACATAGCGGATCACAAAACTGTTAGCTGATCATATCTAAATTACAGCATCGCACACAAGGATACCAACTTGTAAGTATTTACAATGACAGAAATTCCAAAATGAAAAAAAATCCAGTCACCAGGGAAGAGGTAGCACTAGTAAAGCCAAAAAAACCCCCGATAACTATTTTACTTTCTTTCATTTGCTCATTTATTTTGTGTTGTGTTATTTCATTTCATTCTGTTCTAGTGTTTTTAGGGCAATAGCTCCCCCTTGTGTTCGTAGTTGGCACATCAAACTGGCACGTTTATCAATACTGCATTAACTAGAACATCAGTATTGCATACGCCTGCAGTGATTGTGTGTCTCTCCCTCATTCTCCCCTTCTCTGTCTCGATCACCCTCGTGTGTCTCTGCTCTCTTTCTCTCTCCCTGCTTCTCACAGGCGACTGGCCGAAGCCGCGGCCAATGTGGTGGACTTGCCTCTGTCCGTGGCCACTAACTCAGACACGGTCACGGACACGTTTGACCTTAGCCAGAGTAGCCCCGTTAGCGAGAGTACCACTCTAACCTCCAGCCTTACGGCCCCTCCTCCCGAGCCCAAACCTGCCAACACCACAGGCCCCGAGACCAGCACCCCGAAAACCTTCTCCCAGCCTCTAGCCAACTCCATTCTGTCCTCTGATTCTCCATTGGTGGACCTGGCCGACCCGAAAACCGTACAAACCAAAGCCCCTCCTGTCCAATCAGATGCTCAGATTACATCTCCAGCATTCACCGGCCAGGAATCTCCTTCCCCAGCTCTTAACACAGAGAACCCTCCAAAAGAACCCGAGCCAGTGCTGAACAACTTGTTACAGAATTCAGAACCTGTCCCGCTCCTCGACCCTCCCCAAAATATCCCCTCAGTGAACCATGAGCTCCAGCTAGATGCTTCAGAAACACATCTCCTCCAGGATGGCTCTCACGCTCTGGGCACAGCTGGCTCCAGAGGCCCATCTGCTCCACAGAACGAGTATGGACCTCTCTAGATGTTCAGTAGATGTCCTCTTAGTGTGTTTGCATGTGCATGTGCGTGTGTTACACCCATACATCGTTTTCTAGACTCGTCCACTCGTGCCATGTGCATCTCTGCATGCCCGTACCGTTCCTAAACCATTACTGCGTAACTATTTCTAACGAATTTCTCCATAACAGGAAACTCTCTGAGGAGGAGAAGGGCAGGCCTGAAGAAGAAGAGCTAAAGAAGCTCCAGAGTGAAGCAATGGCCCTGAAAGCCATCTCACAAACAAACGACGTGGAGAGCAAGGCATGATCATCCGGGCCAGAGGAAGGAGTGGCAGCGGCGCGATGAACATGAAAAAATGTTCATTCTACAGTGCTCTTAATGAAGTTTCTTTTTTTTTTTGAACAAAGCATGTCAGAGGCTTGTACATTCTCGAGACTGAAGTCAAGTGTACATAATCTATGTGCGCCTCTTTTTTTTTTTCCATTTCTCGTTCATTTCCGTTAAATGAAGTAACCTCAAGAAATTCCTGTTGCGTTTCTATGAGTCCATTGTGACAGTTTCTCCCCAAACTCGCTCAAGAGGGCATTTTTTTTTTTTTTTTTTTGCATTTTTTTGTTTGTTTTTTTTTAACGGGGCATTCAGGAGAATTTACAGCACGTTCAGCGATAGCCGAGACATTATTTTATTTACGTATTACATTGTTGAAATGTAAATGATTGCTCCTATTTTTTTATCTCGAGTCTTTGGAGGGCTAGTCCTGTTAAATAGTTTGATTGTATATTTTATTTACGTTCTGTTTTCTTTCTTTCTTTCTTACACGTTCGGATGTTAACCGACGCACTCTCATGTTGTACCTTCATTCTATTTAAGCTGTCGAAAGGAACAAACTCCTTTCTCGCAGAGAGGGCCAGATTATTCTTCAACATATATTTAAACTGTTGACGATTTTTCATGTTGAAGGGTTTTTTTATTTTATATTATTGTTGTTATTCGCATTTCCGGGAGCTGGGATTTTAACAACTGCCGGCTTGTTATTTTTCTTCGAAACCTGCTTGTAAAGTGCAGAATCGGACCATTTTTATACTGTGTACCTCTGGGGAGGGGCAGGGGGGGCGGGGCTTGGCGTGGGGCAACGATACAAAAGTTTGTATTACACTGTTGAACGCAAGCTTGTGCACTGTGATTGTGTAGTAAAAGTTTTCGAAAATATCTGCATAGCTCAATGGTGATGGGTAGCTGATTTTTTTTCTTTCACATAACATGATGTAAATTGATAGCTAACATCGGCCTGTCTAGGACGGGATCAACGAGACACTTCTATTACTATTAAAAGTGTTCTTACTCCACCTCTCATTGCATGACTGTCTGCTTGCCCGTTGCGGATGTCCGAGGAAGAGTGTAGGTGACAGCTGGCCGGTCTGAATTATACATGCATGCCCAGAACTCTGTGTAGGCCTTGTATGTAGGCTTGTGATCAGATTATTGATTCGGTTGCTCTTTGGTGTTCAGAGTGGTACTTTTTTTTTTATCCAGCAAGATATTCAGACTCTGGGTCACAAATTAGAGGAACATACCCAAAAAATAATTGTACAGCCACATTCAATTTCAACTGAGGTCTGGCAGAATTTTCGGGTGAACAATGTAGAGGAAGGACAGCTTTGCTTTAACTTGTTAAGCATAAAAAAAAGAACATGTCAAGTTGTGTTGTTCTAACACATTTTGATTAAACTAATTCAAACCTAAAGGCCTTTGGCTTATCCATGTCCTTTTGTTCCGGTGTGTGTGGTTAAGTGATGTACGGCACACATACAGTTAGTGCTGGATGCACATAAAAGCCTAGTCTTGGATTGCACACCACTGCTGGCAGCAATGTTTCACTGAACTTTCTTCCAAATAGGCTGCAAATCAAGAGAGGGCAGATTCACAATATGGACAAAAGTATTTGGATGTCTGACCATTACATCACGAGGGACTTTCATGCCATTGCAATGAAATACATAGATTTTAATGTAAAGTTGAGCACCCCCGTTTGTAGAATGGAAGACTTTCTACAGGATTTTAGAGAGTAAGACCTGTCTCCATTCCAGTTCATCCCAAAGGTGCTGGATAGGGTTGAGGTCAGGGCTCTGTGCAGGTCCAATCATGTTCTTCCACACTGAACTCCTCCAGCCATGTCTTTATGGAGCTTACTTTGTGAACTGGGACACAGTCATGCTGGAATAGAAAAGGTTCTTCTCCAAATTGTGGCTACAAAGTTGCAGTCGTGTTTTTCAATATAGCTTGGTATTAATGCAGAAGCATAACGTTTGCGCTACACCTGAAATAAGAGCTCAAACTCTGAAAAACAGGTCCCAATATTTTTGTCCATACACTGCATGTACATTTGTCCACTGTCGGTAAATGTAGTTTATCCTTTCTCGTTTCTAGCGACAGATCTCATGTTTATTTGATATGAACTGATCTGAGGACAGAAACCCAGACTAAACATGTACCACAAGCCAGTACTTCAACTGTTGGCCAGCAGATGGCACCATTTTTCACTGTAAAACTAAACTCATTCAGTTGTTATGGTGTCATTGACCAACATTATTTATCAAGCTCTATATTTAGAGACACCCCGAATGTTCCACAGTATTTTAGAGTCATAGTGATCTGAAACCCTTTGTATTCACCAAGGCCCCATTTCCCAGAACTCGATTTAGCGTAAGCCTTGCAAAGAAGAATTTCCATAGGAGATCCTCCAATGGCACTGCAGCTGAACACTAGGTTTAATCCATGGCCAGGCAACAGGCCCTGAATGTTCTATTGAGTATTGAGTTAAGAACACTTTACTGACATAATGTAACCTGACAAGTCAACACAAGCCACCTGAATTCATGTTGGTTGATTGCTCATATTATTTAAAACACAAAATCTAACATCCACAATTTGACATCATAATCTCCACCTGTTAAATACCTTCTAATTTTTTAATGATGTCACTGTGCACCCATATTTGGAAAAAAGGTCAACCAATAATGTCACGTTTCCCCTTCTCCACCTATCACGAAGCAAAAATGCTCAGTTTAATCCGAGACCTTCCCTGATACTGCGTTATTGAAGGTAAATGTGTTTGCCCTGATTGGACCAGTTATAGTTTTCTCTGTTTCTCTTGGGGGAAAAAAGAAAGACATTTGATGAAGTGATGCATTGAATTGGCTTAATTGAAATGCGCACCTGAAATAGAAAGTATATTACACTGACTCAGTTCTGTCTCTCAGTTGACTAACATTTGGCATTAATTTTATGGATGCAAAACCTTTTGCTCGTGTGGAAAAGATGAGCACATTTCAGTGCATCACCTGAAGAGAAAGAAGAAAAACCTGCAGCCCGGGAACAAAACGTGACTCTCTAGATATCAGAGATTCCTCAGAGGAAGCTAGTCTATTTCTCAGGAGCTGAGTAGTACGATTGCCGCCTGAAATCAGTCATCTCTGAGGCGTGGGATTGCCTTTTCCAAGAAGAACAATAGACTCGGAATAGGACAGCTGTGTGCATTTCTTCTGCATCAGAAGGCTCGACCTGAGTGGGTTACCGCGGCTACTACTGACCACTGGTTTGGACACACAAACGTTAGAAAGGCTCCACTCTGACCACTGAACCCGCGCCTTCCTGCTTCTCCACTGTTACAAAACGGCCAGGCCACTAAAGCATGCAGGATATTTTTAAAAGCTGTGAAAGTTGCAAGACGCTCTATCTCAGCCTCATCGCCTATGCTGCGCTGCGGCCCTGGGTAGAAAAGGCTTTTGGCCTTGGAGCTCCTTCATGCATCAGAGACCACATCCACAGGCTCTTAAAAGCTTCACACAGATACTTTACATGAATTAAAAGGGCAAGGCAGTGTACCTCCAGAGTTTGAAAACACAATGATCTCGAAATGTCACAAAACACAAATACACAGACCTCAGAAATTAATATTGATCCAAAATTAATGCCGGTCATTCACCAACCCCGAGGTCAGCAACCTGACATTATTGTTGAATTTTCCATGTTTTTACAGACTGTTTGGCTTTATTACCGACAGCCTTGGCAGAAAGTGCTGTTGTTTTTCCGCTGTGCCGTCGGTAGATCTGGTAAATATGGAAAATGCTGCGTCGTTCAAGGGGCTTTCCATCGATCTTTCACAAGTTTTATATAATTCTGCCTTTAAGTCGTAATCAAAGTCATCCAGGGTGGTTGAATGTGAAATGCTCCGTTCTAGAGGAACCTGCCCAGTGGGAATTGTTCACAGCAGTGGTGACTGGAACCAGATGTCTGAAACATTTAAGGCCTCTAAAAGCCAACTCACAAAGAATGGTTATGAATGCATTGGATGTAGGACAGAATTGTACCTTTTTTCTTCCTGTTTTATGTCAAGGGTCTTGGACAGGAAGTAAAAGAAGTGGCTATATTGGCACTGTGACACCTCGGTTCTAATCACCACCACAGGAAATGGGTCAGGGTTTCTCTTCAATTACCCATTTTATGTCAAAACACAGACATTATTTTTGTTTCTTTGCTGCTGAATTATGCAGAGATGTTGTAAAATTAGTCCAAGTGATATTTAAGTCTCTTTTAAGTCATTTGTCCTCACCACTGTCCAGGCAGTAAACCAGTAACTCACACATCCATCCATAATCCTCACAGACTGCCTCTTGTTCTGAATAGTTAATGCTAAAGCCTGCTCCACTCCTGGTTGAGTTCTTGGTCCACATTTCTCTACAGGCTAATCTAAACCACAGAGCTAGTTTTGCAGATTCATAGGCAGATTTAGACTGTTCTCATAGTCTGTCCTTAAATATAGAGACAGTTGATAAACTACAGTCTGGGCACATTCCACCTAGAGTGAACATTTTCAGTGCAGATTAGCCTTGAGTTTTATGGAGGACACCTTTAATTCCCATCATCTGCTATTAGCTGGATCTTAAGCTACAGAGCACCAGTTCATTTACTCAGATCCTTTTCCATCAGGAGGACACACCGCTTCCATTAGGAAGACGCAACAGAGAGAGAATTTCTTAACTAAAAACATATGTAGAGATGGTCCAAAAAGTGAGAGTATGGAAGACAGTAAACAACTTTGTCAATAATATATTTTTTAATTGGAAAGGGAAGAAACAAAGCAGCCAAACACACAACAGGTCATTTCTTAACACAAAATTTGTGCAGATTGTACAAAAAAAAACAGAGAAAATACAAAAATGAGAATGCCCATTAAAGCACTTGTCATATATATATATATATCAAACACACACACCCACACACATAAATACTTATCTTTGTATGTAAGTGTTTATGTGTGTGCGTGTGTGTGTGTGTGTAGGTGTGTGTCTGTGTGTGTCTGTGTGTGTGTGTGTGTGTGTGAAAAAAAGAAACAAACCAGCCAGAAAAAAACTGAGAATAAACCAAAAAAGATGTACAAAAGTGAGGACTCCCGTTAAAAACACACACTTGTCATATACATATATGTATACACTTATTATAAATATATTATAATATATGTATGTATATGTGTGTGTGTGAGAGAGAGAGAGAGAGAGAGAGAGAGAGAGAAAAGAAGAAACAAACCAGACAGACATTCTCTCTCTCCCTCTCTCTCTCCCTCTCTCTCTCGCTCTGAGTCAAAGGCGTGACGTCAGCGCGGTTCGTTTGCATATCTGAAAGTGGAGTGAGCGCGCGGAGCGGAGCGAGCGGCTTTCTGCCAATCCTCGGCACGCGCAGATGCCTCTAAAACAACAACAACAACAACAAGAGCAACATCACCAACAACAGCAAGAACAACACCAGAGCTACTGAACCTCAGGTGAGCATGTTTGCGCGTTTTTGTGTCTTTTTCTGTTTCGGGGGGCAGCGGTTACAGGATGTCGTGAAAGCGGTATTTATGACTGAGGAGGCACTTGGGGATGTTCTGAGGCTCTTTTGTTTTCCACGGATGCTTTCCTAGTCACGTTTCCACGTGCAAGGTGAGTGACTTGGTTGGTAGCAGCTCGAGGAGCAAACTGTTGCAGAGCCGAGAGCTGAGAGCAGATCAGTATAGATCGGTGCGGTGAGAGCTCGGATGAACTTACGAGGCGTAAGGACAGGCAGGTGCAGCTCAGGTCGGCTCGGTTCGGTCCGGATAGGATCGCTTCGTGCAGGTGAGACGTTTTCGCGTGCGGAAGGAATAAATGAAGCGCGCGACCGTTGCCTCACTTGGCTTCCCTCTCTTTTGTTGTATTTCGCTCCTCTCTGCACGTGTGAAGCATCCAGCCAGACCTGTGAGAAAGCCTTGCGCAACGCATCGGGAATGACAATATTTCATCCGTGACACCACTTGCGGAATGTCCCTCCCCCCAAAAAATACTGTCGCCCGAAAATGTGCAACCCAAACCGAGTGTTCTCTCATAGTTCTGATCACATGTGGCTTTTTTAGAGGTCTTCTCGGGCTGACGTGCTTCTACATGCACAGTTAACCTGTGAACTATTGGCTGCTGCTGGTCAGTTAGGACTTGCCCTCTCCTGTGGAAAGCTAACATGAGATCAGGAGGAAATGGTGTTGGAAGCTATGCCTGAAATGATAAGTCATATGAGCGACATCCCCGATCCAGCCAAGAGCTGCCCGTTTCAGTCCCTCTCTATTACCTCAAATGACCCTCTGGCTTAAAACCATTTTTTTCAAAGCAGACGCTTTCATTCCCTACTCTCAAGCACGCACTGAATCCGGTTAGTTCAGTTTGGCTTTGTCTGGCAACTTTCCCTTGTAAACACTTCAGTTGCATAATTGCACGTTAAGGCAGAACTGCTGGCTTTATGAGCGCAGTAAGAGACAACAAGAACTCCGCTTAGCACTTCTCAGAATGTCATTCATTCCAGGTACGCTTAAAAATAACACCCCCAGCGCCACCCGTGACTGAGATTAATGAGGTGATTTGGCTGTAAATTTTCTTAACTGAATGTGATGTATGAGCACGGTTTAACTCTGTGTTGCTGCTTCTCCTCAGACTGGACGACAGGGGCTCGCGGAGGCAGCTCGAGACGTGAGGGGGCGACCACTCTGAGATGGTTTGGTTAATGTCAGCCTAATGGATTTGACGAAAATGGGTGTGATCCATCTCCAGAACCCCGGCCACCCCACCAACCTCCTACAAAAGGCCAACCAGATGCGTCTGTCGGGGACGCTGTGTGATGTGGTCATCATGGTGGACAGCCAGGAGTTCCATGCGCACAGGACCGTGCTGGCCTGTGTCAGCAAGATGTTCGAGATCCTCTTCCATCGCAACAGCCAGCACTACACTCTGGACTTCCTCTCGCCAAAGACCTTCCAGCAGATCCTGGAGTATGCCTACACGGCCACTCTCCAGGCCAAGCTGGAAGACCTAGATGACCTGTTGTATGCCGCAGAGATCCTGGAGATCGAGTACCTGGAGGAGCAGTGTCTGAAGATCCTGGAGACCATTCAGTCCACCGAGGAGAACGACGCCGACATAAACATGAACGAGAATGGCGCCGAAGAGGACGATGAGCGCCGGATGAAATACATGAAGAGCGCCTTCATCTCCAAGAAGCATTCCATACAAGAGGGTGGCTATGGCTCTGCTGCCCGCCATAGGCTGGCGCTGGTCAACATGGTGGACAAGAAGCCCTCAGTGTCAACACCTCTAGGACTTCCTGCCATGAGCCACACTAAGGCTGCTGTGGAGAGTCTGATGAGCATCGGGCAGTCTCTTCTGGATGGCACCATGCAGCATGATCCAACCCCACCTCAAGGGTCTTCTCTATTGCTGGATAAGATCAAGACTGAAATGATGCAAGTGGATGACGAGTATAGCCACGACATCAACTCCTCCAGAAATGCAGAAGGGATCAATGACTCAAAGCAGAGCAGGGGCACCCCAGGAACCCCGACCAGAGGCAGTGTCATCACCAGTGCTCGGGAACTCCACTCGGCCGATGGTGTTCCTGAGTCATACAGAGATGCTAGCCAGGTGGGACAGGCCAGTGTGGCCGCGCTGGCTGAAACGCATCTTGCCTCGTTGTATTCCGGGCCGGGTAACCACAAGGGTGATGGCCTGCTGCCTATGCCCGTGTCCATGGCTTCATCGCTGCACATGCCGCCCGCCCTCGCCATGTCTGTGGACTTCAGTGCCTACGGGGGGCTCTTCCACCAGAGCTTCATTCAGAGGGAGTTCTTCAGTAAGCTGGGCGATTTCGCAGCTGCGGCAAAACATGAGGCCCAAAGCCCCAAGGAGCGGTGTGGTGTGTGCGACGTAGAGCTGCCAGACAGCGAGACTGCCGAGCAACACAGGTGGGCTAATCTGTACTTACTTTATTCTGTAATTGCAAAGGTATAACAAGCAATTCATCCCCTGGTTCAGCCAGACATATGCTCTGCAGATTGGACCGGTTCATTCGTTCCAAAATCGACTCGAGTTGGGCTAACCGAAGCCAGTGTTTATGGCTCTATAAAGAAATAGTTTGGCCTTAAATCCAATTTTCCACTTACTCCAGATGAAATTGATTAGCTGAGACATGTTCGGTGCCCAAATTTTGCTTCATTACTTTAGATCTGGAAATAGGGCGCTATCACTGCCATAAACAGTGTCACCTCCATCTTTTCTGTAAATACATCCCCAACACATCTCTCAAGCAGCTCCAGGTCTTATTTAAGGCAGCACAGACTTGTTGATGTGGCTTAAGACGCAATACGACATCCAGTGTTTGACAGCAATATAAACAGAACAGCTCAAGTACTGAACTAATTAAGCTAATTTGGATTCCTCACATGTCGGCTGATGGACTGTATCTAATTTCAGGGAGAATTGTGCAAATTTTCCTAATTATTCATTTAAGGGTCTAACCCCTGCCCTGCATTAAGAAAAAGTAATGACCAGTGTGAGGCACCAGGAAGCCCTTATTACCATACTGAGTCGAGGTAAACCTTCCTGGGCAGGAAACAGAGGCTGTTTAGTGCAACTGACCCTGACCTCCACTCTGTCCCTCTGAGAGTTGGTAGCCAAATTCTGTCAGTCGGTTATCCATCACACAGAACCAGGCTCTGGCGAATGCATTAGAGCAACCCATTTTCCTCGTGTTAACACAGCCTTTTGAATGACATTGACTTCTCCCGAAACCTATTGCTGGGTTCCTTCTGATGTCTGTACTGTAGACATCACCAAGGCAATTTCCACTTGCCATTCACAAGAGCATGTTGCATTCTGGATTGATTCCACCCTATATATTTAGGTTTAATCTCACAATTGATGCTGCTTTGAATGTGAGTTATGATGTGTGAAAAATAGACTTGACAGCTCCTGGCTGGCTCATCTAATAGAACCGTGCTTTCAGCGCAGTCTGGCTGCTGTTATGTGCCGTCTGTGGCACCGGCACATTCTCATCGAGATGGAAAAATGGAGGGATCACTCTCTGTCCCCTCGCTAAAAGAAATGCCTGACAGTCAAACACCTGCATGGTCATGTGTCACGTTTTTTTTTCCTCAGACCATATTGTCTCAGTAAAACTGTCAGTTTCAAAAATTGTGGCTTGTAAAGGTGTGGTGGATGAGGACGTGCACGGGGCTGCTGTATGCTTTGTATAATTTATATTGGTCGGGCTGTTAATTTTAGCTGTTTTAAAGTTCTGCATTTTTTTCCCTGAGGTTGTTGCAGTGTAATAATAATATACAGAAATATTGATGCTCGATTCCCTATCCAGGCAAGCAGCCCATGCTTTACCTAAGACACTCAATGCTACAATTGACTACATCTGTAACATGACTATAATTATGAATTACTTTGGATAAGAGCTTCTGTCATGTATTTACCATTGGTGTTGTATTTTATTACACAGAATTCATTATTTAATTCATAATTGCCTACCCCTTCTTTAGTGCTTAGAAATTAAACAGAATTCATTATTCAATTCATAATTGTATACCCCCTCTTTATTGCTTAGGAATTATACAGAATTCATTTTTCAATTTATAATTGTCTACCCCCTCTTTATTGCTTAGAAATTCAAAGCATACTGTTTATTGAGCTTTGTGTCTGTATATGGATTGTTTCAGAGGCAGAGTGAGTTGTGCATCTTCAGACACGGTTCACTTTGCATAAACATCTTTATAGACATAAAATCTTTCATTTTAGTGAGAAATTTTAGTTTTTCTATAGCATGAGCTCTTTAAATCTCCAGCTAAGAATGGCTCACTAGCATCATTTCTTTGATGGTTTGATGATCTGGCAGCTTTCGCATGGGATAAGCTCCAGCACACCCCATGACCTGGGCTGGAGTTGCAGCTCAGATAATAAATAAACAAATGAATGAATAAATGAGTGATATTTAAATCATAATGAATAATTTAACTTAACAAATTATTAAAAATAAAAGATCTCCATGTAATTCTGATGGATCTGCGCGTAGTTGTGCAATTGTACGATTCTGGTTAATGTTTTCTCATTTCTATTGGTAAATTGTAGTAAACCGGTTAATAATGTATACTTTTGTTACTTATTTGAGTGCTTGTAAACCTGCTTTATTTACTCGTTGGTACTCATTACACCAAAGACTGATAACATTCAAAGGGCCTTGCCGTTACTTGCAACATGTGCGCAGTTTTGGAAAAGAGAGATAGTCATGTAGCGTAACCGCAGGCTGTCAAACAGAAGGCGGTGTGCGTATCTGTATTTATCTGTGGGGCTGATAACCCTGTGTGCCTCGGTGGTAGAGATGGCCCGATAGTGCCTTTACCCTCCCATCTTACTGAGATAAAGGCCTGGCGTGTTCTGCGGATTGCAGCACACCTGATACTCGCTTTCATTCATTCCCACACACCAACTGAACCCCCTGACACCAGACAGGCTTCCCTGACTCCGACCCAAAGCTCCGCAACATCCGATTCCGTCCCCTCTCAAACATACGTCTGAAATACGCTCGCTAAGATGTAGACATAACACTATGTGTAAAACATCCACTTTCAGTAATGGCTTTAACTCCTTAAACCGCCTGCTTATTATTCACTAATTAACCCAAAGGCCGCAATGAATCATGCAGTAGCTGCTGTGAAATGAATATCTACTTGTGTTGATTTGGTAGTGAGGAATTGAAGTGTGGATCCACATACAGACTCTAACTACCGGCTCCTCATTCCATTACTAATGATATAACTTATTCTACAATACGTTGTTTAGAGACATGAATGTGAACGTATAAATAGAATTACATTTTAAGGGGTTCGTCATGTATTGTCAAGGTTAAACGGGTGGTGCTTTAGAGAAGCATATTTTGAAAAGGAGACTTGAAAATGAATACAGCTCAGAACCAAAATATCATATGATCAACATTAATTTCTTGGAAGAACCTTATGAACTGATAGAGAACCAATTAAGTGAGGGTTTAGAACCCTCACCCTGTCCTTCAGACACTTACATTTTGTGGCTCTTTGAAAAAAAGATGTTGAATGGCAGTAAACCTTTCAAAATATATTTGATTTCTCCTTTATTAAGACGTTTTGGAGTCAAATATGTATTTTCTGGTCACTGAGCTACACATCATTACTGTCCCAAAATATCAGCATTAGTTAAACACCATAGCAACCATTTACATCGAGTGAACATTTTAAGACAATTACACAATTTTACATTAAAAATGTAAAAAATTAAACTTTTACTTAATATTTTGGTGATTTTTTGGCATTGAATTTGTGCTACATGGTTCCAGTCCATCTTTGTAAATACGTTTTAATGGCCTACATGCTAAAATGAAAGGTTCAATTATAAATAGAGCTTCCAATCCATTTTACTAATTGCTCAAACCTCTAGATATGATTTTATGGGAAAAATCCTGAACTCCCCTGTAAAGTTGCTGACCATTCAAGCACTATAAACCTGCATCTTTCTTTTGGACTTTTGGCCTGAACTCAGTGCCCCAAGAACTAAGAGAAGTGGCTGTTCATTGAGTAAACCGCCTCTTGAAGTTTTAACCCACCAGTTCGGCAGCTTTTGACTTGTGAACAACGATGGATGTTTAACCTCAACTGACGTCTCATGCACAGGCGGTTGTGAAAACCTCTGGGGCCCCAGCAGGGTCATTGCAGTCATGCTAAGGAGCACCAGTACCATCAACAGTTCACCTTTTGCCCCATTTCACAGGGGACCGCCAGCTCATAAAATTGAAACTCGTAAAATGGCAGTGAACCCTTCAAATTCTCACAGGAAGTGTCTTCCATGACGACTGCAGCATTTTACAGGCAGGCATCACAAAGGAGCCTGCGCAGCAACCTTATCGGAGGGATGAGAACATCACTCTGATGACCCCTTTAGCTTCTTAATGTGCCCACTTTCTAACACTCATTACTCAGTAACTAAATGCACAACAATGTAAAATATTTATTACGATAGGAAATCATTTTCCAACATTCACTGACTGCCCACTGACCACAAAGTGAGTTTCCAGTCTTTTGTACGAAACATGACTATGTCGATATGTTGGCTATAAGGAACATTTCGTGATGAGTGGGGCAATTAGCATAGTTTATTTAAGGGGTGAAACATTTACATTATACAGTGTTTTTTTTCCCTCTGCTGACAAGTGTTACTGTTTTGGAGGTACAAGGTTTTGTTCCAGCAGCAAAGAGACTGGCTGCAAAGCAATGGAGGTTTCCTTTGCATTCCTGTAGTTGGGGCGAGCACAGAAGAGGCACAGAACCCGCAGGTCCTTGAATAGTAAAGGGTTAAAACAAATGAGAGTTCTATGTAAATGTGTGATTCTGTTGTGTGGTTTCAGTCCTGCCGTGCACATCGTTTGTGTCCTGAGGAGGATCTTCAGTCTTCTACTCCGCGCTCAGTGGGTTTAATGTGGTGTCGATGTTTACTTACAACACACTGCAGGTGGCCAGGTAGATGAGTGGAGCGCGTTTGCTGGGGATTCTGGGAACACCGCTGAAGAGCTCAGGAATCCCTGCAAGTGGGAAATCCTGGAGCCCTCCACTGGGTTCTGCTTACAGAGCCTCTAATTACATCTATTGTCGTGGAGCAAATGGAGGAGGGCAAAGGGGGAGGGGGCTGTATTGACCTTAATTGTGCATTTGATAGGAAAACACATTAAGATCATTCTTAAAAACAAATAAATAGTTCTTGCCTCAGATACGTGGTTCGTGGAAAACAAAAAATCTTGGATTGGTATTGTGTTGAAGTCCTTTAAACCGCATAAAAGGTCTTTACATTCACTCCAATATGTCAGATTTTCCAAAATAGATCATCTAAGAGGTTCTTAAGGGAACCAAAAGCTCCAAAGAGCCCCTTTTGGTGGCTTTGATTAGATAGAGCGTAGGTTCATTTTACAAACTGATTGCTATTTAATGGAACCACTTTTCCAGCTGCTCCTGGTCATTCTTAAAGCTGGGAAACATACCAGTGTCCTCAGTGCCCTGAGGGGCTCTAGAGGTCTTCCATTGTGTTCTCAACTGTTGCTTTCTTTTCAGTCTTTTGTGTACTCAACTTCTCGCTCTGTGACCTAGAACAGAAAACTCTTAACCAAGGCTTTAGCTGCTAAATGAAATACTCCAGATAAACCACTGTATCAGATTTTTATGTTTTGATATATTGGATATGACTGGAGCACAGTACACATGGAATTGCTTAGCTACTATGTTTTATATAAATAAGATATCTACACAATGATACACACACTACAAAAAATATGGTGAGACGGCGCAAAACTATCAAATTTGCTTTATGAATTCAGATTAGAATTTTCTTAACAGCTGCTTTTGCAGCCAACATTAACAAATTATCATTTGTTTAGCTAACTTCGTTATACGTTATATCCAACGTTAGACTGCAATGGAATTTTTGTCAGTCACCCTATATTATCTTTACCTTGTTGACATCTTTTTTTGATCTAGAACAACTTCCAGTCTAATCAGCGTCATCCTAAATACTGGAAGGAATTTGCCCTGGGGTGCTTATTGGTGTGGCGGGTAGAGAGTAGCCACTATGCTTCTACAACCCACACTCTAAAGCTTAGAAGGATAATGGTACTAATGGACTCCCATTGTATCTCAATACATATTTAAATTTCATTTCAACTTCAAAAGAGTTTAAAGCAGTTTCTAAAAGTTATCAGAGTGATTCCAATAATTAGTACTTAGTTAAGTAGTGGCATTGTATTTCCAATGGAAACAACAGTGGTTGACAATGTACAATGGCCCTTTTCATCTTTAGATGACTCTTGGCACGGTGTAGTGGTTAACACTGCTGCCTGCGACCCAGCAGAGGGGAGTTTGTTTCACCACTTGGTAAAGATCTATTGGTGAAATACTTTTCAAACTACAGTTACAGTCGTAAACAAAATTATTCAATTTTGATTTTGTCATGTTGGCTTAGTTACAAGCAAGTTTCTTCTTGACTGGAAATGACACAGGCGTCTCCCAGTCGAGAATAATACGAAGTACAAGAGTGGAGAAAAACATTTCTCCGATGTATTTACATTTGAACAAAACATTGAATATTATTCATACCCTTGTTAATAATCAATAGAAATTTTTTAGGCTATTACAGCAATCTAAGCCTTCCTATAATTGAGTTTTTTGTGTGTCTCCACTGGTATTTTCCCACAGACTGTGGCAGTTTGCAAAATGACTAATTTTTGACATGCCACTTATTGCAAAAAAAAAAAAAACTGGGAAATATATTTTTTTCAACAATGATGCCTCTAGTACGTCGGCTAATTAACTTCCGTGAGATGCCTACCTCATTTTTAATCAAAAAGAAACTTACTTGTTGAACAAAGTAACTAAGTCCAAATTTGCCAGGGGTCTGACTCGTTTAATAACTTCTGTACCATTATAATATTTCTGGTTAAAATGGTCTGCCAAATGATGCACCTCCCCTTTTTCTTAATGTATTGTAATATTTAACCAACACTGACACATTCACAGAGTAACAATATGCAAACCAGGCTTGCCTGATAATGAAATGCCTCTCTTTAACAATGCAACATGGCCGACCAGTTGATTTCAAATGTACTGCAATGAGTATTACAGTCACAACATATTCAAGCTCTTCTAGTATGCTGAGTATATTGTGCAGCTCCGTTTGGTTGCATGGGAAAAGGTATGTCCACGTTTGGTCCAAGAAGTACGTAAAAGTTGGAAATCAGCAAAGTGTCATTAATGGATAACCGGTAACTTTGGAAAAAAAAAACTGCGGAGGGGAGGATTTGCTTTGTCATGCTTCATTAGTAGTTTGGCCCTTGCCTGTCCCAAGTCTGTGGCCATTGAATGGTTTTTAAACCTCTGTCATCTATAAGAAGCTCTGGAATCCTGTTGGTCAAGACTTTAAGTCCTCCTGTATTTCCCCCATCCCCCCGAGCATACTATCAGTCACACACAGGATGCTTTCAGGCCTTATCTCAGCTTTACAGGTCAACTCCTTTAGGGTTAGGTCAAACCACTGACCTCTGGCCCTCCTCGGGTGGTTTTTCTCCTCTTTCTTGAATTGTTCCTTGTATTCAGACCCTCCTTTGTGTGCTTGAGTGTGCGTGCATGTGTGTGTGTGCGTGTGCATGTTTGTGTATGTGTGTGTGTGTGTCATTGTGGAGGACTGGGACCTGTTTGTTCACTCAGATCTGCAAACTGAAATGGTGATTGAGGCACAGTTCATAAACTTCTCTCAGTGGTAAATGTAACATAATGTAAACTCGTTTAAATCAAAAGTTTAGTGCAGCTAGGAGCTCAGCTTTCATGGAAGCACGAACAGTATAGCCAAAATATACAAAACTGCGATCACAAGACATTTTTAGTGTATGTGATATATTTCACTTTGGAGAATAATAAAATATCACATACCTGTTCTGCACTAAATCCAATGAAACTATGCTGAAATTTACGAAATGTACAGCTTGTCTGACTTCTTCAATAGAAATAATATCAAAAAATGATAAAATGTGTAACTGTCCCTATCTCATACTTTTATTGAGACCTGCAGTGATTTGGAACAGAAAAATGTATCAGAAATTGAGCATTTATTTTGAAAAAGCTATGGGTTCGATGTGATTAATTTTTTGGGTTTGTTTTTTTCAAACATGAATGAAATCGTGTATAAAGATAAGCTGCTATTATCTGTCTGCCAGATTGAACAGTCCTGCCATATGTAGATGTTATGGGGCACGTTCAAAATAGCAGGCTGTACCACATCCAAGAAATGTTGTGATTCTCAAACAAGTCAAACAAGAACCTACAGTCACAGTCACAAAAAAGACTCATTAATTCCTTTTTGCTGTTTTTATATAATTGATTTCTTATTTAACACAGTATGATTTGATAGACCTGTACTGATAAACAGAGGAATAATATGGCGTTTAACATGGCATCTCCATCAAAGACCCATCTCTATCAAAGCCTGGAAATGATCTAATTGAGTTGAATTCATTACGTTTAGAATTGGTTTAAAGCTCCGGTACCAGACGCCCTGTGCCTTAGTAGTTCCTAAAAGAAAAATCACCAAGATTCTCTCTACAGGAACATCATATTCAAACCCTTGGTTGTGCTAAGTTCCGTTTTTTGAAGTTAAAGTTGTGGCTGAAGGCCAGATCTCTGAGCTAACTGTTTCTTCTCAGTGTTGTAATCCTATAGCCTTGTTTTTAGTGTGCCAAAGCTTTCACTGACTTGCTAAAGGTGGGACTTCACACTGCATATTTTATTCTTCCATTTAATTAGAATATAAGAATATAATTGCGCTTTGAATAGAAGCATATAAATACTCAAGTATACGCCCTTGTCTACACAGCATCTAAATATTTGAATATACAGACCTTAATATAGAGTGCGTGCATGAATATGAGTCTTCATAAATCACACACACTCCTGTATTGCTCACCATATCTCGTGTTAAATAACCCCGTATGGATTTCGGTCATTAACTAGTTAAGACTTATTGATTTTATTGACATGTTCCACAAGCTCTCAAGATTAGACCTTTGACTGGAAACACTTCATTATAGCCGTAGCGTCATTAGCTCTGTCGTGGTTGTGGTCTTTGTGGAGGAAGAGTTGGAACTGCAGTGCTGTCATTTTGTTGTATATGGAACAGACCTGAAAGTGGCAGTTTTTATATTGGGCACTCAAGGGTCACCTGGCTGAACACAAGAAATACCATAAATACCAACAACCTCAGCTACCCCACTGTGCAGAGGTGGGTCACCATAGCCCAGAATACCTCAAAGCGACAAGTTATTGAGGTTATTCCCAAAGATGTTGTCTCTGAGATTTTTTTTTTCTTCATGAAAGAAGATTTTTTATTCCTGCTTCTTTCACTGCTTGAATTGATAGCTGGTGATTTCACCATCATAATGCTTTTTTATTTATTTCTGCATCTCTAGCCCTGTAAAAATATGCATGTAATGCTTATCCACGAAGATGTAGTGCCAGTTAATGTTTATCAGCAAGGGCATATGTAGGAACACAGCAAATGTATGGGATAATCCCAGGTCCTTTGGATCTCTGCTGTGAATTCTATGATACTTTATATTGTGATGTAATGCAAAGGAATAAATAAATGTCCTTCTTCTTCTTGAGGACTTTGCTTTTGCATGGAAACACTGTGAATGTTTCTGACTCAGTACTAGACCATATGCCATTCCAGCAGATCACATACTACACCTGTAGGTGGGGTATATGTACATGTATAGCTTTGTTCTATGTGGCCCATACGTTATACTGCTCTATACTGAGGCAGAGAGCTTTGGTATTGGTTTCTTTTTTCATCTTGTTGTCTTCTGTTTCAAAATACTGGCTCCTTTTCTAAATTAAACCTCAGAGCATAAATGCTAAAGCCTATATATTTAAGCTGATTGTTTTTGCACAGATAATGTCTGAAGAAAACAATAAAGTCCAATTCTTCACTGGTTCCATTGAACAAAGCTAGTTTGAAAAAACTGGTTACCTGTAAAACTATAGTTCAGCTATTAAATGCTAAGATGTAGATTTGCATGCTCCTCACAGTTAAAATGTAACTACTTAGATTTAAATGAGTTATTACATAAATCCGTGTAGTATTAGTGCACTTAAGTAAGGTGGATTAGCAATGGAGGCAATAATGTGAGGTAAGAAACTGAGCAAGAATGGTACGGTATCCCTTTTAATTTCACAATACCTGGTGTATTAGTTGATAAGGATCAGTTTTATTTCTTTATTAATTACTGCATTTTAAAATGAGCTTAAAATGAATATCTGAATGCAGGTGGCCATACTCAGATTACTTGTTACTCCTCAAGAAGAAACAACAAAATATCACACAGTGTAGCAATGTGTTTTGGTCCAGATTGTATATATATATATGTCTGTCATTTTCTACTGGTATCGGCAAATAGCAACATCTGGCATCATAATCACAATGCAAACGTAAAAACATTTTACAAGAATATGCATTCTTTTAATTGTGTTATAATATTGCTACAGCGATGAAGATGAAATAATTGGAAAGCTGTTATAAAACTACAGAGACGAGTAAAAGATTCGGACACCTGTCAACTGTTCCAACCCCACCTGACATTTAAAGTCTCGGGAACAGCATTCTGAGAAATGGCAAAAAAAGGAGCTACAATAGACCCTACAGATTTCTCAGGGCCTCGGTGGGTTTTTTCTCTGTGTGGGAGTGCTCAGTTGTGTCATTACGAAACTAGTCTCACTCTCACAATGCCTTCAGGTCACTGAGCATCTAGCACAGAGATAAACTGCAGGAGAATCCTCTCTGCTGGAGAAGAAAACATCATCCAGGAATCTGCTCCAGGAACTGCGGGAGCAAAGTGGTTATTGATGACTTTATATAGTAGCACTATCCAGGGTAATTTCTAAATGTATTTAAGTTCCAGTAAAGCCACTGTACAACTGATCTGACAGTAATTACATAGCAACAAACTCACTGCCTTACCTTGTTGGAGAAGCACCAGCACTGGAACTTCTGTTCTGCTCAGTGTCACTGCTGGATGAACACATCCGAAATGTTTAATGAGACAACCTGTTCTTCTCGTTTTTATCTTTAAAATGAATTGAAAGGGCTCCCAAGAGGCATAACCGTTCAAGAAGAGACCCTTTCATAGTCAGATTGCTTGTTTGATATCGTGGAGGCCACAACCAAGGGTCCAGGGGAGCCTCACCCTTTCTGGGTGGGCATGATAGCCCTCAATCCCCTCATCACACGGTGCTGTATGTGCACCGACTACACCCAAAACCTGTTAGTTATATGTGGCAAATTGATTTCTGTGTGTATATTCAATAGCCCAGTGTGAGGGAGCGTATTCATCTTTATGCTGCAAGTTGTTTGCTCTGTGTAAGTGACAGCAACAAGGTCAGTGGTGGCTTCATTCATGTTTCCAGCTTTTCTCCCCCCATTGTGGGAAATGCCGCTCTTCAGACTCGCTCATTGGTAATTCAGCAGTGCTCTAGTATCCCTCAGCACACATCAGTTCCTGAATTGCTCTCGCGGTGGGGAAGGTGCTCCAGCAGCTCAGGCTCGGCCTGCCATTAATCAAAGCCACTTCCAGTGGCCCACTCTAGAAAACACAAGCACTCGGCCCTGTCTCGAGCAGACAGCTCGACGATTTGTCTCCTTAGAGAAAGTCGACATTTTAATGTCTGCATTTTAATGGGAATGTGTAACACACGGCCCGTAGAGACTAATGGACCATTATCTTTCCACATTTGTTTTTCTCAATCCAGCCGGAATTGTTTTTTTTTTGTTGTTTTTTTTCCCCAGCCAGATGATTGAACGAATGGCCGGCGCCATGTGTATTCGTAACATTTGTATTCTTTCTCCGACGTTTATGCTTTTACGATATTTTTTTTTATTATTATTATGTCAAATGTATTTTTGTTAGCTGTGCTCATGGATCTCCAGCCGGACATCCATTGTGGGTTCTCCCGAACAATTTGCTAAGCTGTCATGAGATGGAATGTCTTTATAAGTGAGGCTTCTTTTTTTTCTATTACAATGGCCTCCGTTGTGTAAAAGTTGTGTAGAAATGGTATTGATTTCTTCACAGGATGCTGTTCAGCAGGTATTTTTCAGCCTCTTTGATCAGCCATCCTTTAGCATTAGGTGTCTTTTGCTTAAGCGGACCCTTGGATTTAGTGCAGGGTTTTTGTTGTTGGTTTTTTTTTAAGCGTCTAACTGCTGGGCCAGCTCGGCTGTGCTCTCTGCGGTTGAGTGGAGATTGTTTATGGGTGGCGGGGTTCAGTCAGACAAACTGCTACAGACTCTTGTGTTGTGGCTGCTGTGAGAAAGACACAGCAGATATTCCTGGGCAGTGAAATGCCTCTCCACTTGAGTAGCACATACAGGCCTAAGTCAATCATTTGCCATCGTTTTTAGTACAATATGAAAACACCACAACATAATAGAAAACGAATATGTGTTGCATGGAATCCTAAAAAGACAAAAACAAAACACAGGTGACCTCGTAATATATGAAGATGCCAAATGAAGATGCCAGGAATGGTGCAGCTACGTATTCAGTAGATGATTTAAGTGAAGTGTGCTAGACCTTCTTGAAGGAAAGAACCTCCAAACAAAATAAAGGTTCTACACCAACTGACCTTCTCAAGCTCTGCAGGCAGTGTTCTTCATAGTAAGGTTGGATGAGTGTCGCAGGTCAGACGTCTGCCTGTCGTCAGTGAGTCTGGTGCATTTTGTCACTTGACATGGCCAAGAACCGCCTACTTTGATAGTAAAGGCCTTTTGACTGACATGCTCGAACTGTCTCGCTCTGAAGGGCTCAGTCACGGCACGCAGAGCAGCCTGCTTGCAATCCTGTGTTTTCCATCAGACTGATAAAACCCACTGCATGAAAATGCGTACACAAGACTGTGCATAGAGCAACTGAATGCAACTGACCAAATCCTGATAGTTGATGGCAGTTTAGCCTACAATAGACTCTACTTGGATGCTAATGTCATTTTGAAGGAAAAAAATGGTGGTAAACAATTCAGTGATTCAATTTTAGTCATGAAGTATCACATATAAACATTAGAGTTTCCTAAATGTTCACTTTCCTGGACAGTAACATAACTGCCATGTTAACTAGCATCTCAATTAGCGGCTAATATTACTTTATAACTCGTCAGTTTGGGAATATTTTGTTAGGAGAACCACTGGACGTTAACAGTGTTACATGGAATCTCTGCAGAAAACAGTTTAGCAAGGGTGGTAATAGTAGTTGCAAGTACAACTCACCTTCACTCTGTATTCTAAACTGCATCTGGTCTGCCTAACACTGTGTAGGCCCCCATTGTGCTACCAAAGCAACTTTGACCCTTTGAGACATGGACTCCACAAGACTTCTGAAGGAATGCTGTGGTGTCTGGTGTCAAGACGTCAGCAGATCCTTTAAGTCCTTTAAGTTGTGAGGTCTTTCCAACTGATATCTGAGGGAACCTGGAGGTCTAGATAATTCCTTTAACACTTTGTCATGTTCCCAGAGATCCCAAACCACCGGTCCTTGAGTCATTGGCACCAGGTCACACAGAAAGATAGAATGAAATTATTTGATTGATTATCAAAGTCTTTCTTTTTTTTAAATGCTTGTCTCGGTCGCATGAGATGGTAGATCAAAAATTTTTTATTTTTGTTTTTATTTGCATCTATACCGGTCCATGAAAATATTGTTTAACATTAAACTTGTCAGTGGCAAAAAGAACATTGGGGGCTGTTGCCTTCAACATTCCTGAACATTTCTTTGTTGTGTAACACTATATAATCCTGCTGAAAGAGGCTACTGCCATTATGGAATATTCTTGACTTGTGATGGTGTACTTAAAATAGGTGGTACATGTCAAAGTAACTTTTACATTAATGCCAGTATCCAAGGTTTCTTACCATGTTATCATGACAAAGCATGAACTTTCCAGCAATTTGTACTGCAGTAGCTATTCTCCAGGACCAGACAGGCTAGCTTTCGCTTCTTACATCCATCAGTGAACATAAGGTGCCTAGGACCCCGCTGCCAGCTCACTGGTTGGCTTTAACTTGGAACACTTTTGGTAGATATTAATCACAACATGCCACAAACTCCCCACAAGACCTGTCGTTTCGGAGCTCTGATGCAGTCGTTTAGCGAACACCTTTTTTACCTTGTCAACGCTTGCCCATTCTACTACAGTACCTGCAAGGACTGACTGTTCACTTGCTGCCTAACATATCCCCCCATTGACAAGTGCCACTGTACTGAGATGATAAGTGCACTCTCAGTTGTTTCAATATTGTGACTGATTGGTGTAGGTGTAGTACTTTAGCTGGTATCTAGCTATTTGTGTAGCTTATCATTAAGTGAAACATTTATTTATATACAGTTAGTATTTAAGTGACCATAAAAAACCAAATGAAAAAATACATGATATTTACAGTTTGATATTGACAGTTTGACAGCATTTGTAAATATCAGTTATTGACCCAAGATTATGCTTTGTATTTCTTAATTCGGTTCCTGATTACCTACTGCACAGCCTGGTGTCATGTATGTCTTGCTTCAACGCAACGGTTCCAGCCCATCAGCTGATTGTGGAGTCCTTCATTCTGACCTTTAATT
>JBBKCR010000001.1:16331359-16349158 GCA_037577295.1 Ladigesia roloffi
ATAATAATAATAATAATAATAATAATAATAATAATAATAATAATAATAATAATAATAATAATAATAATAATAAATTTAATTTCACTTTCACGAAGTAATGAAGTAATGCAATTAAAGAATCAATACATTAAATAAGAAGATACTATAATACCAGATGAAATAGAGAAGAAAGCAGAAAATGAAGAAAACACCTGGCGAATGAAGAATAAATTGAATAAACTGAAAAATATCTTAACTTCCATCCCAATGCTGCAGTTACATGTATCGTTGAAGAATGCCAGTGTTTGCTGCTCTGCAGCTGATTTGAGTTTAAATCATGTAACAGTTGAAAATCATGCAAGTCAATAAAATACATTGTTTTACTGTCTGTGGCAGTGCAACGATATAAATCAAAATCACATCTGAACTGTTTTGGCTCCCTAAAAAATCGGGATCAGCCACAACATTTTCGTATCAGACGAGCCTTTGTGGATTTGCATACCATAATTCATGCTGTCCTATTTAGGCTTGTTTTGTTTTGTAGGAGTTCAAGTGTTGGAACCCTGTAGTTTGTGTTGAGATTTTTCTTCCTCTGATGGTGTGTCATGAGTCTGGAAACACATGTGCAGCTTCACGTTGCTCTGGGGCAGCACTACAAGAATGAAAAGAAAAAGAATAAGGGTATGTGGGGAAGAGGCTAAATTTAGGTGCTAGCTGGCTGGCTTCCTCGAGCTTGTGGGCGTTTTAATGACTCATAATAAAGCCATTTAGAGGCAGCTGAGCGAAAATAGATACTTGACGAGCCTTGGGTCATTATAGATTTAGATTTTATTGACTTTTTTATTTATTTATTTTTTGCCAAAAGCTGGCGGGATGTTCTGAGGCTGGATGTTAGACAGAAAAGGATAGGCAGTGGAAGGCTGCCTTGCTCTAATCTAACGCAACAGACTGATCTCTGTCTGCTACGTGTGCTGTATCTCTGAAGCGGAGTCACGTTGAGCGGAGGCAAGGGGAGAGACTGGGTCAGGGCTGTTTTGCTGTTAGCATGTGAAAACAGCAACATTTCACCTGCGGAACATAATGGAGGAACAGAGTGGCAGAACTGGTTAATGTCAGGTAGTGTTCCTTCATTAGAGCAGTAAAGAATGGTGCTAAAAGACATTCTGAACCCTTAAGAATGCCGTTATTTTATCACTTACAACTCCAGTGATGTTGAGACCCACAAATATTGATTGAAGGCTGCATTCATGCAGTAAAGTTGAAAGGAATTAGATATTTCAAGCAACTGGGTAATTAAAAATATGAAAAACCACTTGACACAAATTTTCCCTTTATTCTAATTCTGGCACATCAGCGAGACATGTTAAAGTAAAGACACATTACTTACACCTTAGAGCTCTGTTGCTCCACATCAGAATCTCAAATAGACATGATATAACAACTGTCATCTATAAAGATATACAAGAGAACACTACTTGTCCAAATGTGTCTTGACTGAATGACTGCATTTGGAGTCATTGGGAAAATTGTGCCAAATAGATTTCTCCAGTGAACTGTTGCTTTCATTTTTGGCACAAATACATGATTTCAAACCAGTGTTTGTGTTTAATAGACTCATGTGAGAGCTTCAGCCTGCAGCCTGTACCTTTGTTCAAAGGACTTGTTCAGGAGACCGAAAGGACTTTCGCGTTCCATTGGTTTGCGTCCCGAACCTCACAGCCCAATTAAGAACACGTTTTTTTTTTCAAGATTGTGGTGTGGTTCATTCAGTGTGGTTGCTTAAATTAAGGACATTTCATGGCCTACTTCACTGTTTATGTGGCAGACTAGGCCAGCTCTACAGGTGGCTGGGACACTATTAATAGCCCCCTGCCTCAGACGCTGGGTTGAGAGAGAGATGCACATCATTATTAGACTCACCCGCACTAGTTCTCTTTCACCAGGCCTAAATCCCATTCTCTCATGTGGCCTCGAATGAGATGTGTGACTGTCTCTTGCATATCCAGACATGTGGCCTGTATGTGTCCTTAACTGTGGAAGATTTGGGATGTCATCTTCTGCTCTGACCTGCTATGATCCATTAACCTGCAGTGGGAACGTCTCGTTCTTCTTTTCAAAGACATCACATTTATGGAGTGGACTTGCGGATGTTTATAGAAATCTTTGTCAGCATTGGTAAAAAAAATCCCATTCAACCTATGATTCACACTGGACTACAGTGTACTGTTTACAGTTATTACCTGACATTGGGTTTCTGCATTATGCTACCAAATTAGCATGCTGTAGCTAATTGGAACTAGGCAAATTGTGAAAAAAGAGCCAAATATCAATAATATCAACATTAGCTCAATATCGTGGGTCAAAGCTGGTGGCCAAGTTGTTAGCGAGTTGCTCCTGTGATCAGAAGGTTGTGGGCTTGAATCCCAGGACTGCTGGTGGCACCACTGTAGCACCTTTGAGTAAGGTACCATCCTCACACACTGCTCACTGGGTGCTGGGTTCTTGACTGCCCTCTGCTTCACATGGTGAATGGTTAAAATACAAAGAATTTCACACAAAATACAGAGTGCTGTTCACACATGACTATTAACTTCAGTTTTTCTTCAGACCTTCTGTAAAGCAGTAGGTGCTAATAGAGGGCACGTGTGCAGAACATGGGAACCATGATATATGCAATCCACCAAAAAGTAAAGTTTTTAGGCTTTGAGAGCAAGAACTCGAGGCTGTCAAAAGTCAGCATGAAGGTACATGCAGTCATGGTTTCATATCCTGGAGGATGTATGGCTGTTTGTTCGCTTCTGACTAGTTTGTGGACTTTTATGAAAGCGAGGCGAGAGAGAGCTGGCAGCTATTGTTTGATAGAAGAACATTTCTCTGGTTCTGTCAAGAGACTTTGTGTCACTGCTCTCCGTTGGTGTGTGTAGGGGGGAATAAAGGAGGTTTTTTTTTTTTTTAATATCAAAAACAATTCCCTCTGTGAGAAGTGATGCCAACCCTTTAAAGGACAACACTGACATTTTGGTAAATAATCTCATGTTTCACTTGCTTGACATGCAGTAAATGCATGCAGGCAGTTCAGAAGTGAACAGGACTTTTTTTTTTTCTTTATTTGCGCCTGAGAAATTTACAGAAGTAGATCATCTTTATAACTGCAGCCTGGAGCACGGAGTGTATTGGCCCACAAAACATAAATGTTTTTCTAAAAGATGTCAAGTCTCCAGTACACAAACACACGTCTCAAGGATCTTTATATACACTGGTGACCACCTAAATACTCGGGTATAAAAACTCCACACAGAGCCAAGACTGCAGAAGTATTTCTCTTTTTTTTTTGGCAACATTAATATTTTAGCATGGGTCTTCCTCAGTTTTTTGGCATGACTAATTAATTCAGAATTAGGCTGAAAATGTTTTTTTTCCTGCACTTTGACGCAATGAAGGGAAACAGCCTTTTTGATCAGATATCCATTCAGTTCATGGGAGCAATTTCTGCATAGAATCAAATAGAAGGTCTGTCTTGCATACTGATTACATTTTGCATCTCTGATTTATTGTTTGGGATTATGTTGTGAAGTTTTGATAGGAGAGCTAGAAATAGTCCGAAATAATAGGCTTCATATCCAGGACATTCCATTGAATCATAATCAAGGGATGCATTTTGTTATAACTGGTTATATGTATCAACATGGTGCAGATTTCACAAAATCGGACAAAAACATACAAATTTTGATGTTGCATTTCTTGTATATCAGTGCACTACACATATGAGTGCATCCCTATTCCTAATCACAAACCACAGCATGAATCAGAGGACACCCAGTAAGATACATCACCAGATCTTAATGACTAGATTCATTAATAATGAATAAATTATGAATGCCGTAATTAATGTGTCACGGAGTTGTAAAGTGTTTCCCAATATCCATTCCTGTACATTTCAGAAATGGATATATTTGCAAGTATTGTCCATAAAGCAAGGTTAAGCTTATGCATTTGAGTTCATGTGCTGTTATATGGTACTGAATTGAAAATGCTGTATTCAGGTTCTTGTTCTCACGAAGTACTCTGTTGCCTGTGTTGCAGCTGGACCAAAAGCACTGGTGTGTGATCAGTGTGGAGCTCAGTTCTCTAAGGAGGATGATTTGGAGGCTCATCGGCAGACACACACAGGTAAGAAGCATCTCCTTGTTCAGTCAAGCCTTCACCTGCCTGCTTTCTCAACTCATCCAGCGACAGTCCTCTGCTCTCACAGAAGCACACGCCCCATTTCTTGCGGAATGACGCATCTCATAGTGGACACTCGAGCTCCGTTCTGGGCCTTGGTTTAATAGGCACGGATGTTTACAGTGCTGTGGTGATGATGCTGTATAATTCAGCAGAGCACGAGGAGCAGAGGGCTCTAAGATTTCAGAGGGCCAAGCTCTGGCAGAGGGCAGGGCAGCGTGCTGTGGGGCAGAGCCTCGTGGGCCATGGCAGGGCCATATTTCAGCACTCCATCACTCTGTGTCAGGATGTGGCATGCACAGGGGCCGGGTGCGTGAGAGCACACAACGCCTCAGTTACCCACACCTCTGAGTCACCACATCTCTGGCATGATCATTCACCCAGCACCCAACAGCACTGTGCTTCTGACCTTATACGATCGATGAGAATACTTATGATGGCTACGCCACATGGTTTTTTATAGGCTTGAAAGATAAAGCTAGTCTATTAAAGAGCCCATATTTTGGCATAGCAAGCCCTTCACCCTATACGGATCATACATCCAAATGATGAGTAAGCTGCAAAGAATCCATTCTGAATACACCGTGACTGTGATGTCACAACCATGAACTGTTTACATTCACAGCTATATTTAGGAGAAGTTGCCCCATTTATATCGAAGTTATACGCTGTGTTGTCACTGCAGACAGTCTGAAATAAAAGTTACATGCATCAACTTCAGCAGAAGAGGAGCAGCACAAACTAGGAAAACAATAAAGGAACATTGTCTATTGTAGCCAGTCAGTTGGGTGATTTTAGTATTGCTACATTACAGGTGACTTGTTTGCTACATTAGTCTCACAGCATCAGCTCAGAATTTGACACCAAATGTTTTGCGGTTATGCAACACAGTCTATGTTTAATGACTGGCAGTTTTTATTTATCTACCTTAGATCTCAGTCACTGTTTTGGGTCATTCATTACTGAGTAAACAGCACAGCATGTCCTGCACTGCACTGTACCTTTGGTGTAAACATGTTATCAACTTTGCCCTCTTGGTAGAGGATTGCGTAGGAACATACACCCAAACAAATACACACAGAGATCACTGTAACAGTACCTTCTGATCGCTGAAGGACTGACCTCCAGCTTTCTGTCCTCTAACTGCGTGTGTTATACTCTGTATCCCTCTCTTCCTCTCCTGCCACCCGGCTGTCCCGTAGTAGCGGGTGCAGACAGTAGAATGAGTGCCTTCACAGGTATTCCAGACTGCACTAATTAATATGCTCTCTGGGTATAAAAATGTTCAATGGGGCTAATGATCCACATGTTGAAGCTATATAAAGGTTGAGTCCTAATTAAAGCAAGCTGCCATCTTTTTTTTTATGAGCATGAATTTGAAGAGCTAATCATCTTTATGGCAGCCAGCTTATTAACTCATTAGAAGGTATTTAATTTTGTACTAGGCACACTTTGGAGCTGGACGCTTAGGTCTTGCTCCTGTTTTTTTTTGTTTTTTTTTTACTTTCGCCCATTCCAGTACAGTGAGATCAGGGCATGATATCTGTCGCCCGCCTCTCCGAAGGGAGAAAGACGATAACCCTTTCTAAAACTTTGGCATGTAACTGTAACTCCGTGTGGCACACACTGCATCAATAGTTAATGCGTGTGGACATAGGGCTGGTGTTAACGATGCCCAGAAGTTTCTGCCTCCTCTCCTGAACTTGTAAACATCCAGTTCTCTGTTTCAACTTGGCAGCACATACAGTGACGGTTACAGCGGGGCACAGCTCACTCACTCTTTTTTTTTTTTTTTTGGAAAGGCTGTTTAATGTTGGTCCATAGCCACGAACACATTCTTGTGGATGTGAGTGATTTGAGCTGCTTCACTTTTTTTCTCTCTTTTAGATCCTCCTGCTCCAGCGTGTCGCTAGAGACATTTTAGTGTTGCTCTGCAAACCAAGCATCCCCCCCACACACACACCCCCCACACCATCCCCCAATATTTGACTCAAAAACCCCTATAGAGTTATACAGAGTTACAATGTTATACAACAGGCGCCGGCGTTCCGGCGTAATGGAGATTGTTTTGGAATATCCACGCATAGGAAAAGGTCAGAGGTCAATGTCCAGCTGTAGCTTTTTGGGTTGCAAAGTAGATTGGGGGGAGGGTCAAGGCAGGCCGGCCCTGTGGCTTTTGGTGCCAGGGCAGGCCGAGAAAAACAACATCATGCGCTGTTGTTTACACTCGCTGCCACAGCACTGTCACAGACTCTCCGCTGACCTACTTAAAGGCCGTCCCAAAAATAAAACCCCCTGCTAACGTCTCAGGACCGCTCTACTGGCGGGCACTCTCTCAAAAAGCAGGCCAGGACATTGCTGCAGTCATTTTTTCTCCCCCAGCTCAGCTTCGTCACAAAGTGCTGCTGCATCGCATCTCCAACAGAGAAGAAAGATTTAAGGCAATCCCCCCTCTGCCCCTCAGATCAGCATACAAATTACTGAACACTCTGTGACTGTAGCCCTGAAGGAGAATCCTCAGATGGGGAGGCTTTGTGTATAGGCTTTTAGCCTATGCTCGCATTTTTGTGCTCCTACTTATAGTAAATTCATAGATGTCACAGAATTCGGGGAATTATGTTATTGGACTCACATCACTGTAAACTGAATTTCCCTGAATGTGGATACAGTTTAGTTTGGTCTTATAATTCCCCACTCCATATGTGGAAGTCACTTGCGATATCACAAAAGCCAATTCATTTACATCCAGCTTTTCATTTCACACCAGTTTTGTCCATCCACACACACACTGAAGCTATTAGAAGTGTTTGACCCCAGACAACCTTTTGAATGAGGCATAGCTTGGGGCAGCCAATCAGGACAGAGGTCTTTAACATATACAAAAACTCATATCATTAAAGGACCTCCGCGAAGCGAAAACATACGATATAACAACAATGCAGGGTATGGGCCCTTTAAGGTGGAGTAACTCGCTGGCAACTAGCTTTGACTCCATTGAACTGGGCCACCGAATAAACAGTGGTTAAACACAAGCTACGTATCTCTTGTTGTGTTAATTATTAAGCGAGCCGTTCTTCACTCCAGTAGATTAGCCTGACGGCCTCCCTTGCTCAACTGCCCACAAAGAGAGGTGCGGGGTCATACGAGGTACAGCCGACATCTGCCAGTGTCTGCCCATGTCAACACATCCAGTCTCTGTGGATGCTGCAGGGCGTATGGCGTGCAGATCTGCAGGTTTTTTTGGGGTTTTTTTTTTTTGGTGAAACAGTGACTGCTTTACTGGGACAGCATGCTCAAGCACACAGTAGAGTTGATTTAAGTACAGTCCTATAACAATCTTTTTGTCATTATTAGAGATGATGACCACATGAGTAAGCATATCGAGAGAACATCTCCCCACTGCTGTTACTGTTGTTGATGTTGTTGTTGTTGTTAGAGATGACACAGTATATTTTTGGAAGATACTGATAAAAAAAAGATTCTTAGCACTTCACATACATTGAGCATAGTCTGTCACGGTAAGACTTCTCATACACTCTACTACCAGAGGTTCTAGCAGCAGTAGTAATAGTAGCAGGAGCCGTAGTGTTAAAGGCTTCAGCAGCAGAGCACTTCTAATAGTAGTAGTGGTAGCAATAGTTAGGTTTGCAAAGGGGAATTTCCACAAACTATCCATGGGAACTTTAGTTTGGAAATTTTGGAAATATACCAAATTGGAAACTTTCCATGGGAATTGTGGAAATGTTTGATGATTAATGGGAACATATGTGAATTATGGTGCCTTCACATTCTATGTTAATTATGGTAAATACCAGAAAACAACTTGAAAACTGCACATGAACTGCTCCTCGTGTCTTATTTTCCACTGGGGAATCAGGATAATTTTTTTATAAACAAGTTGCAAAGATAAAATCAACTTTTACCTTTTAACATGGCAGAGAGTAAAGAAAAACTCATGATTGGCAAGCATTGCACCCTTATAAATGTTTGTTTTTTGGTGTTGTTAGCTAGTTGTTTGCAGGCAATACAATGTTGGACATACATCATCCTCTTGTTGTTATAGTAGATGAATTAGTAAGTCTAAATTTGTTTTGCCCAAAAGTAACAAACTGTGGGTCCGCCATGTTAGATATAAGAAGCAACTTTCCATTCCCAAAAATGTCCCATTCAGCATGTCAAAAAAAAAATTCTGAACATATTGTATGTTCTTCAAACTATTTTAAAACTGATGTATGTAATCTTGTATGGTTACATAAAATGATCTATCAGAAGGCAGAGAAACTGAATTACATTTACATGAGCTAGCATAATGACAAGCTAGCCTCTTTAATGAAATTGTGCTAGCTTGCTTACTTTTAGCATAATTGGTTTACCAGTTACCTGGCTACTGTATGAATTTCTAGTTAATCTTTCTAGTTAATCACTTCTCTCATAATATATTGAAACTTACATGACTTCATGTAGTACTTGGGCTACATACATAGATACAATTATGTCTGTATCTGTGCTGTTGGCTCAAAAAAGTAGCTTCTGTCATTCAGAATTCTAGAAATCATTTTGCATGAAATGGAGGAATGCACAATGCACATAGAGGGCGTTTCCTAAATAGCCCCACAGTGTGCCATGTGCCTGTGATTGAGGAATAGCATAGATGCTCAAATGTATTTGCATTTGCTTAGATTATGCTACAATATATGTTTCACCATTTATATTTGATGAAAACAAACTTCCAGTTTATTCCTGTTAATTCCCATAAATTCTCGTTCGTTCTAATGGAAAATTTCCCACTTTAAAAATTCATAGGATTTTGCATCCCTTGCAGTAGTAAATGTAAAAATAGTAGTAATACTAGCAGTGTTACTGCTAGTGGTAGTAGTAGTAGTTGCTGTTTTTGTTTTAGCCTTAGCAGACATAGAGGTTGCATTAGTAGTTGTAGTAGCAGTATCAATAGTAGTTGCAGTATTATTATTAGTAGTAGTAGTGGTAGATATATTAGCAGCAGCGGTAGAAGTAGTAGTAATAGATGTAGATGTTGTATTATTTGTAGTAATAGTTGTCGTTGTACTAGTAGTGGTCATATCTGATGCAAAGTTGGAAAGAATCCACATTTTCAAAAACATAATTTGATTCATTATTAGAAGTGTGCAACTTCCATTTTCCATAGAGCCCATATAAGTAAACAAAGCTGCGATTTACCTTTTTCAATTTGATGTAATCAAGAAAAAATATAGAACAGAGGTAATTTATATTTATCAATTTTAAAGACACAGTAACAAAGACATCCAGTTTAATCATAAAGGATAATGAAGAATGGAAAAGGGTAGTCCCAAGATATTATTATTTTGAATTTCTCAGCATTTTTAATATGTCCTTTCCTTAACTGTTGCTTTCCTATTGCAGTAATACTGAAGATCCTCTCAGTTTTGGTGGAACGGTGCTTTGCTCTCCAGTGGGCTTATTGTAGCTGAATAAACTGCCCAGAGTAGCCCTCCATAAAGCTAAACCCCCTGCGGCCTCACCTGTGGAAATGATTGGCCCTTGCTACCGCAGATTACCCAGCATGCTCCTCAACACACAGTGACCTGCTCCTATTGTACTATTTGCTGTGTATAAAGGGTCTTAAATCCTTTTCAGCCCCTTTGCTGCAAGCGGGAGGTCTACAACACAATTGTTATCTCACCATGTCCGCCGGATAGGTCAAAGGGGAACTATCCATCCGTGCGGATTTTCTATACCAAATTCTCTTGCATCCCCCTACTTTTCACAAGGCTGAACACTAGAACACCCACGTCCCATCCCTCCGACTGTAGCCCAGTGATACAGCATGTAATTAGATTGCCGGGTTGTTTGAAAAGGCCTTTAAGAAGATCTTTATTGAATAAATATTGATGTCCTTTGTGTATTTTACAGTGTAAATAAGGCTCCAATTTGCAGTGTGGGAATAATGTTGTTTATATGCGGACAAAGACGAGCCTGACTTCACAATGAATGGAGAGATTAAGAACACCTAAGCCACAGAGGGGATGTGATCACTCTGCAAAAGTTAGATTTGGCACATGAAAGCATCTTAAATGTAGAAAATATACATAATATTTGGCACCATGAGATTCTTTCCTCCAAGTCTAAAATGTCTCATCAATCTAATGTGAATGTAACAAGATGTTCTGAGTTTATTGGTAGAATCTGGCAATGTTATGTTGGAGCTTCTCACTTGATTTTTTTTAAATCATTTTGTAAAGTGAATAGCATATAATATGTAGCAAATTATTTTAGTCCATGTTATTTTTAAAGACGCATTATTGTCCACATAATTTTTTAGAAAGTGCAGTACAGTTGGTAAAATCGGGTAAATTGCCTAGTTGTAGTTTGAATGTTTCTTTTAATTAACAGAATCTCACAATTAGAACTAATATATACCTTGTCCACAGTTAAGATGCTTTCATTCACCATGATATCTTTCTTTGCAGTACATGACTGGTTCATCTCAGATGAACCATCTATCAAATAATGAGGAGTAAATATTTTTTGGTGCTTATTGCTTTCCTCTTCACCGTTTAGAGGAAATCGAAAGAGGGGTTGTTGTCACTTGCTCCCTATTATTAAGGGGGAATTCCAAAAATTATACAAAATTCAGGACAGCAATGTCTACAGCACACATATGATTAAGATTGTGGTGAAAAAACCTTTAATAAACTTTAATTAAAAAAACACATGTGTACTCGTGTACACTATTTGTAACCATTTAATGAAACAATTAAAAAAATATGCCATAAAGACTTTAGAGGTCTAGTTCAAGACACCACTACTGTGAACAGCTTTGTCTCATATTTAGTTTTGCTAAACTGTAGAGTTTCAAACCAAACGACTCTCAATGCGTAACTATTGTAAGCATCTAATGAGGCAGAAGTGCTAAATAAAGGGTGGAGTTCCCCATGAACCTTAATCCAGTTTTATAGGTTAAAAGAGGAGAAGCACCAAATATAACGTTCCTGTCAGGGTTGTGGAATGAGCCTCCAGCGATGGAGCCGGTTTGGTTTTTGTTAGAGATGGCCTTGTGTGCCCTGGCTAAAACAGCCTGGAGCAGGTGAGGAGCCCGCAGCTATGTCTCAGCTGAGCGTCTGGTCATATTCAGGCACTCACATGCATAGTTTCGCAGCCAGAGCGCCAAGCTTATTTACCTAACCTTCATGTTTCCACAGGCTGTCTCACCACAGCCCTTTCAGCCAAATCAGGCCGAGCAGAGACGTTCTCCTCTCTGCATGTATTGGATAGAAGGATGGTTGCATCAGATTTGCTTGATTTTTTTTTTTCTTCCACGCCTCAGTGAGTCGACACTCCTCGGCAGTGCTTCCTTAATCCGGCGCATCTGATGCACCAGTTGATTCAAGTTTTTTGTGGTTTATTTTCCACCACGCTGAGCTCCAGAACTGTTTGCTTGATGGGATGACCTTTGGTGTTTCCTCTCTTTTTTGGAAGCCGAAAAGAGAACCGAACGTAAAGCACAGATGCGCATGCTCACGTTTAAATATTCTAACAGGCCTTCTAATTGCCCGGAATTCTTCTGAAACAAAATGCTCAAAGAAACCTTTTCTATTTTGTTAACGTAATTATATTTAATGACATGTTTATTTGCATTCTCAAAATTGGATCGACAACACATGTTGACAGCACGCATTTCTGTGTCAGGTTGGGACACAGATGTTTTCAGGACATCTGTTTTTGATTTACCGAGTGTCCAGAGCACTCTACTCGGCCTACTCAGTGAAATAAACTTCCTTTTGAAAGAGAAAGCATCTGAATAGGAACGTCACACATGTGGTATGTCTTTAACTCTGATTAAACAGGAGGTGTGACAATATAATTCAGTTAACAATACTGGTTAAACAATTCCGTATTCTCATGATGTCTGGAAACTAGTTGAAACTGGCTATAATAATGTTGCACAACCTAATAGCTATGGTAGAACTGGATGGCAGGAGGATTGTAGTGCATGACAAGAACATATTTGGCTGGCTTTTAGTGAATGTAGTAAATTTGTTTAATCAAAGATGTTGATTTTATTGCAAAAATGGCTCTGCAAAATAAACCACTGCACTTTAATTTAAATCGGCCTTTCTTTGAGGATGACAACTCTTAGTTAAATTTCTACACAAGCAGCTCATTCATGAGGGACTGATTAGTGATCACCAGAATCTTATTTCACGAGGAAAAGTATAAAACAAAGCTGGAATCAACACTCTCCTCTCACAGTGAGACCAGTTGGAAGGCTGGAAATCACTAAAATCAAAAGTAATAATTATTGCCATGTTGTTTAAGGGTAATCAGGAGATACGTTTTTTTTTTTTTATTAGTTCTGTAAACACTGCATCATTTCTGTTATTTTGAGGTTTCCTTTACAATGACACTTTAAAGAACAATACATTTATTTGCAAATTAAAACAAATATTGTCCTTAAAAACTGAGACAAAGCTGTTCAGGTCAGTACTTGTTCAGTTTCTCAAGTTTTACCTTTTATAGGTACATGTTTGCAGTGGTCTCTTATTGTTTTGGTATAAAGTGAACCATTCTGGTTCTGCCTCAGCAAACCACAACCTTGGTTATGTCCTCCATGTTGGTCAGTCGGTTCGGTTCGGACCACAGAGGTAAGTAAGAATGCGAGTTTCGATTGCTACCTCGCCTAGAGTTAATGGCTGTGACTGGGGTAGTCTCGGACCCGACCAAGGCCACCGCAGCCACAGGTGAAGTTTGTTTTTCTGACAGGAGTCGAGCACTTCCCTCTCATCAGACTTCAGTTTAAATCAATAATAAGCACTTACTGATGCTCTGACTGAGCGGGTTTACCCGGAAACTCATTGCATCAAACAATAACGCCGGTTTCATGTGGTAAAATATACATTATCATTCAGAAACCTCCAATTCCACATGCTGATACATTTTACTGGCCAATATGAACACGCATGCTCTGACAACGTCTCTGTATGTGTTCTGTGAAGGTTTTTGTTTTAAGCTTTTTGTCCCTAGCCAAAATAGAATAATGGCTTTTGAATTTCTTCATTCAGAAACCTCCAATTCCACATGCTGATACGTTTTACTGCCCAATATGAACATATGCGTGCTCCATGACTCTTCTGGCAACGTCTCTGAATGTTTTCTGTGAAGGTTTTTGTTTTAAGCTTTTTGTCCTTAGTCAAAAAAGAAAAAAGGGCTTTTTAATTTCTTGAGGACTGTCTTGCTAGTCACTTTTTGTTCTTGTAGTAGGCGCGATCGGTTTCACTGGCGAAATGGAAATGTGGTAAAGAACTCATTAGGAATGTGTGGCTGGGTTACGAAACGTGTGGGAACAGGATTAGCCCTGTAGCTTCCACGCCAATTCGGCACTTTTGAGTCGCTGCTCTCCAGGGGTCGTGGGGTCATCTGACCAGTGTGAAAAGCAAATCCCCTGCCTTTTGTACAGTGAAGGGCCAGTGAGAAGTCTCGCTTCAGCTGGCTTTTCTGCTTAGCCTGGGAAAAATGGAGGAGGCTGTACATGTCAATTAGGACTGAACTTTAGCCCCTTTTAAGGATTTCTCACACGCTTTAGCCGGCATCCATACCAAACTGAGCGCAGAATGATGATCTTTGGGGGAGAATTCAAAATAAATCTAACTCCTGAGACTGATGCAATTTAGGTATTTAATTGAATCCTTGTAATAGAACGCCTTCCTTTTCGCATTTTGAAAAGCTGGCCTAAACAAGACTGGACATGTTGTTCCACAAGTGTTTTTGTTTCTATTTTTTCACTGAGCCAGTTTAATTACAGGCTTTAGTTAGGCTTTAAAATATAAATAGGAGCTTCTGCTTTCATAATGAACTGCCGTTCCAGTGGCCATTTGAAAAACTGTACACAAATATGACACGGAAATCATCTCGCAGTGACTTCAAATAATAGCCTAATGAGTCATGGTGTGTGTGTTTGTGCGAGATGTTTGTTACTGATGCTGTGTGATGGGGTCATGTGAGGTCCGCCTGGAGAGTCTGTGGCGTAACACTGTCACACTGGGCTCCCCCTGCTGGACACATGGAGCTCCATGCTCAACAAGTGCTTCAGCATTATAATCGAATAAATAACATGAACAGTCGGGATTAATCATTGACATCAGGCCTCAAGTCCAGCCAGTGTTCATGGGACATGCCTGAGTGCATACTGAATTGTCCTGTTGTGGCCTCTGAATGTTTTGATTTTGAGAAATGATTAATCACACAGAATATGATGAATATACAAAGACAGAGGCTCTCTCTGAGGTGCTCTTGTGCTTTTGAAAATCTAGTAAGCACCTGTTTCCTGTGACCTGGGGCTCATTACGAGCCGTGAAAGGAAGCTTGTTCTGCTGGAATACTGATGTCCTACAGAGACTTACTGTCTCTCTCTCTCTCTCTCTTTCTCTCTCTCTCTCTCTTTCTCTCTCTCTCTCTCTCTTTCTCTCTCTCTCTCTCTCTCTCTCTCTCTCTCTCTCTCTCTCTCCCTTTTTCTCTCTCTCACAACACCCCCCTTCATATTAGGCTTTTTCGCATTCTTGTCTATTTTTCTATTTCTCTGTCATTCTCTGTCTCTCTCCCTTTTTCTCTCCCTCCCTTTCTTACCTTCTCTTTCAGCGTTATTTTTCCCTGTCTTTTTTTTTTCTCATTCTCTCTTTCTTTACTCTTTTCATTCTCAATCTTTTGTACATTCTCCGCACTCGCTCTCTCTCTGTCATTGGCCTTTTCTCTCTGTGTCCTTTCTATCTCTCTCGCTCTCTCTTGCTCTCTCAATTTCTCTTTCTCTCTCTCTCTCTGTCTCATTTGGTTTCTCTCTCTCTCTCTCAAGTTACAGGTCTGAATTAAAGACTTATATTTTAATTTACTTTACTTTCACATTATCGATTTAAAATTGAGTCCTCGGAGTTAGAATGTGTTTTTAATCCCTCATTCGCATTCTTTCCCGGTATTTTTTCAATTATCTGTAATTGTCCACAATTGTTCGCCGTTCCGGCAACTGACTTTGAGGAAACAAAAACACGCCGCCACACTGCTCTCATTGTCTTGTCTGATGAGACGCAGCGGAGAGTCCTTTTGTTGGGCAGAAAAAGCCACCTCAGCAGCTTTATACTTCAAAAGAAAGGGCCTGAAGTACGTGAAAGAGCTGGACCCGCCAATCAGGCCAATAATAGGGCAGGGCAACGTTCAGGACAGCGCCCACCCCACGACTCAATGTCCAGATGGCCTCTCGAATAAATCATAGCCAAAAGTACAATGCATTCCTGCACAGAGGCTTCAGTCGCCAACATTAGAGCTCACGGATGACTCTTTACTCGCCAAATTAGGTAAAGCGGTCAGCCTGATATGAATGGCCCCTGAGGAGGCAGCGAGAGGACAGTGTGTTTTACATGTTGGGGGGGGGGTGAATCTGGCATAAGAGTAATATTGATAATCTTAAGAAAAGCATATGCTAGATTTGAAGAGGTTCGTTCCAATGTGATATAAACAATTTTGAATACAAAATGTTTTTAACAAAGCATACCAGCTAACATTTCATGCAAAACACAGTAATTATTTTATTTAGTTTTTTCTAGATACATAGTCACCATTTCATGAGTAGATAATAATGAATGACTACATCACAGAAATCTTTAAAAACTCAAGAACGATTATTAACCTTGGTCTTGTATAATGCTTAAATATTAATATGGCAATTTATGGCAATAAAATCGTTATGAGCGTCATCATATCGCTCACTTTTAAATGTGAGAGAAAAAAGCAGTTCTTTTGCAAGAAAGGGAGGAAACTCCCCTGACTGAACTGCTTGTTCGGTTTTCAATTCCTGTGTAATTTCAATTCTGATACACTCCTTTTACACTCCATTCTGTTTGAAACATGCTCTGGCTTGACGTATATTGCTCCTAAACCATAGAGCGAGTAAATCAGACACAGGTTCGATGATACATCAGAATGGCTGTGGCTGGGTAAAGCTGGCGCCAGCTGAAGGGGGCCAAGCATGTTTACTCTCAACGTATCCATCCCAGTTAAGTTAATGGAATTCCAGACCGTCTCTCTGACAGCTCTCCCTCTCCATATGAATCATCTGTATCTCATTCCCCACACTAATTCCAATTTAATTGCCTGTTGCCCACAGGCACTTCAATGGCAGTAACAAATGGTTTGATTTTGTAGTCCTCATCAGACGGCATTTTAAATGCAACACGCTAACCCCACTCGAATGCCAATGAAGCAGTGGCACAGGCTCCTGTTTACTAATCATTCCCTCTCTTACACTCGGCCTCTCTCCCCTCCTCATATCTGATTAAAGAGGATTTGTAGGACTGCGAAGGAGCAGGCAGGCTCGCTCACGCTCTTGTAAACGATCTCCAGCCAGAGGAGGCTGTTTGTTTCGATATAAACATTGGACACATTCGCTCCCTTTGTCATGATTCAATATAACTGTTTGATTAAGAGTGTCCCGCCACTGCCTTTATAGGCCTTCATGTAGTTAAAGAGGTCTGTGGTGGAAAAGCTCACAATCAATATCAACATGCATTTTCAACCTTATGTTTGGATGATAGAACCTAACCCAGCTGGCATTCGACCGACCTTAAATGTTTAAATGTGGTTGAAATAATGTCCGTTTATGAAAAAACATTAATTCAACGTCAAAACAACGTTGAATACCAAATGGTTGAAATGGTGTTGTTAACCAACTATGGATTCAACATAGAAATATAAATACAATTTGAGTTGTACGTCAAATCAACGTTGGAATAACGTTGATTTTCCAACGTTGATTAGATTTGCAAAATCTAAACAAAATCCAACGTTTATCCAACACCTGACACCTGACGCACCTGACGGTGATTCAACGCTGACTCCACGTTAAAATGCCAGCTGGGTAAGGTCTGGATCTCTGATGCCACAGTGGTTTGATTTTGGTGCAATCCCAGAATTCACCATGTTTTGAACTAGCGCTAATTCTAGTCATTATTATTTACAGTAATTGTAAAATAATTTTCTTGCTATATTAACATCTCGTTACTGATTTAGACTAGATTTCAGGGGCAATTTCAGGTTGAGCGACTGTTTATAGAGTGAATAAAAGCTTGCAACCTATTTGTTTTATGCATTTTTCCCCCAACAGGGTTTGTGGTTTGTGTAGCATAGTGGATAACACCACTGTCCTCCATAAAATACACCATACTACACCATTAAAGGTTCTGGGCAAGATCTCTAACACTGTGAGTTTCTTGAAATGTCATATAAGAGATAAGCAATTGCAAATTAGTGCATTGATAAATATTTAAATTGCTCTTTTGCTATAAAGGAAGCTACCACATTTTTAAATTGGTTTAACGTTTTAATCAGTCGGATAGCATTCTTCACTGTCTGTGAACAAGTTGCCAGGATGGGCTGATGGTACATGAAAGTGTTTACATGAAAGCTAAGTTTATAGAATTAATTACATTTTAAGCAGCTTAATCACTTTAGCATAACTAGATGATATATGGGGGGGGGGTATTAATCACTTTATTGTTCATATGAGTAACTGATATATTCTTCTAAATAAACATAGCAGATACGGCAGAGAATGGA
>JBBKCR010000001.1:16358947-16371892 GCA_037577295.1 Ladigesia roloffi
TTAAGGTGTTTGGCATATTTTCAGGTGTAAATTAAGGTAGAGTTAAGCATATTTTAAGTACATTGTGTTTCATAGTGTGTAGCATGACTGAATTTGCTCTGAGGGATTTGCAGACAGCATTTTCACCGTTAGACTTGCGATATATGTTGCACGGTCTCAGTGCCGAAGCTTTATATCAATTAAGTTGCGCTATTCTGAGATACTGTTAAAAATCCTGAAAAAAATGATAGTCAACTTTAAACAAAGACAGAAGATCTTGGCTCTGTAATCCCATGAATTGGTCAATTGTCTCTAAAAAAACCATGTAATCTAATATTTCATACTTTATAGATAATAATGCTGTACTTTTCAGATACATCAAAGTTAGTTACATTGTTAGTTGGTTCACACTTAGATGTTTCAGTGCTAATGCCAGCACCATCACGAACAACACGAATAGAACAAGGTTTAAGGTCAAATGATTACAGAAGAACTGTGTAAATCACCAATATTTACCAAGAATTGGTCAATTGTCTCTAAAAACCATCAAAATATAAAACCAGTCTCCACCTACAGCTTGAACCAGTCACCAAAGCATTAACCAAAGGGTTTAATCACTCTTTAATAGCAAAAGAATCTCATCTGTAATGATGACAGGGCTTGTTGACCCTTGTGTTATGTTGCTGAGATGTGCTTCAGAATGCTTGAGCTTGTGTGCTCTTTTGATTTTGATATGTTTAGACTTAAATTTGTATCGTGTTTCTTATGCGCCCATTATCAGCTGTGTACTGACAGGTAAGATCTGTGCGCTTGGGTGGCATATCAAACTCTGCGTCTGAGGTGGAATTACAGGCTGATTGCTGCTCATCTCCTCTCCACAATAAGGCAGCTGCTAAGCCACCCTATCAGGTAGCCTGTCAAATAATTGACTTCTTTTTGTCAAACGAGGCTGCGGCTCTGGACCGGGCACATGTAGATAACGAGAGCACAGGCAGGCGCGCATCGAAAGGCCACTGGCCCTGTAGACGAGCAGCGGGTGGATTCATTGACATTTAGCCCCACTGTCAATGGCCGATCAATAATCAGTTTGCCACAGACAATGATAGCCTGTTAGCTTATGCCATTACATGCTTGCAGTCTCCACTCCAGACTGCAGGTACTCAGGAGTCATCTTATAGGCTATTTTGTGTCCAAATTTTGTTTGACTCCCAAGTCCTTCAGTATTTTGCGCCTGCTGATACTAGGTTCAATCCAATATTTCATGCTTTATAGATAATACTGCTGCGCTTTTCAGGTTAGTAAACTTGTAAGTTGGTTCACACTTACAGTTTCATCAAGTCCAACAAAAATAGAACTAGATTTAAATTCAAATGACTACAGCAGGACTGTGTAAATCATCAGTATATAAGAAATCTTGCCTGAGTGTCTTTTACAAGCAGTTATAAGCTTTAAATGGTTGTGTAATGCTGCTATAGCATGTGTTCAAATGGTGCTAATGGTACTGGTTTCTTACATAGGACATTAGCATGTCTGCATTAAATGCCATCTTAAACGCTAATAATTTGACAGTCAAATTTAAAGATGGCAGTCTGTAGAGGGGCTTAACTAGACCCTGGGAGCTTTGTTAACTAACGGCTAGGGCTTGCTGTAAATCAGCCCCATATTGATTCCTGATTCCTATAATCCTTCATTGGTCCCATAAAGTCCAAATTAATCCAGTTTGCCAACATTTGCTAACAGCAAGTAAACCTAATCACAAAAAACACATTTTGGTACATTTTTAGCCATACTAGCCCATGTCTACCATCTGCATCTGTCTGAAAATCACTCACTTAAAACAAACTTGTGTCTGAAGGCGGCTATCTAAACTGCACTGCAGAGATTAAAAGTGGCTGTCAGCTGTTTTCCGTTTAAAGTAGTTCCACATTGCAAACATTTAGACTACTTGTTAACCATTACTGCACTTGTGAATAACTTCTCTTAATGATACCTAAACAGCAATGACGTAAATAGAGTGCAGTGGGGTAAAAAAACCTACCTCAAACCAACTTACAGAAAACCCTCTAACTGGACACTCTCATCTCAAAGGCTACTCAATCTAAGATCACGGATAATGCAGCTGTCACTTAAATTAAAAAAGGACTTAAAAAATTGATTTGTAATATAATTTACTCTTAAATTATTATAATATCATCTTAATTAAATGTATATTTTATAACTGTAAAGTGACTTTGAACGTCCAGAAAGGCCCTTATAAATAAAATGTATTATTATTATTATTATTATTATTATTATTATTATTATTATTAAATTGACAACCCATAATCTATGGCTGCTCTTATGTCTATGAACTTACTTTTTGTTGTGGTTTACTTCTTTGTATATGTTGTCAAATTTTATATTTTAAATGTATGTTTGGGTTTTTTTTACTGCCCTTTTTTTAAGGCTTTGCCTTTTGCCAGGCCACAGTTGTAAAAAAGAAATCTGTTCTTAATCAGTTTTTTTCCTGGGTAAATAAAGGTATAGTAAAATAAATTCATTAATAAAATACCTTAGCGAAATACTAGGCTTTGGAGAACTGATACTCATCGAGGGGTGCCTGGAGACACACTTACACTAGACTCGTTCAGCAGACCCCCCCCCCCCCCCCGACATGACATGTTCTCTCTCGTCTTCCGCAGGTGAGAAGCCGTTTGAGTGTAAGCTGTGCCACCAGCGTTCACGCGACTACTCGGCCATGATCAAGCACCTGCGCACCCACAACGGCGCTTCGCCCTACCAGTGCACCATCTGCCAGGAGTACTGCCCCAGCCTGTCGGCCATGCAGAAGCACATGAAGAACCACAAGCCTGAGGACATCCCGTCTGACTGGAGGATAGAGAAGACCTACCTGTACCTCTGCTATGTCTGAGACAGAGGACCGGCCTGGAAAGAGGGAGAGAGGGAGTTAGCAAACCTGCGCCCACGCTCCTGCACCTGCTTCGCTCAAAGCCTGGGCCAAAGATGGACGAGGAGAGTGATTGAAGATGTAATAATGCGGAATTCTCTCTTTTATTTCTATTATTTTTTTTTTTTGTCATTTGATGTGCACATGTTTAAAATTCATCTCCAGGGATGTTACAGCGCTCCTGCATTTGGTAAATGGAAATATGCGGGTGGAGTCTTATTGGACGGACTTTCACTAAAATACAAGACAATAAAGGGATTCATGCTATTTCACAATAGCCCACCACGATAGTAGCACAGTCGATTCGAACTAATGAGACAAAAAAGAAAACCTCCACTCTCATCATTCCATGTGTTATACTGAGAAATGTACAGCATTTTTGCACTTCATTTTGTTCTTGTATGTAATATCAAATAACTTCCTTCTTCCATTCACAAGATACAGGAATTCAAGTGTTATCAAAACCATCCATAAAATCATCGATAAAATCAGTTCAAAATGTTTACCGAAAACAAACTCACAGTATAGACAGATGATTGGGTGAAGGGCGACAAAATTAGACTTTGTATTGTAATAAGAGCTATCCTTGTTCAATCAAAATGTCAAAGTTGATCAAAAGTATAGTGTGGAAAGCACTTAAAGGACGCCATTGAATCACAGGTAAACTCGAGTTATGCTGCATTACGCTAACAAAATGTTAAGGAATGTTCAGGGATGTTGAATAGAAGTATTCAAATGATAGAATAACTACACTGTGCACTTTCACCATTGAGTTGACGTCACCTGCCACAATGTACAGTTTACGGATTCCATCCAGAGGAATACAGACAGGTGAACCGGTTTGGTTCACTTTAGATGTCTACCACTCTCCCACCATCAACAGGCAATGTGCCAGAGCTATTCTTCACCTACAGTCATTTTCCAGCTGATACCGAGCCAGTATCAGCGCATAAAGCTTCGTGTTGAGCTGTAATAGATCGTAATCACGTTCATCATGCTCTTGATGGTTTGTGCGGCGTACATAAAGGATATTTCATTGACTGTATCACATGGTATTGTAGGTGTCGCGTTCAGGCATCCTTTGATTAATTATACAGTAGACTGAATTTTAAAAAGCAGAGATTAAAGACATTTTAAATGGAGAGATTAAAGTAATCTGAAAAGGAGAGATTAAAGAAATATATGCAGTATTCAGCTGCAGTCTTTTCAGATGTTACGTTCTTTTTTTTTTCATAGCTTTTATCTCTTTCTGTTCTCTGTTTCGAAACGTGATACTTGAATTTTACCTCATTATCTTTTATGCTTGATTTATTTTTGTATTAGGACGCCCTCCTCTCTCTCTCTCTCTCTCTCTTGCTCTCTCTTTCTGTCTGTCTCTCTCTCTCTCTCTCTTTCTGTCTGTCTCTTTCCTCTCATTCTGCTTAGCTACATTCAGGAGGGCGATTACTACACTATACTTTAATTCAGTGTGTTAACCTTGTCATAATAACATAATCCTATCCACCATTCACTGAGAGTTGCACCTTTCAGTAACGCTTTACTGGAGCCCTGCAACGTAACACTGACTAAACCACGACGTAAATCCGTCATGGCAGAAGTCATATGCTGTGAGTACAGATTAAATAACAGTGTCACGTTACCACTGCCAGTAATTGGCCTTCAGTCCATTCATTAGATTACATTTAATTAAAATGTGACATAAAGTGTGACATCAAATCTAGCGGTGTCTCTCGTTACAATTCAATTCATGACATCGAACTATACAGTGTCTGTCATGACAATTACGAGCGTTAGTAACAGGGCTCTGTTGTATTAATGGACATCGTCTGTCATGACAACTCTTGACAACATGTGACATGTCTCTGGACATGTTATGGGCTTGTTAATTCAGTGTTGTGTCGTGGGGTTGGAGTAAGGTGTCACTCACCTTTCTGCTTGTGTTGGGTCACCAGGCTCAGCACTGATCGCAGAGCTTTGCTCAACTTTACGCTTGTCGACCTTCATTTTAGTGCTACCTCTTCATTGCTCTCTGTTTTGCACATAAGCGGAAGCCCGTTTGTTTCGGCTTTGCGGTTTGCGTTTGCATGGAGTCTCATCCTTTTGCTTAATTCTCAGCGATTTTTTTTTTTACTTGACCGTTGTCGAAATTCACACTCCTTGTCCATTTAACCATTTAACAGGCTGGAAACAGAAAACAGATTGCATATCCTGATCGGTCAATAGCGGAATTGTAAAACCTTTATGAGCTATGGTATAAGGGATAAACTTGAACAATGTGAATAAGAAGCATCATGTTCTGATGTGAAAACGATCTGTCGAAAGGACATGGAGTTTAAGTAGTTATTTACAAAAAAATACAAATAAAAGGTTACTTGAGAGATGCTTTTCTGTCGAGCAAAAAAAAAAAAAAGATAAAGAAAAAGAATACCGCATCTTCACTTTCAGACAAGAGCCAAACGTGGCACTTTGATAAGTACAAAAAAAAAGAATTGTTGTATTTTTGTATGCCGTAATGTGCGGTCCCTGTCCATTTGTTTATATTTGAGTGAGTCGAGTACTTTTACAGTAACTTTTGCATTGTGTTTGTTCTTGATTTTGAGTGACATTTTTCTTGTGCCTCTTTTACAATGTTGACAATGTTCAGTAGTAGATGTTTGTAAAAAAAAAAAATTGTGGTCACTGCTGCTGGGTGTCAATTCTTTGTCAAATGGTGATTCCTTGTAATGAGAGTGAGCTGACTGGGGGGTGAACTAAATGCCAAGAAGCGCAGGCCTACTAGACTTCAGCGTCACAGAGCACAAAACGCTAAATGGAAAAGGTGTCCTCGTATTGTGTTCACCATATTCTTGACTGCCGGGTTCAAAACAGATGGGCGGTCATATGCAGGTTCTTGTGTGTGTGTGCAGTGTGAGTCAAAAGAGTTATTGTGGTCAATTTAGTGTTTTAATGCACTACACGTGAGGAAAAAAAAACTCCCATTCATCCGCAGAAAAGGCTTGGATGCGTTTTTTTTTGTTAGCATACAGAGACAAATTTGCTCCTATTTGTTTCATCCTTAGAGGAATAGTTCAATGTAAAAGAATCAAATGTACACTATTTCGCTCTTTCTCCAAGTGTAGTCAGTCAGCCACGGCATGTCTGATGTCTGAATCTTATTTACTTTTGCCTTAAAGCTATGAGGCAAATTTATCAGATGTCTTTGTCGTTCATATAAACGTACGGTACGTCAATACACTAACCTCGTGTCTTCAGTGCAAAACTTAAGAATCGCAGATCTGGTCTTGGTTGATCGACTTCATTTTGGTCTGAGGAGAAAGTGTAAATCCGAGTTTGCGATGAACTGTTTCTTTAAAGTATTGCTTGTCTCTAGATGTGCTGATTAAATTCACCATTAAAACGGGCTGTGCACTGAGACAGTCAGGGATGCCGACACGTTTCTCAACACACAGATCACAACTGTACAGTTTGGAAGAAAAAAAAATACGATCAATGTTATTTGCCAGTGAGCATTGAGTTTATTTTTGTTCCGTTGATAGAATCAGCTCCTTTAGGCAGCCAGCAATAGCCATTGCTGTCGAACTACACTGTGCGGGAGCAGGTCGAATTTTGCAATAAACCTATTTGACAGCAAATAAGTGACAAAAAAGGCATCCCTGCTTCACTGTGTTTTATTTAGCCTCAGCCAGGACGTAGCCATTTCCCTCAGTGCTCCCCTAACTGTGCCATTGTCGTATGATTTGATGAATACAAGCACTGAGAATCCACCTGGGACCAAATAGATTTCTTTCTTCTTTTTTTTTTTTGTTTTTTTAATCCATTTTTTAAACCATTCTTTTATTTTCTGGTGATGACACAGCGCACTCTATGTTGAAATGGTTTTACATGTATTATGTTTTACTTTATCGTACTGTCTACCTCAGCACCAGTTCTTTACATGACCTTAAGAGGTGCCCGATTACAATTGATCTATTTTTTTTTTCTCTGTTGTGCATATATGTATTTTGTATCTTAGCATTCGGAGGTTCTTTGTTGGGTCGTTTGTTGTTATTTTTTTCCCCAGTATTTTCAGCATAAACTTAATATGCTGTCCTGTTGCACTGTGTGGTGACGTTGATGCTGCCGACTGAGGTGTATTCCTTTCTCTCCTCTCTGTGTGGGCTTGAACACAGTTCTGTGTAACTCTTAGTGTTCTCTGGAGTGTGGAAAAAATCAACAATAAAGATCTAAAAGAGACCACATGCAGCAGGTCCCTCATTACAATGCCTCTGTCTCACTCAGAAAGGATTTCACACTATTTAAGGCTGGATAGAGAAATATTTTATTTTGACATAGTTGACATATTAACTTCTTGCAGTTTTAGGTCTGTGCAGTTCAGTTGCAGTTCGTACTCCACTCTTTGCAGCTCTTTCTGCAGTTCTTCTTTTCACCTCCAACAGTACAGATGTTTTATTGTAGATTAAAGGCTTTATTCATCTTTGCTAGCTTTATTAACCAGTTTCAACTATTTCCCACTTCAGCGTACTTGATCTTGCTCATGAAATGCTGCATAATCCGCCGCTGTGTGCGTTAAATCAAGGAATACTTGAATGTGTCCAGTGCTGTAGATTGCCAGGAGCAGGATTAAGAAGAAATAGGTTAGAGAATAGATGTCTCGAAGCTGACCTGTAAAATGTTAGAGATTCCCTGCTCCCAACTCATCCAAGTATTGAGATCATAGTCCCTCAGTGAGCTGACGTTGGTGTGTTGGAACATCTCTAAAAATGTGCCCGTGCTGTGAGCATCTATGACTAGAGTTTAGAAGCATTGGGCAAGAAGATGCTCCAGGCTACAGTGTTTTAGACAATTATGCCCTCTAGTGGTGCATCAACTTAAAGCAAACAAATAATTTACAAAGCTTGCTTAGTGCTGTGTGACTTTTCTGTGTTATGTTTAGTTTTTGATAAGATGGGCTTTCTATTATCACTCATCATGAGATTTATGTGGTGTAAAAACTTTACAGCAGTAGTTGCACTACAGACCCCATTTCCAAAAAGGTCTTCAAAGGTGAAATACAAACTGAACCTTGTCATTTGCTATTTCAGGCCAAAGGGCAAAGAAAAGATTTTCACTTGCATACTTTGGTAAACACAAAACATTATTTGGTAATTTAAAAAAAGATACTAAGCGCAAAATAGCAAATAATTTTGGACCTGGGTGCATTTAGCTGACATTGCATTAAAACCGTCATGATACATTGATGGGGGATGCTACAAATTTGGGGGAAATCTTTGTTGCTAAACAGAATCTGCCGCTATATCAAGACTCCGGGCCCAAGTTCATCTGAGACCATGGAAAAGATCATAGAAATGTGTTCTGTGGTGAGAAAAGTCCACATTCCAGTTTCAGGGAAAATCAGACATTCAGTTCTATGAACCAAACATGAAAAAGCCAGCTTCTGTGATGGTATGCGGGTGCATCAGTGTGTCTATTTAAATATATATATATATATAAAATTAGTTTGTGTTTACCAAAGTTTGCAAGTGAAAATATACACATATACTACATATATGAAGGCACCATTGATGCATTTGGTTACACTAGAGATTTAGAGAGACAAATGTTTCCGCCAAAATTACGTCTGTTCACGGAAACTCCATGTATATTTAAGCAGGACAATGCAAGGCCTGCACAAACTGCAAAAGCATGGCTTCTTAGACATAGCGTTCGAGAGCTTGACCAGTCTGACTGCAATCCAGATCTGTATACTCTTGAATATATCTGGTGCATCAGGAAGAAGAGAATCAGACCGCAGCGAACAAGGACTGGTAAGTATACAGCAGTGGACAAAAATTCCACTTTTCAATTCGTATCTTCAGTCCCCAAACAAATGTGAAGTGTAATTAAAAGAACAGAGGCTGTGACCCAGTGGTAAACTTGCCTCTGTCCCAACGTTTTTGGAGTGTGCTCCTGGCATCAATTTCTAAATATGTTTATAAATATGTTAGCGAAAGCACTGAACAACTTTTGTTTGTCCTTTTGCCTGTTATATAAAGAGTCAACTGAATTACCAAGTTGCAGATTGTAGTTTTTATTGCATTCCTGGAAAGTGTTCCATTAGGAAATGTTGTTTATAACATAAGGATTTTGACAATTTTATGGTTTTAATAAACTATTTTGACCTCTTCATCAGCTAGCATTTTATTATCATTCAGTATGTTTCAGGTACAGTTTTAAACCACTGAGAGATGCAACTATTTATCTGAGCAAAGCACAAATAATGCCAACCGTAAAATGCTGCTGTCCCAGATTTGACACTGGAGAAACGCTTCCTATCATGCAAAAATCACTTATAGATTTAGATATCTTGTGCTATAATTTATATGATAATTTAAGAATAATTTTAATATGACAATCTTAGGTTACCAGTAATTCAGTTTTCAAGCAACAAATCATTTTGTTTAATCTAAACGAAAGTTTAATCTACATTAGTCATTTAACATAAATCAAAATTGTATCATGACACTTTCTCCTTGTACAAGGTATATATGCCAACATGTCAGATAGACTAGTAAAGACAATTTATTTCAAAATCACTGAAGCACCCTCATTTGGAAAAATACGTACAAGCCTGAAACAAAGCAGAAGAAAATGTTATTAAGTTTTGGCCCATTAAACCACATCATAGTCTGTTGGCACTGGGTTGCCTATCACTTTTTTTAAAACAATCCATCATAACAATGGATTATGCATAATAAAATCTGCCTTTATATTGTTTACAGTCTAATCTCCAATGTGAGATTGAAACGGAGCAGCTTTGGGCCTAGTGGTTAGGGAGTTTCTCCTGTGATCAGACTGGTGTAGACTTGGCAACATTGAGGTACCCTTGAGTAAGGTATCACTCCCATACACTGCCCCCTGGGTGCCAGGTTGGCGTTAGCCCACTGGTTTCTTTGACTGAATGTGTTAAATGCAGAGAAAGGACTTCACATTGTACACATTGTGTGTGGTACTATGGTGTGGTGTGTCCACACCTCATTATAAGGGGCCACTTTAAATATTTTCCCTACCAACTGACTATCTAACCCACTATACCTACTGTCTACCAGGGTGAGTCTTTGAAAATTTCCCTTCGCACAATGTCATTGGGCTGTTGTAACACTTGGAAGCACATTTGGAAAGGATTTGGAAGACATTTCTGATTTCTGATCAAGCTGAGTGATGGGAGAGGGTAAGACATCCTACACACACAGAGAGTGAAGGCCCCCCTGGTCACAGGCAGATATGGAACCAACAAGTATGAAGTGTAATTATAAGAATAGAGTCTGAGATGTGAATACGCAAATATACTCACCCTCTCCACTACAGTCCTTTTGTCGTTGAGGGGGGTTTAGGACTGCTGTGTGGTCGAGTTCTCCACCTCCTCTGTGTATGCTGTCTCACTGTTGTTGGAGATGAGGCCAAGCCTTACTGTGTCTAACATGGGGTGGAGGTAGCTCAGTGGGTAGGACACTTGCCTCTGGACCTTGGGTTCGAATCCTACCTTCAGCACCACCACTGGGTCCCTGAGCAAGACCCTTAACCCCAAGGGAGACTGTCCCCTGTAGTTAGAAATGGAAGTCGCTTTGGAAAAAGGCGTCTAATAAATGCCGTAAATGATGGAGTTGGGTCTGTGTGTGGCCACCCAGTGGTGGGTTAAGAGGGTATAGAGCAGAGGGCTGAGCACGCCGTCTTATGGAACACCTGTGACCCACCTGAAAGGAAGTTGAAAACCCAGGCACACAGATGGCCATTCATTCCCATGTCCCTTAGCGGACCCTTGGTGAACAGTCGTCAGTGAACAACAGTCTAACATCTTTCCCACTTGGCTGAGGGTGGAGTGCAGGACATAGGAGACAGCTCTCTCTATTTAAAGTGAATGTGATCGTTCTATCATACATGAACCCACCACAGCACACAGTGTGAATAGCATGAAATACTTCCTCTGCATTTAACCCTTTCACCAACTAAAGCAGCAGGCATCATAGGAACAAATCACCCACGGAGAGGATGGTATTTTGCTCAAGGATAAGAGGTACTTAGAAGTCTTTGGTGATGGCAATGTGTTCCATTAGCATTCCTACAGTGCGGCTTCTGATTGGCCAGTCCAGCGCCGTACCTTCCACTGTTCGTGCAGAGAATGAGTCCGATAGGGTCATCTCTTTCTATGGCACAAGGTCACAGAATGTGGTAGTCCCTCATGTTCTATTGGAAACTCACATTTGCTCTGAGGGCGTCCAGAGACTGAACGTGTATGAGCAGAATGCTGGGCAACGGGCTCACTTCCTCAGTCTATTCCAGACTCTAGTGCAGGTCCTGTGGTGTTTCTATATTAATTGCCGCAGGAACTTGCGGATGCATCCTTTGTTCTCGTCTGAACTTTGAAGAATATCAGCCAGACACAACAGCGTGGAACTTGATTCGCAATGTCCTGAAGTCATGACCCTCTGAGTTACTAACCCCACTGATGCCTGGACATGAAAGTAAATAAAGTTAATAAAATGCTAAGTAAACACAGTCTACCCAGAGCAATCAGGTGGACATTTGCACATAGCCATGCCCTCCCAGCATGTAATCAATGTAAGTTCTTTACCAAGTGTGTTGATCTGTGCAGTCTGGCTTTCTGTTTTTGTTTGAAGAAATAAAGAATGAATCTAGTGTGCCAGGAGAAGGAGAGGAGACATGACAATTAGTCCCACAAGTGGGTAATTGACATTTTTGTAGCAGATAGTGGACAGCACAAAGCCTGTTGATCTGTGCAGTGATGTTGCATTAGCAGCAGTTGTGTTACATGTGCTAGTCTCTCAGAAGTTAAACTTAATATGGACATATATTGCAAATTGCAAATTGTACAGAATGTAGAAATATTAGGTTTACTCAAGCATATTGAAGTTTGTAGACATGTTTTACTCTGCCAACCTGTTGCAAATGTAATATATAGTTGCCCTTCACGACACAGAGACCAGACACATCTCACGGCTGACCTCACATACTGCTCCACAAGCAAGAACAGTGCATGGCACGATCCACCTGAGACAGTCTGTAAAACCAGATGCCAGCTGAGGGCACAGGGAAGATAATGCCAGGCTCTGAGCCCACGATTAGAGCTGCTCTGTCATACAGCTGCTGCTCACAGAAACATGTACAAGTCAAGTCATAGGCAACCACTGATAAGCAGGAATGCCAGGATTAATCCACATTGTTGAAGCAGCTACTGCAATACATGGTAGGCATCGATTACTGTGTTAAGTGAACACATGAAAGGTTTTTAAAGACAATTGCTTTGAAGGCTTTTGTTCTGGAGGACAAAATCATGAGATCATTCACTAGAAATATCAGTTGAAACCTACAATCTATTATATTTGTGAAATTCTAATATAGACTGAAATCTGCACACTTGAGCTTTATCTGCATTTCTGACATCTGTGGTTGAAAGCCAGACTATAAATCTATGCCACTAGACCCATTCATTAAGATAAGAAGATAAACATTTATTAGAGTCAGATCTAGGGACAGTGACTGTGGGTGGCCACTAGAGGCCGCCAGGGGTTTAGTTTTTTATGTCTTGAGCACAACGTGTTTGTGTTAAGTATATAATTTGTTGCAACTACGGTGTGCTCAAAAGTACTGGTTCTATTTTGTGATTATTTTTATATTTTCCTGTCTCCCTTTAGCTTGTTGAAAGTCTGGTTTTCTGTTTTTTGTTTGAAGAAATAAAGAATGAATCTATCTGCATTGAAATTCTGTCTGTGCCAGGAGGAGAGGAGACATGACAATTAGTCCCACAAGTGGGTAATTTACATTGTTGTAGCAGACAGTGGACAGTACAAAGGTAAGTGTTAAGCAGAAAGTGGCAAACAACAGATCAAAAGATCAACAACACAACTAGATCAAATAAAAAAGCAGACATTGCATCTAATACAAAAAGTAAACATTTGTATGTGTGTCTATATGTAAACAGTGGAAATATATATATATGGGTATATATATATATATATATGGAC
>JBBKCR010000001.1:16400276-16414861 GCA_037577295.1 Ladigesia roloffi
AATAATAATCTTAGACAGACAATATATATAAAAAAGGGGGACCAAATCCTTTGTGTCAAAGTGTATGTGTCAAAAGTAATGGGATGGATGTTTTGTATGGACAAAAGTAATGGGAGCTTTACTGTAGCCTACGCTTTGCTGTAGCCTACGTGACGGCTGTTTTTTTGGGGGGTCAATCGTCCCATTATTTTTGTCCATACAAGACGCCAGACTATTACACCTAATGTGGCTTTAACACTAGAACTGCGGCTAATGTTTAATGTATTTATATATATTAATAATCTACTGACAGCCTTAATCTACTGAAAGCCTTAATATATATACTTATACATACAAACCGAAGGCTCGCGTGGCTATAACTTCCAACAACACAACAAAATGGCTGATACGCTTCCTAGTGAATGAGTGCACTTTTCGGACACAGCTAAGATCTAGCTTCTTAAGCTAACCAAAAAAAGCCCTAACAGGCAGTTTAAGATACTTAGTCGTTTCGCAGGGGTCAACGTTCCGTTCGCTCAAAGTTTCTTCTCTCTGTTTCTCTCTAGCATCTGCCTGTGTATATATCGGTTAAACGGGGCGTGTTGTCACCGCCCCCCGCTACACAATGAGCCAACCACACTATTGCTACTCAGGTATTCATATTACTGTTTTACATCTGAATGTCTAGACAAAAACTCGCTGATCTTAAGATAATTGTTTTGGAAAATCCGAAAAATCCCACATATGAAACAGCCGACTTTAAGTGCAGTGTTCTTAATTTGAGTATAGGAAGCTCCTTTGAAAGTGCAATCTTTGGGGACAATTTCCAGCCCAGTTTGAAGGAACTACGGTTCATCCAGTTCCCGCTTACAGAGGGCTGGTGGAAATTGAGAATTGTTTTAATTCTAGTAAGGCCTCTAACTACATACACATATACCTTTACAATCACAGGAGCTGCTTGATTGATTAAGCTCACATGTAGAGATGAGAAATTCTCATACATGCTCATCAGAAGAATCTGCAGTACTGGCTCCCATGGTTAGTCAAATCCTAAAAATGACTTAATTCTTTAAAAACTTTAAGTAGTGTCGCCGTGTTATATGAAGTCGATCAGAGTTATGCACTTGTACTTCCTCCTTATGATAGCCTGACTTTGTTTATCAAAAGCTCACTAATACAAGTTCTACTCGTGGATGTCTTTTGTGTATTCTTTCTTGATTTTATAAATCATAACCTGTGTCTGCTTCAGTTCAGACCACTAGTCTCTGCTAAAGTGTTCAAAGTGTTGCCTGTTCAGACTTAGATTTCAGAATATGTTTTTTCTCATGAAGTGTATCTTTGGGGGATTATGGTTTTCAGAATAAAGTACTCTTTTACCCATTATGAGGGTCTTTTGGAGCGAGGCTAACTACCAAAATCTTTTACCATTTGGTAAAAAGTAAAGCTGCTTCTGTTCTCTTCCACACTTCATACTTTACTGAAAAAGGAAAGCAGTCTCCACCCATTCCAGTAAAAGAGTGTTGTAAAAATGTAAAGTGTCAGTTAGCTCATTACTTGACCCTTTCCTATGAGGGTAAGTTAAGTGGCCGTTTTATTTTAACGCAAAGTGTATAGGTCTGACATTCTTGTTCACACTACAAGGATGAGACTTTTTAATCACATATGGATTTCAATGAGACATTTAAACACTGTAATAAAAATACCAAAACGTGATACCAAAGTGGTCTTCAGGATAATAATCACTACTAAAAACCAAGTGAAATTCATGTGTCAGTCATAATCAGTTAAAGGCATTTGTAAACATATGAGATTTTAGAATTTGTGAATCGTCGAAGCAGATCAATTTCACGTTCAATAATCTGGGGGACTGACAGTAAATGCCTCGTGTAATAAGAACGCAATTGCTTGGATTAGTTCTTATTTGTATGTTTTGAGAACCAAAACATGAGTTTGATCGCGCACTGTTGCTGTTTACTAAATATGTGAATGAGTTAAACGTCTTAAAGTAAATAACTGCGCCTGTAATAGTGGGCTTACACCGAAAGTCGTATAATGCGCGTGCCCGCGCAGGGGGGCTTCTGAGAGCAGGGGGGCTGAATTCGGCACAATACCTGTCCGCGGTGAAAAAAAGGTTGGGGACCACTTAAACTAACTGTTCTTAAATCTGAGGAGAACACTGTCTGCATTGAAATTGACTTAATACATATCTTTACAAAATAATTTACTACAATAAACTGTTAGAAGATCAGTAGTAAATAAGTAGGCCTACTATTAAAAGCTGGCTTCGTTTACCCAGTTTCCTACAATCATAAATTGAAAGAGTAAAACCGCGCAGCAGGCAAACTAACATATAAAACCAAAACCCCAAAAAATAAAATTAGAAAACTATTTTTCAAGAATAGTTTGCGATTAAATAACATAGTCAGAATGTTGAAGACCAAACAACTCAGGCAGGTCGAGTTCCGGTAACTTCGCCCTCTCGCGGACAACGTTGCACATTACATTCGTTTATGGAACACGTTTCTATGGTGACGCGTAATCATCCAGAAGAAAAATAGCTGTGGAGAGGTTGTGTTTATGTCGGTGCTAGGTTTCATTTTTGTGATTCCACACGAAGGTATCGGCCACTAAAACAGATGTTAGATGTTAGATGCTCAGTAGTCCTAGATTATCTAACCTCTGGTAACGTTGACGTTTGCTAACTCGGCATCAACCCTTGCTGAACTAATAACTTTTTAGCCGAACCCAATTTTGTTCGCCACTGAAAGATGGATGTCCCAAGAGAACAGAATGCTGTCCTGGAACACGCGAACCACTTTTGGACAATTTTAGATGAAATGTCTCAGAGTAATCCTGGAGCTTACAAGACTTTTATCGACCGCCAGTTGCGTGAGGGTGCTGCAAATTTCTCGGCGCCGCAGCCGCACTCCTGTCTCCGCGTTTCTCTACAGGTAAATGAGGACGAAACATGAGCTAATACACTATTTGGACAAATGTATTGGGAAGCCTCTTTTTCAGGGTTGGGGCAGACTATAAGCTCTTTAAAAACGTTAAAGGAGGACCAACTCCATGTCAAAATCAATGTATTTGATTGCCGTGTCATTATAAAGTCCCATTTGGTTTAATGACCAGACGTTCCAATTCTTCTGCCCACAGTGTAGTGTTGTCACGGTACCAAAAATTTCAGTTTTCGGTACCAAAACCAGTGAAATGTGAGTTTTCGGTACCAAAGCAAAACACAAAAATATGAATAGAACAAGCTATTTTAATAACAAACATTAATTACATGACTGAATATACACTCTTCGTTTTGTATAAACTTAAACATTTGTATTAATGAAACAATATATTTTTTAAATGTGTAAACTGGCACTTGATTCATACATATGAATTCAGCAACAGCTCAGTTCAGTTTTCTTGCCTCAGGAGAGTTTTTCTTCATACTTCTGCTGCTGAAATGCTTCTGTAATCGTTGTCGTGGTGTTCCTCAGCCTCAGTAAAAGTTCAATTTGATGTTACTAATAATGTATGAGAAGAAGTGTTGTATTATTATATAATATTATTACCCCAAATATTTAGACAATAACAGGGATAGCCCCAAATAACAAAAATTGATAATGTCAGTAGCGTGTGTTTCCACCATTGGCCGCAATGACAGCTTGACGGTGACGTCTCATGCTCCTCACTAGCCTCATGATGTTGTTCTGACATCAAGAGGATATGGACATATACAAGGAATTTGGTTCCGGTTGATGATGTTTCTCAAGCACAACACAACACTCGGGCCTGTTCTAAAACAATAACACAACTCACCAGTGAGCAGGGTCTAACATTTAATTGTATCATGTTGCCATTTTTCTTAAACCCATTTGCATAGCCTATATATTGATTTGAAAATGAAAAAAAAAGTTTCTTATGAAATTTAAATAAATTTAGGTGAACTGTGTTCTAGTGTAACAAACTGATAGCCCTTTGTATGCCTCAGTATTAGACTTGTAGTCAAGACCACCTAAACCAAGATGTAAGAAGACCACCTAAAAAAAAATGTAATTTACATTTACAGCATTTAGCAGACGCCTTTATCCAAAGCGACTTCCATTTCCTAACCACAGGGGGCAGTCTCCCTGGAGCAACCTGGGTTTAAGGGTCTTGCTCAGGGACTCAGTGGTGTTGCTGGGGATAGGATTCGAACCCAGGACCTCATGGTCCAGAGGCAAGTGTCCTACCCACTAAGCTACCTCCACCAAGACAATACCAAGACCAGAGGGTATCAAGACCAAGACAAAGTCATAACGAGATCAAGACCAAGACCAGAAAAAAAAGACTTTTTGTGTGCCGTTGAAGACTAACATGACGTTACATCTGGTCCTAAAGTCATCTGACTAAACAGCTAACACCTCCAAAAACTGTGTAAAGAATGAGAAATATGTAACTGATTTCAGTAGTACTTTACACATAGATAAATTGTAACATCAAACTGAAGATTGAAAACTTGAAACCACTATCTCGATCTGAGACAGCAAGACCGAGACAGCGAGACCAAGACTAAGACCAAAGTCCATCGAGACCAAGACGAGACCAAGACCACATGAAAGTGGTCTCAAGACCAAGACCGATCTCGAGACATCCAACTCTACTCAGTATCTGTGAAGTAGCTCTCAGTTTTAAAGACGTTTTAAAGACTGTTGTAATTGTTTCCAGAAGCCTTTGGAAAGGATCCTGTATGTGAACGTGTGTGGTTGGAAACGAGTGCCTGCACCCACCTCTCCAACTCAGCCTGTTCCTGTGTGTGGTGGACAACTGGAAACAATTGATGAAAATGGTAGAGATTTTTGTAATTGTATATAAATCTCTTTCCAAATGAAAATTTTGGTCAAACTGTTTGCTGCAAAGTTATAAACCCAGTTCTAGCAGTGTTAATTGGGGGGGGGTGGGGGGGGGGCTTTCATGATGATTACATCAGCTGTTAGACAGGCTGAATTTATGGTGACTGTGTGAAGTCCAGAATTTAATATTATATTTTTCAGATATTTGCTTTTTTCATTGATGCATCTGCAAACCCCCTCTCCTCCCCTTTCATTCTTTAACAATATTCTGTAATGTTGGTTGTCAGTAAGCTGTAAATGCATCAACGGGAAGAACTGTATTAAGAACTTCTGCTAATGTTTTAGAAATCTTGTGGCAATAAGCTGTCAATGCAGTTAATGTCTAGGTTAGGGCAAAAATTAGCCAATTTACTTTGGAAAAATGTATTCTATGTAACAGTTTCAATTGCATAATTCTGACAGTTGTGGAGCACAGTTCAGTCATTTTCAATGTTCACTCCTAAATCATTTGACCATCATCTGCCCTAAACTTTGAGATTGTAGTGATTTTAAGAGAAGTTTTTCAAGAAAAGTAAAGCAATCTCAAGATCAATCCCCTCATATTAAAGGGGGTCTATAAAATAACGTCTATATTTAACACTGAAGGTTTATTCGGAAAGTTAGGGTCATGTCTCTGGATATAGTGGCAGATATGAAAATAGGGAAATAAACTGAACCGAAGTAAGTAATATTTCTGTGATATTTCCTCAAAGCTTTCAAAAGCAGAGATCCCATGTCTTTACTAGAGGGCAAATGCTGAATCTAGTCATACCGGAAGGAATAGGTGGTTTAATATAATGTCATACTTGCTCATTTAGCACATGCATACTCTTAACCAATTGCAGCTCATTTCTATTCAACAAATCAACAATTGCTGTGTTGTACATCATTTTCCAGAAAATTACAGTATTGTGGAAGTAGCCTTCAACCCTGAGGTCCTTCAGCGCGCAGAGGGAGACACACAGGAGGAGAAGCAAATACATCTGCTGACTCTGAGCTTCATACAACAGCAGCACAAACTGCACCACAAACTGTCTCAACACTTTACTGTTACTAAAGCTAAACTAAAGGGCAGTGTACAGGACATGAAACGTCGCCTGACAGCGCCGCATCACTCCAAACACGGTACCCCTAACACACAAAAAGAACCTGGTAAGTGATAGCCTTATACAGTTCCACGCAAGATTATGTCCTATAAATTTGGCTTAGTGATGTTTTACCAGAAAGCTTAGCATTTAGTTTTATTAAATTCGTCGCTGTTATCTCTTTCCACAGCCCCTTCACTTCTTCAGCAGATCTCTTCCCTGCAAATGGAAGAGAACAAAGAGGACTCCATTATGCAGCTGAGTGTGGGGCTAGACGAAAAGAAGGCAAGGGCAGGCCTAATAGAGGTGATCAGCAGCACAGAGTCTGCCCAGCTCCAGCAGCCCAAGCACCAGCTCACAGTGAGCTCACAGGGCAGAGATGCAACCAAGAGCCTAACGCTGCGTGTGGAGCTGCCTGGAGTACGCTCTGTCTCCCAGTGCCAGCTCAGCATAACACAGGTAATGATTTGATTTCCATTTATAAGTTCTTTATTTTCAAAAATGCATCCTATCATAGGAGATCAGGAATTACCATTCCCTGATCATTACAATGCTGTGTATTTTCCCAGGAGCTTAGAAAATATATTGCAATTTCATGACTTTTATTCTCACTCTAAATATAACACATTCTTTGTTTTTAACAAAATTAGTGCTATATAGTGAAGGCAATTCTTACAGATGTTAAGGCAAATATCAATTACCTTCTTTGTAAGAAATAGTATATTATTGTTACTTGGTTTAAAATGACATTGCAAACATCTGTTGTTATTTTACACTACATATAAACAGATGTATATTCAGTGAAAGTTTTATATCCTCTTGAGATTCTAATGTTGTATTTTTTTCTGTAAACAGAATGACATCTTGCTGGAGGTGGAGGAAATGTATAATCTCCATATCCGGTTTCCCGAGCTTGTCAATGACGAGACATGTCATGCTACATACGACAAAAAGAAACAAGTGTTGACTGTTAAAGCAGCTATACTATAAATAAAAAGATTCCCAACAAACCATATTTGACTGTATGTACTCTTTCTAAAATCCATGATAACCACAAGACATTTGGTATTTATGAGTTTTTACTTTTTGATAAGAATGTACACCATGTAGAAAAATCCCAATTTATTATTATTTTTAAATAATATAATACATCTGAACATTGCATTCTGGAATTTGACAAACATGTTTTAGCTCACAGCATCAAATGTACAAAAACATACAACATGAGGGACTACGTTGTTAATATGCTTAATGAAAAGGTGACACAGGGGATACCTTTTATTTCAATATAGATGCTAAACACTGTAAACTTACAAGCAGGTTTAACAAAAATGTGCATTATTCTTAGATTTTTACAAATAAAGTGGTCCCATCTGTCTCAGATTCTGGTTTTAAACAAATCTGTCTATAGAATAACTTGCAAAGTGAATGCGTCTAAAACCAGAGAAAAGTCTTGCACTATAGTGTCATTGTAAGTCATTGTAAACACATTGTCAGCCTTGACCTGAAACATGTTCAATACAAGTAGTTGGTAAACAATTATCTCTCATTTTTGGATAATATACAATGAAAATCTCATCTCTTTCAATGAGAGTAGAAATGTAGTGATCATTAAAAGATTTATTCTAAAACCATAAAAGCTTTTACAAAAACCCTAATAACAATACAATCAAAGCAATGTTAAGTTGCGGACACATTCTTTTCATTACTTCATAACAATTACTTGTTCACAAAAAGTGAACTATAAACTTGCCTTGCAATGAAATGAGATGACCTGATGCTGATTCCAAAAATGGTGCTGAGGTATTACACTAGAACAAAAACATAGATTTTGAATTGATTACAGTTCCCAGATCAATATGGTGGCTTTTGAGTCTTCAGTTACCTGCCTTCACCATGGTCTTCTTCCACCCAGGCAACTATCTTCCCTTCCCATCCAGGTATTATAGCATCATTCTGGAATACCTGATCACATTAGCATTAAATGAGGGGGAATATGGACAGTCAGCAGTAACCAATTCCTTTTACATTTACCACATACACTATTTGCAAACATTATAAAAAGTGAGATGGACCTGACCTGGCCCATCGTCATCATAATGTTTGCTCTAAAATCTAAAAGGTTTGGACCAGCAAAATATATTGTACAGCTGCACTTGGTATCCTTCCATAAACTTTCAAGAAGTATGTACAACAAGATATCAAACATCAGCAATTTCTTTATCGGTGGTCCTGCTACAAGCCCAAAATCTCCGAGGGTAGTAAAAATATTGCCACGTTCATTGTGTCATTTGAACGTTCTAAGTTCGCTCAACACATGAGACTCTCACAAGAAATTTAAGCTTAGCTTCTAATAATAATATTATTTAGTTATTACCGTATTTTTCGCCTTATAAGACGCTCCGGATTATAAGACGCCTCCAAATTTAAAGGAGAAAAATCTAGAAAAAGAGTGTCCCAAAACTTCTGTCCACTCAGCCCAAATCGGGCCCCCCCAAAAAACCGACATGACCCAAATCCGTGCACTTGTGTCCAAAATCAGCCCGGCCAGACAAATAGACTGTAATTATTTTACATTTTATACAGGCTGTTATAACATGCTCTGAACTGTGGGGGCATTTATAAACACACACCCCGCCCTGCTGGAGCTCCGAGCAACTCAAATGCTGCATCACGGCCCGGTCTGACCCGAGGTGGGTGGCAGGCAATATTGGACCGGGTTCGGGTTCGAGCAGAGAAACTAAAGTCTACTTCACAGTGCCACACAATGGACGAAAGTTTTGGGACGTAACATCCTCAATCTCTAACGTCGGGCGTCCTTTACTTTTTTCTCCCCTCCCTATCGCACAGGAAATAACGTCTCGTCTCGTTTTAGTTAACGAAAATGAAGAGAAACTTTTGCACAGTTTTTATATTGTAAACCACATTTAGTCTCGTTCTTATTCGTCAGCAAAAATACATTATAGAGTTCATTTCGTTATCGTCACATGAATAGCATTAATGTCGCGTCTCGTCTCGTTTTTGGTTGACTGCAGCACACACAGAATAAAAAGAGCACCACACAAAGTTATGTGCCGTTTTAATGCAGGTAAAATGTATATTCATCTTATAAGACGCACCAACTTTTCTCCCCCAGTTTTGGGGAAGAAAAAGTGCATCTTATAGGGCGAAAAATACGGTAAATGTTAGAATCAGAACACAAAGACAAGAAGAATAGACACAAATCAGCCCACCAAAGAAACCGGTAACAATAAAGAACTTGCTAAATCACGATTAAATAAAGTAGGACTTGTTAATGATGTGCGTCGCTCTGGATAAGAGCAGCTGCTAAATCCTGTGAACGTACTAATACAACGATACCAAATAGATTTTTTTTGGTCATTTTAGCCCAGCTTCAATTTCTTTTGAGCTAGAATGTGTTTTTCCTCAGGCATAAATTTAGTAGTGAAAATAAATTAGTGAGCCCACACTACAGCCCACGTTAGCAGTTAAGTGTATTCAGGCTTGGACAAATACTTCAAGCTCTGTATGAAGTTCACGGCATAAGAGTACAGTTACTGTAGCTCATCCGATATCATCTCTCAAACATCCTGTACCCCAGAGCCATTTTGTAGCCAGAACAAAAGGGTTAAAGAATGGCTAACATAACTCTAAGGACAGTAACAGAAGGGTGACATTTTTTAAGACTGCAAGGTAGATGTTTATAGCAAATGAGTACAAATAACAATCTACTGACCTCTTCCTTCACTGTTCCAAACTCAGGATCAAGAGACTTGAAGTGATATCTGAAACTCCCATGCCTGTCCACTGCTGCCTTGAAATCCTGCAGTGTGACTTCCCCAAGTCTGACAGAAGATAAAGGTGGTTCAGAATGATCTACATAATCTTTCCACTGAACAGCAATGAGGTTATTATGTGTCTCCAACTGATACCTTTTGGGGATGTTTATCAGGAAGGGTGTGAGCGAGCGGTCAGTGAAGTAAAGTACTTTGGTTGAGGATGAGGTGCTAAGCACAGGGCTGCTGTGAGAGTGGGCTATCTCTGGAAGAACCAAATAGAATTCATTAACCTCTTCTATTAGAACAACATATTTTATAATTTAGTCAAACTTAAGTGGCTCACTGGAGCTCAGTGGCCACGATTCTCGATCGGTGTAATTGGCTCGTCGTCCTGGAGATTTGGTCGTGCCCTGTGTTGAGGAGAAATTAGATTGTGATGCACACAATGCACAGCAAACCTTAATAAAGCTGATTGTGGACACTGACAGTAGATCTGGTGGAGTGTTGTCACATGCCTTTCTCTCCTGCCTCTTCTTTGAGTCAGTGATGTGGAGGCGGTCCATCAGGCTGGCCACGCCCTGCTCTAGTGTGTCCAGTGTGTGATGCTGAGGGTCATGACCACTGAAGCTGTTCCTCAGACTGCGAAGAGCGTCTCGCACCAGCTGTAGTTCATCGCTCTAAAACATACACGCAGACAGACACACAAACAGACAGACACCCAGACAGACAGACCCATAAACAGACAGATCCATAAACAGACAGACACCAGAGGTTAAAAGGACAAAAAAAAAATCATTCAATTACACCTGACTAAAAACTCTTAATGGTGAAATACCATTCCATGTTGAAAGGCTGTAGAAAATGTTTCCATCACATCACTGTAACCATTGTTCTCACAACCAGGTAACTAGAACAAAAGTGACAATACTCAGATCAGGACAGTACTGTGATATAATAGGATCACATGAAACCCCAATACAGTCACTCAATCTAGTAGTAACATAAAACACTAAACATTTTTATATTACAATATTTAACCCAAAATATATGAACACTGATGCTTTTTATATTAGACCTGTACCCTGTGGTAACTGCTTCCACTCAGTTTGCACAGTGACTCATCCGGTTTAACTTGCTGCTGTTGAAGTTGTCTGTCTTTCTGTGCAATTTCTTTCTACAAGAAAGACACATTCTCTGATTTTAATCAGTCTTGACCAAGCACAATGCTAAATCATGAATAGAATTTTAAAAATCTTAAAAATACAGACATGAAATCACCTACTTTGTATTCACTCAGCAATTTGTCTCGATCCCCGAGCTTCCTTTGTAATTCCACCTGGGAACAAATGCTTTTTGTATAACCTTTGCATATTCTGCCACACACAGGACCTTACAGAGAATATTTCTCAAAAATTCATTTCAACAGGTAATGTGTGTATATAAAATCCAAGTGCAGTAATAATCATTTAATTATTTTGTGAACACAATTGAAAAACAATTGTGTTACATTCTTAAAACTCCCAACTGAAAATCAGAATGTTCTTTTTCTCTGTGGTATCCTGATCAATGTAACTAACTAATTGGACTGAATGTCCAATTGTGTCAGATTAACCACAAACATAATTAGGAAGTAACAAAAAGAACCAATTATAGTGTGATTTCCAGTGGTTTAGAACAAATTCCCCCTTGTCTTTTAAGTCTCAATATAAATTGCTGACTATGAATAGAAAACAGTAGGTTTCTTTCAGATAAACAGTGGCAGCTGTGTCACAAGTATCTTTACGGAATGAAACATTTTAGAAATACTAGATAAAAATATTAATATGTCTGTTACAGGCTGCAGTACAACCATGGAATGTTTTTCATAAGCTACTTCCATGTTTATATAAAAACAGGCAAAAATGTTCATTTCCAGTGCTGACTGTAAGGTAACACAACAATCCCATTGGGATACTAACAGAAATTAGAATTATCATAGTTTATTTTCGGTTTTATAGTTTATGTTCTGAGCTGCAATTACTATGGTTCCCCAGAGTTGAATGCACAAATCTTTTTTGGAGTTAATGGTATGGTTCTATTCTTACATTTTGCCCTGCCAGCTCCTCCCTTGCCATGCTGGACCGAAGCAACTCCTGTTTAAGCTCCAGCACGGAGTCCTCCTGCACTGACATGCGCTGTTGTAAGGCATCCTGAGGAGGCAGGGAGATAGACACAGGATTAAACCCTATGTATCTTTCTTTCAGACTACCAAAGGACCGCATTGTAGCAAAGTTTTTACAAGATTTGTTAACATTTCAGCTCTTACTTTAGATTAGATTTAGACAGTCTCTGGCATCACTTACCTTAACAGCCTGGAGGTTACGTGCTTCCTGCTTATATCTCAGCAACTCTCTCTGAAACACATTTTAAATTTTTTGTCCTGAGTGTCTGACCTTTACGTACTTGGCCTCTACAGAAAGTACAGATTCTCTTTATGTACACTCACCTTCAGATCCAGGGCTTCTTCCATGCTCTGATCAAGGCGACTACGGATTAATATCTGCAAAGGAGATGAACCATTAAATGCACCTGTGCTTTGACTAAAGTTTGCACAGAATTTATAGACAAACTGTATGCAGGAGGAGAAAAAAACAGCATGTTACAAACAGGGGAATTACCAGCTGCTGTTCAGCATTGCCAGTGCTGTCTCCAAACAGAGGTACTGCTTGCTCATCTTCAGGCAGTAAACCATGGAGCAGCAAAGCCTAGGTGAATAAACAAAGCAAATAGACAAAAACATGCCTTAAGCATCTCAGTATTACAGATTGAGACTTGAAGTCATGCTGAGCACATATGCTGTTGCACCAACACAGATGTCCAAACAATATTCATCATGACAACGGTGAATAGGCTAATCTGCTTAATTCCTCACTTAAAGTTATATCTCTTATTTTATTGGCAATCTTCATCAGCATTGACTTATTTAATTTTCTCTTGCAAACTGTCCAAACATTCTAATTCTGTCACACTTGTCAGAGAATAACTAAGTCGGCCTACTTATTATGCAAAATTCACTTTTAAAAGTTATAACAGGTCTATGGAATATGCAAAATGTGTTCCTTCAGTTGTTTGAACAAATCACTCTGACAAAAAGAGATCTCACAAGCTCTATTCTTGGCAGTTTCAGTTTGTTTCAAAATTAGCCATTTGGATTGCTCCCTTATTCTGATTTCAGTATAGTAAAAATTTGCATAGAACCACCCCTCATCTGTCAAGCCCCATCCACTAGATTAGTTAAAGATCCGCCATTTTTGTCTGCTGGTATTGTGAGCACACATAAAATGCTGAACACTAAGGCTACAGGCAAAGGCAAGTCACCAAGAAGTGCTGTATTCATCTTGCTCAGGGTTCAACTTGGGGTCCAACACTTAGGGCTGGATAGCACCTGTTTTCTGCCATTTTCATGTGTGTTAAGTGTCCCAATACTTTTAGGCCATCTACTGTATCTCTCACTCTTTCATTCTTTCTATCTCCCTCCCTTCCTTCCTCCTTTCCTTCCTTCAGCCTGGTCACCAAACATGCTAGAACCACTCTCACACATTGAAGGGATGGAAGGGAAAAGAATGTTTTCCACTGGCATTAAGGACATGGATTTTAATGTACAATCCAGAATTTAAATGCCAGCTCAAACATGGGATGGGTGGGGCCGGAATAGCTTAGTTGCATAATATTGACAGAGCCCTTGAACAGCTCATTTAGAGAGACTGAAACTGTCATGAACAGAGCTGTTGAGATCTTATTATGATTAAATCATATTAGAGTGATTTTGTGCAAGAAACTTCCTGAATAAAACTAAAGCCAGTTTTGCATAATATGTCCCCGTTAAGAAATAATTTTTTACCATCAAAACTATGATGGCTAGAAAAAGCCTACAAATGCCTTCCTCATATTTCTCAGTTCTTAGAGTAGCAGTAATATGTGCAAATACTGGAGAGCAAAAAAATCTATGTATGTAACATGTTAACTGATTTTACTCTTCTAAAGGATTTCTAATTAATTCGTTTTTAAGTTGAAAATGTATGCACAATAAAGTGGATATAATAGTGTTTGCAAATCTTCTAATAAAATAGAAGAACTAAGATTGACTGTGAGATATATTGAGGCAACTTGTGACTTGGTGGTTACAGAGCTGCCACTGGTATCAGAAGGGTGTGGGTTCAAGTCACAGGGCTGCAAGTGGCACCACAGGCTTACAGTTGAGAAAAGTAGTGTCCCTACACACTATTGTGCTGTCTAACTGGCTTCCTACTGCCTCACCTGGGGGAATGGGTTAAATTCAGAGAACAAATTTGTGCTGTGGTCTGTTCACGCATGACAAATGGACACATTACACTTACACATCTTGTTGGAAAAAAATTCACCCAAAGTGTCTTGCCTTACCTGTTTTTGTGACCTTCTCATTAATTGTCTTTTCTATTTCCTTTGGCAAGCTTGCATGAATCTGGCTGCTGAGGGCCAAGCTCACCTGAAGCCTTGACACCATCTTCCTGGTCTCCTGCATCTCCTTCTCTAGTTGCTCTTGCTGGACACACAGCTGCTCCTCCCAGGAGTTCCCTTCCCCTCTCCCAGCATGCTCTGGACCTGGAGTCATCTCATTTCTTGAGGAATTCACTGCATCTTCTGCAATAAAAGATGGACATATGGCCAATACAGTAGGAAAGGCTGAGACAGCAAACAAAGGTGATTCAGCTTCTTAGATTACCCTTGATGCTCTGGGGCTGTTCTGTGTAGTTCCCCACAGTCTCTGCCTGCTCCTCAGACTGGGTGATGATGTACTCGTCTTTAGGGCTGTGTGTAGGGCTTGATGAGCTGAGACTGTTAAAGTGAAACAATCAAAT
>JBBKCR010000001.1:16417073-16445448 GCA_037577295.1 Ladigesia roloffi
GTCGCCACAGCGAATCATCTGTCTCCACCTAGTCCTATCTTCTGCATCCTCTACCCTTACACCAACTAACTTCATGCCCTCTTTTAGCACATCCATAAATCTCCTTTTGGGTCTTCCTCTCAGCCTCCTGCCTGGTGGCTCCAGCTGCAGCACCTTCTACGTCTGTAATCATCGTCTCTCCTCTGGACGTGTCTGAACCATCTCCGTCTAGCCTCTCTGACTATCTTCAAAACATCTAACATGAGCTGTCCCTCTGATTAACTCATTCCTGATCCTATCTATCCTCCTCACTCCCAAAGTGAACCTCAACATCTTGAGCTCTGTTAACATGGAGTAGCATATTTGTCTCTTTAAATCATTTAGATGTAATTTACCCATTAACTGGTCTAATGATGAGTCTGTATGTTATATGTTCTGTACTTGGTCTATGCTTCCTTAGTGCTAATCCATCTTTAACATTGCTCTTACAAAACATGAACTCCACTCCCATGTGAGTTTTGTCTTTCAAACCACAATAAGATGCACTGCCAAAACATTCCAAAGAAATGTGCTCTCAAAAGCTTCCAACAAAAGTGAAATCGGAGACCCTATCATATCCACCTAAAACGCCTCAAGCAATGGGCAAGACTTGGTAATATTATCTTAGGAGACTACACTGGCTAAGTAACTTTTACCCTGTAAAAAATTGGACTGTACTTTATTTTAAAAAATTGGTCATTTTGCTTATTTTAAATGCACAAATATATTCATTCTAATAATCACAAACAAACAATGCAGAATGGGTTGATTAGGAAAGGAAAGGAAAAGCACTGATCTTACATTCCTTCTCCTTCAGACAGCTAATTAATTAAGAACAACATATTACTGCACATCCACCCATCACAATGGAGGAGTCTAAATATGTTCATTGCTGCAAGTTCTAAAATGAAATTGCCCGAACTGGGATGTTCCAGCAGCTTTCTGAAAGAAAACTTCACCAATGAGAAAATTACACTCCTTACTGATCTGTTTAAAAGCAATGCCACTTAATTTGACACAATATTGGCACACATGTCCAAAGAGTTTTTGGGCCCACACCACACTATTTCATTGTAAAACACACTTTATTTTAATTATTTCTTTAAATAATGACTGGAATGTGTGTTTTGCACACGGGTCATGTTCCACTGATGAGCTCTGTCAAGGCCTGTCATCCCCACATAAGTATACTAATTCTATTATTTGAGACTATGCCAAAGAATTAAGCAGTAACTGGCCTGTTTTACCAGGCACAAAACACAACCACTGTCAGAGACAATAGGACGTGAGAAAGAATGTATGAGGAATGTAGAAAATGAATCACGTGACACGTCAATGCAGCCTTCTCTTCACCAATTATGAGCTCAGCACTGTACTCATAGCAGTCCGATCGCCTTTAATTGTAATTACCTCATGATGCTTTTGCACTCATACAAGTAGAGGTTAATATAGGAATATAACCGAATAAAAATGATGGAAGGGGGGCACTGTTCATTTTTTGAATACAACAGCAGTTGCTAGGCAATTTTCCGTGGGCACCAACACCCATCACCCTCATAGAGGCTGACACTGCTGAAGAATTATCTTAAGCCTGTTTCACACTTGATAAATCTTACCTAGCCTATTAGATGAACACAATAAAGCAAAACAGATGAAGACCAGCTCGACTCCACAGGGTTAGCAGACGAAGAATGGTAATATTTTTTTTTGCTGTAGAGTCTGGAGCACAACGAGTAACACAAATAAAGAAAGACAGAGAGAAGGGGGTAAAAGGGTTGACAAAGTCTATAGGCAAAGTGAGGAATTTCATTCATACCATTTCATTGGTTTGGCTCCCATGCTGCTTGCTGCTCTCTTTTACCTCTCATGCTGGTTCTCCTCCTCAGTGTATCGTAAGCTGGTGTTGTGGGGCAGGACCATAGCAAACAGTGGACACGTTAAAAGAAGAGTGCACAACAAAAGCCGCCAGCAATCCGTTCTGGGACAGTGGCAACAGGGAGCAGCTTCAGTACCTCAATCAAATACAAATCTCTGCTTGTTTGGCAGGTTCTACAGAATGGGATCGTCCAGTAGAGCCTAAAGAACCGGGCTAAATCCTCTCCAGCATGTTCAGGCCAAAATAAAGTCCAAAGCCCTGGTTAGCGTTTGCGTGTCTCCTGGGTTAAGAAGCACCAGCCTTGATTTCATGTCGAAGACATTACAGGCAAGAGAATGGTAGCCGAATGTTCAGCCATCTCCCGCTACAAAATCGTGCCCCTTTATTCAAGCTCACTGTCTGAAAAAGTGTGCAACTCTTCTTTTAGCAGATTTGTTGTCTCCTGGGTTAAGAAGCACGAGTCTTGATTTCATTTCGAAGACATTACAGGCAAGGGCAGAGGAGATTAATGTTATGCCAGCTCCTCACGCTACTAAATCGTGCCTGTTCTTCAAGCTCACTGTGCAATCTTCTCTATTTAGCAGGTTACAGATTTCTCCCCCCATGGCCTCCCCATGCCTCCCCGTCTCCTCCCTTGCTCTTGTTTGAGCCCAGACGCTCGGCCCTTGTGTGTTTACCCTTCCCCTCCGCCTCGTCTCCTCCTACTTACTCCCTCCCTCACTCTCCCACTCGCTGAGGGGCTGGGTGTGGGCCGGGCGGGAGGATGCAGTGGCAAACACCTCCACCAGGCTGGGTAATCGAGTGGAAGTATCGAACGAGTACTGTTGAAAACAATTGCGTTTTAAATTACAATAACCTCGTTATTAACCTAAACGCAAGAGAAGGTGTACGACACTCGAAAAGGTTGACCTCCTGCATAAGCTGTAGCGCCATTGGGTGATTTACCTTTTACTGTATTTTTTATTACTTTTATTATATAAATAATTATAATTAAAATATACATAATTTATAATATAAATAATTAAATTATTGCTGTATTTAATCTGCTTATACCAAAGAAAACATGCTTGCATTAATTAATTGTGGGAGATGGGATAGGGGCTTACATTTACATTTTTGTTAAGGGTAATGTATTAAGCTGCCTTTAAAATTAAATTAAAGTGTTTTGGATTCAGTGATTATTTCTTAGAGCAGGACAAATAATTATTGGCCAAAACTCCAGGAAATAAGCGAAAACTGCAGATATCATCCACATTTCCTTTGCTTTTTTCATGGCAATATATAAATCTTCATGCATTGTAGTGCAAAAATATTAAGTAAAACATAATTTACTAATTTTGTAACAACCATGTATGTAAATTCAGCTACATTTCCATATGAAATACAACTGTGTATATGTTTTTGTACTTTCGTGAGAACACAAAGAATAATTTTTTTTAGTTAAATATGCTATACACAGAGCAGGGGCGGAATACACAGTTTGCCAATCGGCCCAGGACTTTTCTTGAGGGTTTTCTCTTGTCTTTTATTATGTTCTTCTTAAAGCCCAGTAGTTTTATTACTGTAAATAAAATTAAAAGAGTCTTTTGAGCTCAGTCTCTGTCCAGTGTTTGTTTTATTTGTGATTACCCCTACATTTTACTGTATTTTAATTACTAAGAAATACAGTAATTTATTACTGTATTTACTTGTTTATACTAAAGAGAATGCCCATGCATGAATTACAGTACAGTCTGTATGGGCTTACCTGTATATTTTCGTTAATGGAAATGTATTAAATTGTCGTGGTTTGGTTTTACAGTCCTCCTTGTGGGCATGACTGTATAAAGGCAATTAAAACAACATATTAGTGGACATGACAGTTCTATCTGCAGAAACGACTAGGATTACCTGGTCGTGGTACACTTCAATGAATACAAACATGACATATCATTATTGTGCTTCTGTGCCATTGAATGAGTCAGTTTACCACAGAGGGGAGGCAACCATGACTTGTTAATTAAAAGACACTTGGCAAATTGCATATTTTCTCTGCAGAAACCATCGCCAAACGGTCTTAATAATGAATTTAACCTCAGCGTCATGTTAACCTGATATTATTTATTTGAGTTTATTTGCCATTGGATAGGTGTATATAGATTGTTGCTATAAAAACTGGTCTGTGTAATTATCCACTTTCGAAGGGCTGGTGACCTTTCCTGATTACTGGTTAGAAAGAGAATAAACAGGCTAATAAGAATGCATGGAATATAAATCCAAAAGGAAAAAAAATGTTTTAAATCTATAATTATTATAAAGATTGGTCTGTGTATGTATCCACTATTGAAGGGGGTGGGGTTATTAATGTTGAAAAAAAAACTGGCCAATGAGAATGAATTGAATATAAATCAACAGTGTAAAAATGTTTTTAAATGTGTTGAATGATAATGTTTCTACCTTTCCTTACTCACAGGCCGTGATGGGAATCCAACTCTAAATGACTGATGTCATTCCAGAGCAGGACCTGATGAGTCCGGATAACTCAACCAAACTATTTGAGGGTGTGGTTGATGTGAATGTTTGAATTTACATGATGAACTTTGTATTTTTTAGAAATAAATGATTGCTTGCGAATTGGTCAGTGTGCATGATTCTTTCTAATGTCCAGATTTGTGACCTTTGGTTATTTCCAAAATATTGCCCACAAACATTTTTTTAAGAACTAATGAATAGTAAAAATGGATGTATGTAAAAACACCTGCCCTCATGCAGGAGTGAAGGAGACACATGAATGCAGTATTTTTCAAACTGGATTTCCCAGACTAAAAACAAGTGGATTAAAACCTTTATCTGCTGAGGCAGCACAAAGTTGTCCTCATAAAGTGCTTTGTCATTTAATTTATTTACTCATTTGTATGCTATTGAATGTTTGTTTCATTCCCTCATCACCGGCTGCTATCTCTTTTTATTCATAGCACAAACACTATGTCACTTTTTAAAACAATTCTCTAAGAATCTGTTATTTTATTTTGTCTGTCCTAGTTAATTGTTTCTTTCTGAATTTGTTGTTAAATTGCACTATTACTACTGTTATTTTTCTCTTTATTCCTCTTGTTGCAGCATGTTTAGGGCAAAAAAAATTTCCTTGGGATGAATAAAGTTCTTTCGAATCTTATTTTACACATTAGTCATTCTCACCAAAAAGCACTCTCGGTACAAATTCAGGTTTGTTTCCATGGTAACCTGGAAGACAAGTTTTCTGATAATATACATAAATGCAGCATACCTATTCCATAACTGCACACATATTGTATACACATGAAGGGGTGCGTGTGACTAATGACATATAGGGCGTGTGGGTGTACTACTGTCCTGCTGGAAGTTGCTTTTATCCTGAATGATTCAGACTGGATCACAGATCTTGCTGAGGGCTGCAGTCCCAGCCGTTTTTATGGGGCTTCACTTTATCTTTCTGCGTGAATTATCCATTGATGCAGGGCTGAGTGGAAGCAGATTGCATCCGGCTATGTCCTGGCTGAGGGCATGGGGTCTGGAATCCCCTGGCACAAGCATCCGCTGGGGCTCTAGCCAAATTCATGGAGGGCTTCAATTGACTGTCCAACTTAGCCAGACAAAAATCTTTCCAAGCTTGTGAGCAAAGGGGCATCAGCAAGATTAAAATCCCTAAAAGTAATCCAGGGTGCTATGTGTGAATGACCTCAGGCTGGCTATGTCCTCATGGGGTGATGTTGGAGCTTTGCATCAGGATACGTCTGAGGGCAGAGGAGACAGGAGCAGCACAAACACTTTATCTCATTTTTGGATCCAGATCAGCAGGTGGGTGGGTAGTTGGCATGTGGTTGAAGATCAGCGCATAAATATGGGCCTAGGGAAGGGTGTGGGCTGCACATCCTCAAGAGCCATCATTCTAAGTCCACTTAGAGTAGATATAATGGACATAGCAATTCAGAACCCCTGGTTCCGTCGGCCTTTTTTCCCAGGATTTTTCCCATTCCGGATCTTGGACCAGCACTTCGGGGATCAGTGGGACAGTGAATTTTTTGCACCATTCTACGCCATGTTCTACTATCGGCCTTATTTCTGGCGCTATTCAAACTGGTGGGACAGTGGCATGTCGGAGGTAAGAGAGATAGTAGCAAGTCATCCTCAAACTAATTAGCCTTTAATGCATTTAAAATGAAAAGTCAGTATATTTTTATTACAGATATATTATTTATGTAATATACCTCACCTGACAGAAAAAAGTCAAAAATCAGGACTTATTTATATTTGGGTGGGTGTTTTATCATCTGAATATATTAATTTTACTTTATTCCATGTAGGTTAGAATGGATAAGGATCGCTTTGTAATCAACCTGGATGTGAAGCACTTCTCTCCTGAAGAGCTGTCAGTAAAGGTTAATGATGATTATGTTGAGATTCATGGCAAACATGAAGACCGACAGGTAATAAAACATGCACAAGAAAACATTGAACATCCAACGCAATAAATGTATCCTATTACATGAGTATTCTATTTGGTAGACTAAGATATATGCAAAAACAATGTCTATTTGACAAGAAAAGTCTTTGGTTTTTGGGGCTGACCAGAATACTTGGATACCGGAAATATGTTACATTCAATTTATTGTAGTTGTGGAAATTCTGAAGTGGTCACTTTGAGTGGCAGTGTTTAGACAATTTCTGCATACAAAGAATAACCCAGTTCATATGTGGTTAGGGTACAGGAGAATAACTAACCTTCTGTTACACCAAATTTCTTTATTTTCCTTATGTTCAAATGTTACAATCTTTTAAAACTTAATTAAACAGTACATTTACATTAAGCATCTAAAATATAAAATCAAATGATCTATACATCACTGTGTAAAATAGCTTATAAAATCTTTTAGTAATTTGCACATTCTTAACTAATACGATCTTGACTGTCATTTTTAGGATTTGCTCCAACAGTCATTGTGGTTTGTTTAACTAACAAAAGCATTAATAGGTTATTAGGAGGGTGATGGGCTATTTCATGAAGAGGGTGAGTAAAACAATTAAAATAAAGTGTAAATAGAGGATGTCATTATCCGGTGTCCAGGGTGTGAGGGGTTCTTGACTGGTAAAGGAACTGCATTGAGAGCAGGGGGCCCAGATGATATTTTCTACTGCCCTTAAATAGAAAAATCTCTATTCACAATGCCACATAATCCAGGACTAGGGTTAATCCCTGTCCAGGAAACTAACCATTTTCAATTTGAGTGGCAATTTATAGTCATGCGTGAACACACGTCAGCCACTCAGGGAGCAGTGTGTGTGGATGGTACCTTGCTCAAGGGTACTTCAGTGGTGCCTCTAGCAGTCCTAGAATTCTAAACCACAAACTTCTGGCCTCAGGGGCAACTCCCTAACCTCTGGACCACCAGCTGCCCCAGTAATAATCCTTTCAAAATATAATATATAAATATTGTCAATCCAATGGAGCTAAAAGCTTAACTGTCATTTCTTTGTAGGATGAGCATGGCTATGTGGCAAGAGAGTTCTTCAGGAAGTACCAGGTGCCTCTTGGAGTGGACCCTGGGGCCTTTACCTCCTGTCTATCCTTTGATGGCGTGCTCAGCGTTTCTGCTCAGCGGAATCTGCAGGATGTCCCAGAGCGCAGCATCCCCATCACCTGCGAGGACAGGGCTGCACCAAAGTAACCTGAGTGGAAGCTGTAGCCCTCCCCTGCCTCCAAGCTCTGGGGTCTGACTCTTCTTTTGCCCCTGAGGCCATGACCTGAAGACATGGACACGACCTAAACATTTCACAGTGCAACATGTGTGCACTGACCATATTTTCATAGTAATGGTCTAAAACCTCAAAAGCTGTTAAGTTGGAATTAAAGCAACAGTATGTGTGAGGAAACAAACATGCACTACAGATCAATTCATGTTTTGCAGCTTTGAAACCAACCTCATATAGTCTCTTTAATCATGTGGGTCACTCAGTGGTGGTAATTGATCACAGCCAAACACAAGTGTTCAGAAGAGGTGAACCAGTAGGTAATTTGACACTAGAATATTTATGGGCTTGATGGGTTTGGACTACTTGGGGAGAGGGCCACAGTCACTGATAATTGTTTTTCTGTACTGTTACGGATTATCTTTATTCTTTATATTCTTTATTTTACTTACCTCCTAATGTAGAAATTCTATTTAACTGTCACTGGCATCATTGGCAGTGGCTAACCATAGTATGTATCAATCTCAGCCTCTGCCTTTTGTGCTCATACATTTCCAGAAAAAAAATAAAGTTGTCTGCTGTTTAAAAACACCACTCTAATTTTTACATATATGGTAAAGAATTCAGTGGTTGTCAGAGTCAATAGAAGGGCAGGGTACTATATAAGATACAGGCTATAAATATTTCCATGCTAACCATTTTTGGCCACTTCACTCTCTTTTTTGTTTACCATTTTAGCTGTGTTAATGCAAATGGAATGAAACTTCCCATGGGTCTGGAGTTACTTTAATTTTTTATCTTAAAAAAACAATAATAAACTCCATACATCAAACTGTAACACTCAGCGCCCTTGTGGCCATTTTTGGCCAATTGAAACCCATTAAAACCATGCTTTTTAATTGCTTGTTATTTACATTTTTAAATTATACAATTTGGATTAAAATGCTTTCATTCAAAACTCAACACTTGAAAAATGTAGTTTTTAGTGTTTTCTACCAGATTATGTCATTTATCCATTTTTGGCCAAGCGAGCAATTTTATATAATATTCTTAGTATCCAATAGGGGAGTATGATGGCCTACTGCACTCCAATGGAACAAATGAACGACACAATTTTGACATAGGTGTGACCTCAAGGATGACAATTAATGGTTTGTGTGAAAAGAATTGTGCCCTTGTGAAATTCCCGCACATATATGTTAGATTTGCAAGATAGAGTGAAATAAATTGATCATACCTCCAAGGTACAATTACTTTCTTTTGTCAGTCTATTGAGCTTTGAGTTTCCCAAACCGCTTTGATGCACATGCAAAAAGCACCTATAGCTTTGTACTTTCATAAACAAAATGCAAAACCCAAATATCTACTTTCGAAAAAAGAGAAATCACAGGGCATCAACAACAAACTCTGACACTGTTTGTAAATCTGTCCTGGAGTTTATGCAGGTGCTGTCAGTGCCTAAAATTCTTAGCATTTTTGCTATTCATAACAAGGACCTTTTATGTTTTTTCTGTCACTGCATAACAAAAATAACAATGTATAAAAATCAATGATACTGCTAATTATTGATATATCTTTAGCTGAAATAATGCTTAAAAAATAAATCAGGTTGCATGTATTACTTGTTTAAAATGCTTTAATCCCTTCACAATGCTTTTCTCCCTTCATAAACCATTAGGATTAGGTGATCTTACTGACATTGAAAGGGTTAAAATCCTTAATTTAAATGAATTTTTGCTTTTCATGACAAGGACTGCTGCTAATTTAAGAAACCAATTTGGTGAAACCTGAAAAATATTTTAATATATATTAATTTCATAACATTTTGGGAGTGTAAACAGGAGGTGACCACGAGGATGCTGAATGTAAGTTTTTTAACTTTGCTTTCCCTACAAAAAATAAACAATGCATATTAATCAGTGTTGTTGTTAATCATTTACATATCTCAGACTGTGCTATTAGTAACACTATTAGAAAATCCAGCAGAATTGAGAATATAGAAAACAAAATGTACACTTTTGAGGTTGTTTTCTAACAAGTGCATAGTGCAAACAAACTGGTATTTGAAGGATTAAAAAATAAAAAAAGAATGGAAATTTTATACTTATGACAAGTACTGGTGTTAATTAAACACTTTATGCAGTAAAAATAGCAAAAAAGCATAAATCAAATAAAAAATCACAGACTAAATCGGTTGGTGGCCAATTTTGGCCACGAGGACGCTGGAAGGGTAGCAAAAATGAGGACAGCCAGAGGGTTAATGTTAAACTGTTCCCAACAAGGTCCCCAGAGTTTATGTAATGCAGATAATCAGCAAGGTATAAACCTATGAAAGTTACACAATGTTGTGTCATACAGTGGCTTTTAAGGCATGACTGAAATATATTAAAACATGAAGAAAATCCATAGACAAAACACACCTCTAAAACAAATCTATATTCCATGGGGCCTCATGTATATTTCAGTAAGGATTTTGCACAAAGCGATTGGCGTTGCACAGGTACATTTATTGAATGTTCTACCTTAAATATAGAAAAACTAAAGGACATCCATATGATGTAACAAAAATGTGATTCATCACCTTTTTTCATTATTTCATGTTTAGAAATACATGCCTATTGTAGGTGCTTTGGATGCTGGACAGGACCCAGCAATGAGTGATCAGTCTGCAACTATGCAGCCCTGTACAAAGCAGACTGTGATACTGTTCTCATACCGTAGCCCGCATGAAATTTTCTGCACTATGTGCTATAGTGGCTCTTCTGTGAGCTTTAAGAACCTATTTCTATGTCATCAGGTTGTCACTGGTTGTCTTTCCTTGAACTAATATTGGTAGGTACTAACCACAGCAGAAACACTATGAAACACAATGTACTTAAAATGTGCTTAACTCTACCTTAATTTAACCCTGAAAATATGCCAAACACCTGAATTTTATTTAAGTGGCCATTAATTTGTAAACCAATCCCTTAATTTGACCTTAAAAGTGGATTTAAGGTATGAGTGTGAAACCCCTTAATCCTAAACATAGGGCATTTTCTTCAGGAGGCTCAGTTATTTAAGGGGCAAATTTTAAAAATAAGTGAAAAATTCAGTAGTTTTACCCCTTAATCAGACTTAATCTGTGCACCTTTCCACTTAATTTTCCTTAGCTTCTGGGAAAATAAGGTAATAATTAAGGTAATATTAAGGGCTAAAATGAAGGGGTTTGGTTTCGTAGTGGTACAGCAAAGTCCGACCTGTCCAGGCTCATCAGGGCAATGAGGTGCACTCCTGGCAAAGTGCTGAGAGGATGTGCAAACCCCTGTTGTTCCAGCGCACATTAAAACAACTCTTATCCCTGTGACCAAGACGTTTTCAGTCTCTTGCCTTAATGATTATTATCCTGCACTTTCATCAGGAAGTTCTTCAACAGGCTTGTCATGAAGTATAAAAAGTCACATTTGTCCCCTCAGTACAGGGGTCAGTTTGTGTACCTATCCAGTTGTTCAAGGCATAATGTAATCATCATCACTCCGTACTTGCTCCTCACCTTTCAAAACAAAAATTTGTGAGAATTTAACACCATCATTGCATCTAATAGGAAAGCTGAGACTGCTGGCCTGAACTGGGCACCTGAAACTGGACTCCCTGACTGGGACATTTCAGTAAGTCAGGTTGAGAAGCAACTTATCTGGCACCTCCACACCACACTAAATGACATGACTGCGGTGGGTTTGGTCAGTGGGAGTCACAGGGTTGTGTACAGAGAGGAGGTGAAACTACCAACAGATTGTTACAGAAACTACAGCCTGTCAAAAGTGATGGTTGTTAACTTCAGGAGAGCAAATCTCTCTTTGCTGAACACTGGCGGCACCTTTGTAGTCATTGTCTAGAGCTTCTTGGTGTTCATATCGTGGAGAACCTATGTGGACCCTCTACAACTGCTCCACTGCCAAAAATGCCTAGCACAATCTCTACTTCCTGCAAAGACTGAAGAGCGACAACCTGAAAAAAAGGGAATATAAAGATCATCTTGGGAAGTTGCATCATGACCTGGTTCAGAAACTGTTCACTTTGAACCAAAAGACCCGGCAGTGGAGGACAGCAAAAAAGATAAGAGAATCCTGATACCAGAATATATCCTTTCTTCACAAGCAAATCCACATTTGTACTGAACTACTACCTACTAAACACTACCATTCTCCCATTAAAAGCAGCTCACTGTAAACGTCTATTATCATCCACAGTAAAACATTTATCTAGTTGTTACAACTGATGGCTATTTTAAAAAAATAGGTTTTTCTTTGGTTAAATAATTTATGACTGTAATTCCTACTTATAATACTTTCATTTTTCCACACTTGATGACTACTGCTAGAATGAGATCTTTGTTATTCATTCACACTACTACTGGTACTGCTTTTGTTGGTGGACCTGTATGTTTTCCTGTAACTTGACTAATAAGTTGCTGCTTAATAGGTCACATTATCTGATGCTGTCACTAATTTATATTTCTGCGATATTGTGCACAAAATATTGGGGCACCTGACCATCACACCAAAAGAGACTAATGAGACTAAATTGAACTATATACACTTTAAAATGGATTTGTCCCTCCTTTAATATGGATGTTCCCTCTGTGTATCCCCCCTTGGAAGGCTTTTCACAAAATTTTGAGAGTTTCTGTGACTGGTCAAGCACTGATGTTGGATGAGGAGGTCTGGGTCACAATCTCCGTTCCAGTTCATACCAAAGGTGCTGGATGGGGTTGAAGTCAGGGTTCTGTGTGACCAAATTTACTTTGCTTTGTGCTTTGGGGCACAGTCCTGTGTCTACAGAGTTGGAAGCATGATCTTGTCCAATATGTATTGGTATGCTGAAGCATTAAATCTGCTCTTCACTTGAAATAAGGGTCTTAGGCAAAACCCTGAAAATCAGGCGTGTCCCAATATTTTTGCTCATACAGTGTATTTTATACTATTATTTTAGTCTTCTGAGCGAGTGAAGTGTGTGGGGGGTTTGTCCCTGAGGGATAGAGCTCAGGGAACTAAAGCGCCTCGGACCGATTGGGGCTGCGCAGCTCTGGCAAACCTGAACTTTTTCCGGTTGGAGACGTGGCTTTGCTTTTCTTTACAGTCGGACTCCATGAGATATCGATATTGACGATCGCTGTTTCTTTTTAGCACACGTATCAACGTGAGTGTGGATTTAGGCACCCCGGGACGGAGCAAAAATGGTAGGTTTACTTTTATAAATCGCGCTTGGAATGACTTATTTAGCCGACATGCTATCTGGCTAATGTAACCTGAAGTCAGGCAGCTAGCAAGTTAGCTATTGAACCAGTAAGGTTTAAAGACGACAGAAGCCGTGTTTATATTGCCTCATAGATTTATCAGGTGTCCAGTCTAACCGTAAAAATGAGATTTCTATTAAACGCTTTCTTACACGTATGCATATTAATAAACATGATGGAAATTGAAGAGCCTTTCCTCAGCTAGCTAGCCATATGTTAACGCCAGGTAATAAGCTTAGCTGGAAGTCGTCAAAAGTGTGGGCACGAATATCATTGGAATGTTGTTTGTGAAATTCAGTACTTGATATTTTAATCAGAACCGTTCACTTGAAATTAACCGGCTAGGTATTCTCTGTGTCCTCGGTACCAGTTACCGCTATCGTTTGTTTACGAACTTTGATAAGTCTCGACAAGTTGGACAGGTAACATAAAAGCTAGAACTTCCAAGACACTTGGCTAAACGATAGAACTTTATTCTTAGAGTATATGTAAGACTAAATAAATCTGCCTTGGGAGGGTAAACCCAGAAATTATCAGTTAATTTGCGCTCTAATGAGGAAATCACAATCATTATCAAATGAAAGTATGTATTTGCACCAGTTACCATGTAATAACCATTAATCATTTACACATCTGTTCTGATTAAGTAGGAGGCAACATCAGCCTTTAGTAATTTTATGTCATTTTAGGTGCTCTTGGCAGCTGCAGTGTGCACCAAGGCCGGAAAAGCCATAGTGTCACGGCAGTTCGTGGAAATGACACGCACCCGCATTGAAGGTCTCCTGGCTGCCTTCCCTAAACTGATGAGCACAGGAAAGCAGCACACATTTGTAGAGACAGACAGTGTGCGCTATGTATACCAACCATTAGAGAAACTCTACATGGTCCTTGTCACCACAAAGAACAGCAACATTCTGGAGGACTTGGAGACACTACGACTCTTCTCCCGTGTTGTATGTTGTTTTTTCATGCTTTGGTCTCCACACTAATTCCATAATATCTTTTGAAAATGATTGTGTGTGGTGACAAGTAAAATACGTTTGTGTCTCTGTGCAGATTCCAGAGTATTGTCGTGTTTTGGAGGAGGGCGAGATATCGGAGCACTGTTTTGATCTCATCTTTGCCTTTGATGAGATTGTTGCCCTTGGCTACAGAGAAAATGTCAATCTGGCCCAGATCCGTACCTTCACAGAGATGGATTCACATGAGGAGAAGGTCTTCCGTGCAGTTAGAGAGGTGAGGAGAGCTTTCTGAAATGTCAAACTGAGAAGCATCTGTTCTTTTGTTCTGATGCATGGATGATTTATTTCCTTTTTCTTTGCCAGACCCAAGAACGAGAAGCGAATGCGGAGATGAGGCGAAAGGCCAAAGAGTTGCAGCAGGCAAGACGAGATGCTGAGCGTGCTGGCAAAAAAACGCCAGGTTTCGGAGGTTTTGGGAGTTCAGCGATGGGCAGCATCAGTCCAGCCACCATCATCACAGACTCACTGATGGAACCAGAGAAGCCAAAAATAGCCCCATCCCAAGTTAGGTATGTGCACTAGGAAATTGGACATAGACAGTCTTGAGCGTAACAGTGAGTTTGTATCTACTAGTTTGTGAATGAGGAGAGACCAATATAGACATCTGTGTTCCACAGGACAAGTGGTCCTAGTAAAGCCCTAAAGCTGGGGGCCAAAGGAAAGGAGGTTGATAACTTTGTGGATAAACTGAAGTCTGAGGGTGAAAATATCATCATGCCTAGTGCAGGAAGAAAACAGTCAGATGCTTCTAAAGTTCTCCAGCCTCCAGTGAACACCGAAAGGTATTTTGATTTATTATGTTTCGGATTAATATATTTTTTCAATTATTTAGGAATAATGTGCAAGTCTTTGTACAGACTGAAATGTTCTTCGTTTACGTTCAAATGTAGTGTGTACTTAATCTGTTATTTTCAATGCTCAGTGTACACCTGAAGATCGAGGAGAAGATATTGCTGACCTGTGGAAGGGATGGCGGACTGCAGAACATGGAGATCTTGGGCATTATAACCTTGCGTGTGTCAGATGAAAACAATGGCCGAATCCACTTGCACATTAACAACAATGACAAGAAAGGAGTACAACTGCAGGTGCTTTTGAGTTCTGGTATATTATTAGAGTGTACTTTCTGTGGCAAAATAATAGTGAAATAATGATGCTGTGAATGATGTACAGTGTGGGAAATAATGATACCCTGCTGAAATAGTGTTTGCTGACTTATAAACACATGAACAGTCTCTAAAAAACTAAATAACCTGGTGACAAACTACTGCTGAGCCAACAAGTGTTTCTCCAGCAGTATTAAGTCGCATTGTGCTTGGGAATCAAATACTAATTTCACTCAGTGACATACAAGTCAACATATCTTTGATGGAACATGTTTTTTTCTTGATTTTGGGTTGCTATTTTGTCTCTCCATAAAATGAAACTACCTCATTATTTGGAGACATACAAATTCAGCAGAGATCAAGCATTTATTTCCCCATTGTAACTGACCTCTGATTTGAAATGCTAAAGTGTGTGTATTAAGTATAATTTGGAAGTCACTCACTATTATGTGTAAACTATAACATAGCGGAAGAGAAACTTTTTTTTTTCTTTTCCTTTAGACCCACCCCAATGTAGATAAGAAGCTGTTTTCAGCAGAGTCCTTGATTGGTCTGAAAAACCCAGAGAAGTCTTTTCCTCTCAAGAGTGATGTGGGTGTGCTGAAGTGGAGGCTCCAGACCACAGATGAGTCCCTTATCCCTTTAACCAGTATGTTTGCGCAAAACTCCTAAATGTTCCTAAATATGTTTGCTATTGAGTATGTTACAGTTTTAATGTGCCCTTGCCTAATGTGAATTTTGTTTTACCTGTAGTAAACTGCTGGCCCTCAGAAAATGGCAATTCCTGTGATGTCAATATTGAATATGAGTTGCAAGACGAAGGCCTTGAACTCAATGACGTAATCATTTGCATCCCTGTGCCGTAAGTACTTATTTAATGACACTTGATAAGAGTTTTGCCTTTGTGATATTTTAATTGTATATTCTGCTTTGACAGGTCAGGAGTAGGTGCCCTTGTCATTGGAGACCTTGATGGGGAATATCGCCACGACAGCAGAAAAAACATACTCGAATGGTGCCTTCCTGTCATAGATGAGAAGAACAAAACTGGAAGTCTTGAGTTCAGCATAGCAGGAACACCTAACGAGTTCTTCCCAGTGAATGTTTCGTTTGTGTCCAGACGTAACTACTGCAACATTGAGGTGAGTTTTCTTGTTTTCAGGACAAGCTTACCCGGGCGCATACATTGATATTTTTTAACTAAAGTAAAACCATTTTTTACCGAATAAAACATGTTATTGCTGTCAGAGCAAAACCTTGTTTCACAGGTTGCCTGTGCATTGTTTAAAAAAAGATAGACCCTTTAATAAAAATGGTCAAAATTTACTTAAATTCCATACAGTGTAATAATTTCAAAACGTGATTTGTGTCTTCTGTAAAGCTTTTGAATATATGTTTCATTCAGATTATGGCATTTTTAAGCAATTTTTTTTAAAAATCTGATTGCCACCACTAACATGATGATTTATTGCTAAATTTAAGAATTTTAACTTTGTCATTGGCTTTCATGTAAAATATTCTTGAGTGTGTTTTTATGTTGAGTGTGTTGTTATGCAGTGACCACAAATTAAAGCATTTCACTGAATAATATTAGAATAGTCTGCTGGGCACCTGCCAAGCAGTTCAGAATGCTTCAGGCATTATATATTCAAGTAATAGAGACTCTGTAATTAGCCAGAAGTCTAATTTGAAGGAAAAAGAGGGGAATTAAACATTTGAACAGATGACCCATGTTGCTATAAAAGACATCACTGTGTTTAGAAATTGCTATTAGATTGCAGAGCCCATTGTGAAGGAAGGAATTTATATAAGCACTATATAGTATGTACTTAAAATAAGTGTTTTGTTTTTGTTTTTTTCCATGCTGTTCTAAATTCCAAATTTTCTTGAGCCAACTTTTGTTTAATCTAAGCATAACAAAGTTGAAAATACATGTTTAAAATAACATCAAAAATGACTGTCCTCTGCCTTTTTTCTACAGGTAGCCAAAGTTACTCAGATTGAAGGGGACACCCCAGTTAAATTTTCACTTGAGACTTCTTTTGTCGTCGAAAAGTACGAGATACTCTAAAGACTTGAAGAAATATTTTTCTAACCTACCTGCCTGCCAACCTGTGTATTAGTTTGGAGACAGTACACCAGATTTTTAAAATCCAATCCAGTGGCGTGCAGTATTGGTGTATTTATATGTTTATATTACAGCAGAAATTGTTTATATGAAACTGAGAGTTGAATGAGCAGCTTCTATGATGATCCTGCAGCATTGTGACCGAGCCATCAAGCATTCATCCTACCACATCTATTAAAAACTTTACCTGGAGCAATGAGAGACTTCATAACCAATTGAATAAAAGAGAGAAGGAGTGTGACGGTTGCCAAGTGAAATGTTTTTTTTCCATTTTTCAAAATTTGTCAAGTAACATTGTCAGCCTGTCTTGCAAATTCAGTGTACTGTATTCAAATTTAAAGACAGTTTTGTAATTTAGATTTTGTTTTCAACACGAAAGGAATTAATTTTGAGGCTATCAAAAAGTAGTGGGTGCATGCTAATTAGCAGTCATTGATTTTGTTCTGTGAAAAAGTTCTTAATATGGCCTCACAATCTGCTCTGATACAAAAGGACTAGTGTGAGCTCAATGTAATAATATTGAACCATTTTCTTTGTGAAGGTGTGGCCTTTTGTAAATGTTGCAGACACCAACATCAACACCAGTCTCTGCATATCAGGCTCTGAAGGCAGAAACTTCACAACTATTCAGAGATTTAAGCCTCCAGTCTCATACATGCCACTGCATCTTTTTGTCCTCCTTTTCAGATCGTTTGATAGGACTGCAAGATGCTTAGAGAACACTAACACTCAGTAATGGAGCTGCAAGCAATCTCTGACACCTCTTGAGTCCAATTTCACTCACAAATATCTAGTCATCAGGTAATCAGCCATATATTAGACTCATGAGTTCATGAGGCTCATTGCTAAAGCTGCCTATGTCTTTCATGGCTGTGATGGTCTTGAGTCCTAGCATTTGTAAATTGTGCTTAAATAATTATATTTTATTATAAAGTGCATTTACACATCTTTAATGTACTTTGTTATAGTAGACACCTGCCCTGACATAGCTTTTTTTTCTTGAGAGAAAAATGCTTTCATTGATACTGTTTTTGTTGTCGTTTGTTTTGGGTTTTTTTGTTTTGTTTTTGCAGTTTTTCCCCCAAACCTTGCTGGACATCAGTCTACTTTTTGAAAAGATTTTAATAATCAATGGAGATTTGGGAATAACATTCCAGCTTACAAAACTTTTGATATTAAAGCATATTGCTTGCATTTGAATTAAGTGTTTCATGACTCATGTTTATCACTTATGTCCATCTAGGAGTAAAGATTTAGAAAAAATGCTGATAAAACTGAACATAAAGACCTAGAACTGAACAGATGGTAGTAAACTATTAGGGCTTTTCTTTGAGGATATAGATATACAAACGTCAGTGTCCGCATTTTAAGTTAGTGCTGACCACAATTTAATGCTAAACCCAATAATGTCTGAAATTTTATATTTGTTTGATCAGAGACTGTAGTGGGCCCCCTTTTTAAAACTTGTTACTTAGCTACTACTTATCAAATTAATTGATATGGCTAGAAATATTCTGTATTAAGTCTGATCACATGGAACTACTAAACAAAACCATAGAAAATTTCATATTTGTACAAAAGTTGAAATTCTGTTATCTATACAGTGTCCTGTTAGACACTATTCCAAGGGTTTTGATTGAACCATATTAGGCCAGTCAAAACAAGTGGTGTGGTCTTTTTTCCATGTATAAAATATTCGAGGGTTAATGACTTGAACATACTAATGTGCATAGTATAACTGTGGGGAAACAGCAGATGTGGCTTTAAGTGTTTTACATGAAGTTCATTCCACTGCCCGCACTTTGAAATGGATGTTCTTCCTGTAGGTGTTTCAACTGCAGGCACAGTGTATTTATTTTCATCGCTGCTATGCGAAATAATTGTATTTGCTTCAATTGTCTATTAATAATGAAATGAATACATTTAAACACTGAAGTCATTCCAGAAGAAAATACATTTGGGTTAACAGAATTTTGCCAAAAAAATCATTTAATGTAGTTGGAGAAAAGGAAGTACCTCTTGGATTCCCAAGATTTTGCCTGAACATAATATGAACGTGACAAAAATAATACTGACAGTATAAAAATAGTATAAACTACCTGTACTAACACTGTCAGTTCACCGAAAGAATTACACCACTGACACTGAGAGTACTTTGATGAGGTATCGCTACTGACATTAAAATGATGACAGTAGTCGTAAAATGACAGAATATCATTATTGACACTAACAGTACACCGACAGAATAACACCACTTAAAAAGTAGTAGCATAGAAAATAACCTATACTGCACTTATGTAGTAGCCACAGTTTTAGGAGACTAATTAACAGTTTTAGGAGACTAATTTTTTTTCAGAAATATACCACCCTTTTGTGTTTATATTTGTATATATTTGTTAATGGATTCTATTTATTTTTAAGCTATTTATTTTATTCTATTTTATATGTTCTAGTTCTGGCATTGTCTAAGTTGCAATACATGGTCATGTTTCACTGCATGTTGTGTGAGTATGTGTGTATGCCATGGACGTCGTCGCCATTCAATCAGAGGGGGACGTGACCCCCTAACATTTTGTAATTATGCATTTGGACCCCACCCCAAACACACACACCCCCCACACACACACATTTAACATAAACAATTAGTTCACCCAGTGCTGTTGAATCTTGAATCTTTTGCGAAATAATCTACTTCACTAAATCGATAGAAGAATATACAAATTTCTGGAAATCCGAGCAGCCTGTCTCTTCACTTGCATGGGGTGAGCACCCAAACCCCGCCCCCATATCCAACGCCCGCCCCCACGCGCCCCTTCAAATTATCAATGAATCCGATGCCCCTGGTGTATGCAACAAATAAATATCTTGCAATTTTAACCTTAAATTCAAAATGCACATCAGATCAAATACCCAGACTTGCCTAGTAATATTTTCCAGAATGCATTTCACACAAAGTTGCATTATACGATACCCATAAAAAGTAAGGGATATTTTATTAAAATAATTATTATTAATAAATACTTGTAAATAATGTTATACTTTTTATACACACTCAAGGTCGGTGCTCAATACATAAGATATAAGGAAGTGAAAACTGTCAAAGGCGGTGATTGGCCGCAGTGTTGTGTCACTTGTATCACTGGTGGGACTTATTTTTAGTGTCCATTGAAACCTGGAAAATCAACAAACCGTAGGGGCAGTAGCGGTCTGAGGAGATTTACATTGAAATAAAAAGCTAGTGACACATGTTTCATCGCAGCTGGGGGTGGCGCTCTTTCACGTTTGTGACCAGAGTCGTATGCAACTGCAACACATATTGAGAAGCTGAAATCAGAAGAGCAACCGTATTTTATGAGCATTTTTTGTTTTACACCAATAAAAAAGTTATAATTATGAATATGTTTTGTATTTTTTTATTGGTGAAACATTGTTTCACCTATAGTCTTATAGAGGCCTCCTGTGGTCTCGATACTTTTGTCTGTACATTGTATGTGTGTGACGGATTCACGTGTGGCTTTGAGTTGAGGAGGCTGTAGCTTTAAGCGATTAAGACACGCCCGCTGTCCCGAAGAATACTGAACTCTGAACCCTCATTTAAAGCAACAACTCAGATAATTTTGTGAACAGCTATTAAGGAGGCTCTGTCATGATTTGTATTCTTCTTGTCGCGGGTCATGGGACGGTTTTGGAGACGCAGATTAAGGTATAAAGTTTTGCTTTGATCGCAAATATGCATTGGGATGCAGTGTCACGTGTCGAAATACCTTAGTAAACATGAGGCGTGTAGTAATCAAGAAGTAAATAGCAACTAGCCAGCCTTCCCTGAGGCTTTCTAGGTTTTTCCTGCTGTCACAAACTCCAGCTGGGTTTTCAGTAGGACCTTTCTTATTTTGCACTTTCCCTATTCTTTCTGCAAGAATGATGTTACAGGTTTGTATGGGCATCTGGCTGGGGTGCCTAAAGCTCTGCTCCCTGGAGTTGGAGGGAAAAAAATACTGGACTTCTGGTGGGAAACTGTCAACACGTAAGTTTTTGCATTTGTTTGGCCTTACCTTGAACTTGTCGTTAGAGTGGCATGTCCACCTCACATAATTTGCCTCTTATCCTCCATAGACGGCAACTCTTCAGTGAAGTCTATCTAGTCACTAACGCAGATAAGTGAGTAATCTTTTATTATTTATGTTCACAATGCTCTGTAAATGAGAGTACACTGGCTGCCAAACCTCGTGTAATCGAATTCAGTTGGAATCTCTAGCAAGACCTTGACTGAGCCCCGATTAGTAGGTTATCACAGAAATAATACGTTAACTTTTAAATAATTTGTTTTTATACAGTGAATAGTGCCCAATTCAGGGTGAATATTTTTTTAGGAGTGCCTAAAATTGACTTTGCTGAGACTAGAGACTGTGCTGTCTGGCATGGTACCTCAATCTTTGAAGAGCATTAGAGTTTGCTTGAGATGTCTCCATCATTATAGGTATAAACACTATGAGCGTTGGGCAACAGCCAATGACTTTCCAGTGGAGAATGTGGTAAATGATGGCAGCACTACTCTGGAAGACCGCCTTGGTGCGGTGGCTGACCTGGAGCTGGCCATCCGAAGCCGTCATCTTCAAGATGACATCGTGGTGGTAAGGTGCAAACGACTGTACAATTATGGCCCAGCCTTCTTGACGGAATTGCTTGGTTAGTTGTGCTCTTGAGGACCTGTCTCAAACTATTAATGATAATGAAGATCTCGTTCTTTTGTGCCTGTAGATTGCAGGAGACATGCTTTGTGCTGACCAGAACTTTGATATTGCTCAGGTTATTCGCTTCTTCAGGTCCAAGGTAACAATAACTTAAACGTATTTTCAATAGCGTGCATTTAGCAGGGTTTTTTTCCTGGGGAATTTGAGATAATCCAGCTGATGTGCTTCATTTTCCAGTCTGGAGAACTGGCTATATATTATGAGCTGGAGGGTGGTGAGAAGTGCTGCTCCAGGGGAATTGTTGAAGTGTGTCCAGAATCTCACAGGTAAAGGTTGCAGTCTTTGTGCACTCATTTGGGCACATTTTTAAAATTTTTATATTTAGAGTTTTATTTATTGCTCTGTTTTTCATGTTTTACTAGTGTAGAGGGATATAGCTGAACTATAAAATAACATCTTGCATCTGTAAGCGGTATGTCATAGTGGGCCCCACCTGCATGACTGGCCATGCCTTTCAGGATCACACGTTTCCTTGAGAAACCACAGGAGGGCGTGACTACATCTCGTCTGGCCAGTGTGGTTTTTTACTGCTTACGCAAAGAGACGCTATCTCAGCTCCCAAACTTCCTCTTTCAGCAGCCAAAGGTGGAAGACAAGACATTTGGCAGATTCTGGGTCAGTGCAATTTCTGCTTCCGTTCATTCTTAACCACCAATTTTCTGGTGAGGGTAATTTTAAACTTGTACAAGTGGAATGGCCAAATAGAGTTTACAGATCCTCAGTCTTCAAGTGACCTTTGTTGCCCTGTTCTTTAGGAATGGCTCATAAATGAAGAAAAATCACCAGTGTATGGGATGAAGCTTCCAACAGGGTTCCAACTAATTGGACAAGTGGTGGGTTTCTAGACAACATGGGTAGCCATGACCTCACTTTTGGACATGTAGCAATGGCAAATGTTTATATTGGGTAGAAAATGTCTTAGAAATTGTGTTAGCCCTGCAAGAAAACTCTGTGACATTATTAAAGTATATTATTAAAATATGACACTTTGGTATAAAGTCCTCTTTCTCCACTATCAGTTGATCAGCCAAGAGGTGTTGGCTTTCTAATGGTTCCCTCTGTAGTTTTTGCACAGGAGTGACCAAAGGTGATGTAGCGGACAGATAATAGAAGTAAACAAATAATAATCCACCAGTTAGTGTTGTGCAAGCTCTGTGCCTAAAAGATGCCAAAGTTACCTCAAATCATACTGAGTAATTACAGAATATATTTTGCTGATACTTTGTGATGTACTGTACTCTAAAGTTGTGTCATAGCTAAACTTGATACAAACAGCAATCCAGAATCTTGGATTTTTCCTGTTATCTGAATGCCTAATCTTACAGGGTCTGTCTGATTACACAAAGTGGCTCGCACATTACTCTGCAAAACATCAGGAGTCTCCAGCCAAACCCATCACATATCGTTCCTATGCCAGGTGAAAACAATTCTTCACACACTCGCCAACATTCAGTCTATGTTTCAATTGTGAGCCTCTCTCTCTCTCCCTCTTGCTTTTGCCTCTCTTGCCTCTCCTGCCTCTCTGCAGGGTCGGGCTTATGGGGAACCCCTCAGACGGTTTCAACGGGAAAACCATTGCCATGACTATCTCTAACTTCTGGGCTGAAGTCACACTAGTGGAGAGCCAGACTCTGGTAGCTGAACACATTATGAAAATTTAAGTAATGTGTGATAGTCTCTTTCTTTACTCCTCTCCACTGTTTGTATTTAGGTACTCCTGCCTCATCCACTCAATGATCCCACTGAGTTCGGCAGCTTGCAGGATTTGTTTCGCATCAGCCGCAAAGAGGGGTTTGTTTTATTTTTCAGTAACCATTCTTGTCTGTTTTAGTGTGTCAATCAAAAAATTACCATGTAACACCACCACCCACTTCTCTTTCTGGCAAGGTACTTGGGAGGTTTAAGGCTTCTTCAGGCCACCTGTAAGAAGTTTTACCAGTTCTGCTCAAAGCAAGGGTGAGTGTCCAGTTGCAACAGTCTAGTTATTACACTAGATTATGACAGAACCCCTTTTCATATATACTGCTGTCTGAGAAGTTCCTTTACCCCAAATTCCAAATTTAGTCATTAAGGGAAGACATATTTTGACGATTTGTTTAAGGTCACAATCACACAGACACAAGAAAAGAATTGTGTAAAATGTAAAAATAAAAGTGACAGATCTATATACGCTATGCTTTGCACAAAATCATATACTGGTTTCTTTGTTGCAAATAATAGTGACATGTTGTTTTGCTTATAACAATACTATTTTGAACAACAGTTTGGATAACAGTGTCTTGTATGTAATGTGCAAACCCATTTGTGTTTACAGTATTGCTCTCACCAAGCAGAACTTCACTCTAAAGTATGACACAAACATCCCAAGGCAGGTGGTAAGTCTGACTCCACCCAGTGTAGTATTTCTAAACTATTAGACTGTAAAGGGAAGGAATACGTGTCACTTTCTTTCATGTATTTGTGTGCAAGTACTTCAGAGCTCATGCAGTGTGTCCCTCTGATCACTTCTAGGGTCTAGCTGGCAGTAGGTAAGTGTGAAAAGTGGAAGAACTAAAGCATTTGCGTAAAATATCTAGAAACAAAATGGAACCTCTAATGCTGACTAACTAATGCATATAAAATATACAAAATATATCTTAAATCCTAGCATTTGCAGTTTGTATTGTTCTCCTTTATCAAAGGAATCAAACTTTTGTTAATTTCCACTATTTGAAACATGTAAATTCTTCAATATGAATGTAGAAATGGAAATAGTGCAAAATAACAAATCAGAGGTCATGAGCAGATGTTGATGGAATGGTTTGGCAAAGAATCACATTGAGTTTTTAAATGCTTACTCTGGGTTGTCGATCGGCCAAGACATGTTTGGAGTTTAAATGATGCTTCTTTAGAAGTAACCTGGAGTTACAAGGCTAAACATTAGAAGTCAATGATCACCAAAAACAACCAAAATAAATTTAAACTTAAATTGTGTGGCTCATGGCAAGTTACACTGTGTCCTTAATGAACTTTTTAAGTGGGTTAGGAAAAGGTTTGAAAAGAAAAGGTGCTTTTTTGTTTGCTTGTATGTTTTTGTTTTTTTAACAGAAGTCATTTGGGTGACCACTGACTTTAATTTTGGTAACTGGACTCCAAACATGACTTGGTGGATTATATCTGGGGTAAATTGATAACTTAAAATTTCTGTGAAGCGTTCCTTTAATTCAAGAGTGGATTGCTCTTCTCCTTTAATGTGGTTATTTTGTAGTCGTGGCCAAATGTTTTGAGACTGACACAAATTCCCTGTTTGCCATGAAAAAACCCATTTGCATTTCAGCCCAAAATTTTGTTTCAGTGATCACTCAGTCATGCAGATTGAGGTTGAATAGCAGACTGGATGCTTTATAAGGATGATGGATCTTTAAATCAATGTTTTTCTATTGCTAACCATGGTTACATGAAATACATACATTCATCATTGCTCTGGATAAAAAGAGCTTCACAGGCAAGGACATTGGTGCTAGTAAGATTGCACCTCATTCAAACATTTCGGGATCGGATTATCTTCAAGGAGTTAGGTTCAGTCATTGTGAGGAAGGCTTCAGAGTGCTTTTGAAATTTCAGGAAGGGCCAGGACTGTTTCCTAATGGGGATTGAGCAGAGCTTGGCTGACTAGGCAGGTGTGAGTGCGTCTGCACACATAGCGAAGACTTTTGAAGAATATCCTGTTATCAAGAGGGGAAGTAATGAAGTTAATTCTCTCCAAGAAAAGCATCAAGAACATATGGATTTGCTGCAAAAAAAATCACAGATTGGACTGCTAAGGACACTGATGTTGATTAAGCCCCTTTCTGATTATTTGTTCTGTGTCATGCCAACAGTGAAGCATCCTGAGAGCTCACTCACTTTTCCATGAATAAAGAAGGCTACCAAAATAACACTAGAGAGCAACCTTTTCCAACATTGAACTGTTTGGGCGAACAACAATGCCTTTTCCAGTACAATTGAGCACTATGCCATGAGGCAAAAGTGATTAATAAGTGGCTTAGGGAACAAAACCTCAAAATGTTGGGTCCATGGCCAGGAAGCTCCTAAAATTTTGAACCCTTTGAGAACGTGTGGTCAATCCTCAGTAGGCAGGTGGACAAACAACAGTCTCCAAGCTATTTCGGTACACCATAGAAACGTCTGACAAAAAATCTAAATACACTGAAGCAGCTAACTTTGTGAAAGTTGTTATTGTCAAAACTTTTGGCCATGACTCTAGAGATGTGAGATTTTGTCACAAAGAGAATATGGACAGTTGTTTTAATATGAATCAAAATGTGAAAGTGAACAATTCTGCATGGATGCAGAAAAAGTATTCATCGATTTTTAAGTTTTTATTAATTTAAAATGTAAATATAATGGCAGACATACCGGGCCATTGTTTTTTACTCCAAATGAAGTAAGCTAAGTTGGCTTGATGCTTGATAGTGCATCAAGAATCGTTGCATTATCAAATCAAGACCCTTTGAATCATAAAGAAATGAAATCGTGAGACCAGTGAAGGTTCACACCAGTTGAAAGTAATGTGTATTTGCATGTAAAGATAATTTTTTGCTAAATTGTACTTGTTTTGTTGTGAAGTGCGATCGTGTCTGCTACCCTGAAGTGCTTGATGAAGTTTTACAACATCACAGAAGATGTATGTAAAATTATGTTGAGTTTTTATTGACAAGATTTAAAGTTTGCTTTTATAAAGTGTTAATGGATAATGAAACTGAAGCTGCTCTCTACTCAGGATCTTCCTAAACCAGTCAGAGCAAACTTCATACTGAACGTGGAGACCGATGAGCTCTTTATCACAGCTGGGTTGCAGGATAGGGTGGTGCAGGTCAGTTGTCTATGAATTAAGACATTCAGGAAATTAAGTTTGATCCTGCATGACAGTGTTGATATGTGCCTTCCCTGATGCCATTCCAGGTCTATGAGGGTCTGGTATACATGGACTTTAGCAAGGAGCTGATGGAAGAGCAGGGTTACGGTACACACTTTAAAATCTAATTGCTGTCTGGTCTTTTTGTGATGAGTTTGAATGTTCTCCCCATGTCTGTGTGGGTTTCTGCTGGGTTCTCTGTTTTCCTGATGGGCATATCAGGGGAACTAGAGATTGCTAAATTGCTCTTAAGTACAGTGCCTGACAAAAGTCTTGTCGCTTAATCAAGTTGTAGGAACAACAAATAATAACTTGACTTGTAGTTAATCAGTAAGAAAGGTAAAGCCCTCTAGATTATGCTTATACCAAAATAAAGTATTGCATCATTCATTGCCTGGAAAAAAATAATGTAGAAATTATGCATATACTTTATTTAGAATATGTAAACATGCAACAACATCATCAGAACATAAAGTAATGGGTTCCTCTGAAAAATAATGAATAACATGTCTGACTTCCATGAGCTTGGAGGACCGAATCTAAATGTCTTGGCAATGACTGAAATAACTTGTTGAAGAAATTATCTGGAATGGCAAAGAAAGCAGTCTTGCAGGACTCCCAGAGTTCGTTGAGATTCTTTGGTTTCATATTCCAAGCCTCCTCCTTCATCTTACCCCAGAAGGGCTTAATAATTCAGGTCTTATGAACTTTTAGTTCATTAAACAGGTCTTCTGGATTTTAACATGTTACTAATGTGAAAGCCATTGGAAATAAATTGATACATTTATTTTAATAATCATTTAATTAGATATAAAGTTATGTGCCTTTTTACGTTCCTATGTCCTTATGTGACAAGATGTAACCCAAATCCCTGGTTTTTCCATCACCAAACTTGGGTCCATGCAGGTTCCAACAGGTCTCTTGCACTTTCTGCAGTATTTGCAGCATTTGCAGCATTTCTGGCTAATAAGGTACCAGTCACTGACAGCTGTCTTGACACATAAGGACATCGTAACATAAAAAGGCATATAACTTTATTTTTAATCTATCAGTTATTACAAAAATATATCACTTTAATGCGAAGGGCTTTCACATTAATAACTGGGTGCAAAATGAAATGGACAAAAGTTGTCCTGATGTTCACAGCTTGTTCAAAGTCCAAAACACCTGAATAACTGAGCATGTCTGGTGTAAGATGAAGGAGAAGGTTTGAAGGATGAAACCGAAGAAGGTTGATGAATTCTGGGAGTCCCGCAAAGCTGCTTTCTTTGCCATTCCAGATTACTTCATTAACAAGTTATTTAAGTTATTTCCAAGACCAGTGGATGTGGTCCTCCAAACTCATACAGGTCATTACAGGTTATTAATCATTTTTTCCAAGGCACCATGACTTTATTTTCTGATGTTATTCTAACATGTTGCATAACAATAACAATATGCATAATTTCTACGTTATTTTTGTAAACGACAAGACTTTGTCCAGGCAAAATTTGACCTTTCTGTATTAATTAAATGAAACAATATAAAGAGAAACAACTACATGATTATTATTTTCTAGTAATAATAAATGCATAATATTAATAGTAACAGAATGGT
>JBBKCR010000001.1:16445548-16458551 GCA_037577295.1 Ladigesia roloffi
GAGAGAGAGAGAGAGAGAGAGAGAGAGAGAGAGAGAGAGATACAGACACAGTTGCTGAAATAGGGGAACTGCTGAGTATGACGTTGCACAGGGACTATCACTTTGTATTCCTCTGGTAATTAAAAACGAAATCAACGTGCCTCACCAGCTGTTCTGTACACTATTCTGCTCTTTAAGGCCCCAAACGAGGTTTTACCTGCCAAATTGATCGTCTAGTCTGGTCTGACTCACAATGACCTCTCAATGGCCCTTACTCCAAAGATACAAAACATGTCCTGATAACTGTGGGTGAAGCTACACACTCCTTTGTGTGAGAGCTTCAGTGTAGGGAGTTATTAATACCTTATTACACAGTCTGCCTCTTGGAAGTATTGACCCATTTTACATGTACACCAATTGAAAAGGAAATGGCCTGATTTCCTGTAATGGTTCTTTTCAGAGCTTTGTTGCCTACCCAAATCTGAGACAAATGAGATCACCCCCCAGCCCAACCAAGAGACTCAAAGGAACGTCACTAATATTTGGCCTCCTTGCTGTACCAAATCAGTCGTCCCAGAGTAGAGAGTGCAATGGAGAGACAGAGACAGAGAGCATCTGTGCTCATCACAGCGTGACTGATCTGCAAGTCACAAGGTGCTGTCTTTCATTCTCCTTTTGGCTCAAGAGTGCTTTTTGGGGGAGGGAACCTGAGGCCATGCAGCTGCTTTAAAGATGCATCACATCCACATCATATCCACTTTTCCTTTGTTTTAGGGAGGAGGGACCTCCCTGTTTTCTCCAAGCCCTTGCCTCAAGGGGAAAGACACACCTTTTATGTTTTTTCTTTAACTTCATATTTGAGGCAGCAGAATCCAATGTAAAAAGTAGACACAAAACAGTCATTAAGAGACAGTCATGGACCATTATTGCTTAGCAGTTGTTAAAGGTATTTACAGGTTATAGTAGAGAATGATTGCTTTTTAGAATGACCTTCAGTGTTAATTTCCAGCTGCTTCAGAAAGTGTGTGTTGTTTTGGTGTGTTTGTGATGGAGAGGTAAAGGGCATCAAAGATATGTGTAGTCAGTAAATACTCAGGTTAACTAAACCCAAAGAAGACCCTTTACTCACATTAGTGTTCCCTTTATCTGTAGAATCGTGGCATTATTTAAATGTTTAAAGTGCAACTTGATTGTGATTTGGTCAGGAGTAAATTCTTAAAAAATGTACCCAGTCCATTCAGTGGCATCTTGGTAGATAAAGATAAGTAAGCTCCTCCATTGGTTAGCAGCTCAGATATTAATTCTATTGTGTCCTGTTATGTCAGTTTAACTCACTGACAAAATTAAGAAGATCAGCCAATTATGTTTTGGATTTTAATGGGAGGGACCAATTCTGTGAGAGAAAATATCAATCTAGACCTGCGCTCAAAACATTTTTGAAACTGAGAGCTACTTCAGGTGTACTGAGCCATACGAAGGGCTACCAGTTTGATACACTAAACATAGGTTATCTAAATTTCATGTAGAAAAATTATATGTATAATAAACATGTTTTAAAATGTTTAATGTTAAATAGTAATTTTCATATATATAAATGCAAATGTGATTAAAGGAGAATAGCAATAGGATGAAATTAAATGTTAGATGTTGCTCACAGGTGAGTTGCGCTATTTTTGGAACAGGTTCAAGGGCTATTTATATGGTCATTTGGGGCACGACCCCTGCTCTAGACCTTATACAGGCCCTATGGCATGCATTCATTTGCACTTTTACGTCTTCAAAAAACGTCTTCCTTTGGCAACTGTGTCATTTCTGATATGAAACAGAATGAAATAGGGATCATTTCAAACATATTTAGGGCAATAACCATACTTTTTCTTAAATTATGTTAAAAATTCTAGAAATAAATATAAATAAAATCTTAAAATTTTTGGGAAAATAAAAAGAACACATTTGCATTAATGTTAGACATCAAAGGGGTCACATGAGCAAGTTAGCCCATCAACCTCTCTAACAGTCTTACATATCTTAGTGAACAAACTACAAGCTCTTTATTTTGCCTTCTCACATCCAAATCTTTGCTCCCATAGGCTCATGCTGTTATACTGCAAGGTGAATGAACTGTTGGCTCATATGGCTAAAATCAGAACACTAATTTTGGTTTTGACTAGATCGATGAAATATTGACACAAACCCAGTTTCTGTTTCTTATTTTATGCATCGTACTGTAATAAAGTAGACTATTTTAGGCTTGGACTAGCAGTGCAATACCGTCCTGTTATTGTGGTTATATGTATGGAGGTTTTCTAAATGCTGGTAGCTTCCTTCATGAAATAAGACACCACTGTGTACAGCCTGCTGTATGCTTGGCTTTTATTTCACCACACTGTTGATGTCTCCTTCAGGGTCTTAGTGTTTTAGTGTTTAGGTTTTGTGTTCAAAAGTTTGTTGCTGGACTCATAAAAGCTCATTGCCTCTTTCTTGCACCTGGTCGCAGACTTGTCTGCAGTTGTTGTGCTTGCAGATGTTGCAGTGAGTGGCTTTGGATGGACAACTCTTGTCCCTTCAGTCAATCCCTGTCTCACTCCCATGTGTCTCAGACGTAGCAGCTGTTGTTTTGAGGGCTGCACTTGATCCCATGGAGACATGCATGTTGTGTGAGTGCACTTATTCAATTCCCTCTCAGTATCATAGAGGGTCACTGCTTCTCTGCTTTTGCATTTGCTAAGTAACAGGATCAGATGCAGTGGCAGCCCTACACACTAGCATGTTATTTTTTGTGCTTTGAGTGTAACACAGGATGTAAATCTGAAAACGTTATGCATTTATCAGCGTACAGTACTCAGTACCCACTATTACATGTAAATACTTATTTACATGTAATAGTGGGTGAGTCTCTGAGCTTGTTGTCAGTACTTGGTTAGCATAGTTAATCAAGGTACCACTTAACAGTGGCAGTTACATACATAGGGCAACATTCAGTAATTTAATACACTAAGTGAATTTATTTGGAATGCAAAAAAATAAAAATTGAACATTAAAAAATGAGACTTTCAAATGAGTTTCCAACAAAATATTTTACATACTGTATATGCGCACAATAAACCTTGAAACAAAGTCTCTTTTTTGTACAGTAATATTTTTTGTGCCCAATAACTTTTTATACAATTACATTTTTCTTTTGCTTTTTTATATTTTTTATTTAGATATGTATGTATTTATTTTTTTACGCAGTGACATATCATTTATATCATGAAACAGTTCCATACCCTCTAACACTACAATGTCATTATTCTTTGTTTTTGATTCCTTGCAAAATGGTTCACAAATGCATCAAGGTCTAAAGCCTTGACACCTCTGGATTCAATGCTGAGCACCCCTAGATGCTCATCAGTAATGGTGGACTGGAGGAAGTTTTTTGTTGATTTTAATGTGGAGAAACTCTGCTCACAAGTGGCAGAACTCAGTTGGAGCGCCACAGCTATTTTGTACAGTCTGAAGAACACATAAAATACTTATTTGTATGGCTCAGTGAAATGGATCAACATGATCATGATCATGATCTTCGTATCTCTCTCTATGCTTTGTCAACGGGGCCAAAAAAAAGGACCTAATGTTTTAATTTCTCTTTTCGTAGCTACTACATAGGCCTTGAATCTGATGTTGTTCCTAGTGCTGTGAGCAAGCAATACATTCTGTCTTGTAGGTGAAAACTGATCCTATCTCAATATGACTGAATCTAAAAGTGCAACAGCTTCATTTTTAATTCAGTGTTATAGTAAAATTCTGAAAGATTTTTTTCACAACTGTGAAATCCTGGAGGGACTAAATTAAGCATGATTTGAATCAGTGAAACTGAAGTGTTGTAATGTACAACATTAACACACTAATATGTACAAGTATTAATGCTACAAATCTGAATAGTTTTGCTAACCTCTGACTGTTTACTTAAATTGTTTTTACTTTAGTCGACTTTCTTCTTCCCATGCTGTTGCTCAAACTGCTCCAGTTAAAACAGTGAGTGTGTAATGCTCAAAGAAGTCTGTATGGAATGTTGCCTCATGTTTGTTCCTGTGTCCGTCCCAGCGCATATCACTTTATGAAATTAAGAAATAATCTCTTTGGCACAGGGGCCACAACAGGGGCCCCTCTCTAAAACTGCTGATGCCACTTATTCCCTTTAAGCGCCAGGGGATTTTTTTTTTATTTAATTTTTACATCAATATTCTAAAGCTTGTGGCTTAAAAGGGGTTAAAGATAGAGACTTCTTGTAAATTGGAAAAATTTTGGGCATGACCTGAAGTTACTAATAAATATTCTCATCTAATTTGTGTATTATGATGTCATGAAGTGGGAGCCCTCTTACATTTCATTATATTCAGGAAACAGCTAATATTGAACTTTCTGGAAATTATTTTCTTTCCTTTTATCTTTTTGTCTTTTTATCCTCATTCATTATGATCAGGAAAGAGGAAATCAACAATAAAACTGAAGAAAGTAGTAAAATAGTGCTATATTATCATATCAATATGTCATCATGTCTAAAACAGACTGTAGTTAGAAATATCATGTAATGTAGGATTTGTATTACCTACCACTAGTTAGCAGACATGTAGTACTTTGATTCAAGATGAAAATTTTGAGCATCAATTTTGAGGATGTCCTGTGAATGATATTCGCCGCTACTGAATCTGAAGGGGAAGATTTGCCTTGTGCACTGGGAAACACGCAAGAAAGTCGTGATCCAAGTAGAGGGCACCGAGACTCCTTTCTCTCACACCTATGCGGCAGCTTGTGGAACTTTCTCAAAAGGCAAATCGTCCCTTTCAGATTCAGAATTGGCGAATACCATTTGCAGGACCTATGTTTCCTTTTAGAGAACCAGGCATGGTGATTTCTTTGATCTTTCTTTATTTACAGAAAAGAGAACCAATACGGCTCGTGGGCCAAACAATTGCAATCACCGACCATACACAGTTTCAAGTCACAATGTTGACAAAGGTTCTCAACCTAGCACAATGATTGACCGAAACCAAACCACCAAATTCAAACAAAGACCCACTTCCTCTGATCACACCAGCTCCTGCTTCTCATTATTACTCAAATCAGGGCCTGGTGCTGTCAAACTCAAAGTCTAGCTAAGGGGTCAACCTGTGACATAACAGTAAGAGCATAATTGATCATATTTGAAGGAGAATTCCTTCATAAATTCATCAGACAACCAAAATTATGAGTCATTTCATATCTTGCTGAATCAGGGGTCACAATCCTACAAATGAGTTTTCTTCAGGCACTACAGTTAACCCCCAGAATTTGTGGGGGTTACGTTTCAAGAGCTCATGCAAATTGTTAAAAACTGAATTTGTTATGTGGTGAAAAGTCAAGAATAGATTTGCACTATATGGGCAACATAGCAGTGATTATTGTGATTGTGATCCCCTTCACAAAACTACAAGGGCCTCTTCATTATGTGAAGGTACTATAGCAGTTAAATTGTGTTCTAGAACCATCTGTCCCTTAAGCAACCTTTTATTCTAAGAAAAGTGTTCTTGATGTAGTGTGCTGTGTTATACTTGCAGCAAACATTTCTTTCTGAGCTTCTCCTTGTGATGATGAACAACACACCGAAGCCTCTATCATCAAGCCTCCACACTTCTAAATGCATCCAGCCTGTCCTTCCTTCTCTGAACTCCTCCATCGTCAGTGTGGAGCTTCTCTCAGTGTGTGGTGGTGTGTGCATTCTCTCAGTAGTGAGTCCACCATCTGTGTCTATTGTGCCCTTGGCAGATTGCGAGCTACTCATCCAAGTGTGAGTGTCCTTCCAGCCCGCTGCTGCTGCATTGCCTGAGACTGGAGCTGTGGGAGACACAGTGGGATGCTGTTCTGTGCTCCAGCCAACCTCCTTGACAATGTTTTGGATTACCAATAAGGCTTGTGGACTTTTAATTACAGTACTTACGCTGTTTTATTTTGATGACATGTCAGAAAGGATACTAAGTTATAATAAAACAGCCAGGCAGGTTATGTAAGTGGTATTTTATTTTGCAATTATATAGGGGATCACAGTGTCTATTAATTGTTTATTCTTTTACTTTCCTGCAGTTTTCTACTGTTGTGTTTTTTCTTCTGGGGTCTATTTATAACTATTGTGTGGGTTTTATGTATCAAGGTCATCATTTGTTTGAACATGTTTACCCAGCCTCTGTTTATTGCTTAGATTTAAAAAGCAGTTTTACTTTGTTTACTTTGCCTTTAAGAAAAATATATGTAAAAGTTCTGATTGGGTGCCCTGTATTGTGAATCTTTCAAAGTGCAGTGCAACAACACTTCGCATTTGTCTGTGTGAGTGGGTGGAGCTAAACTGAAGTAGCCTGAGCTGGTGGGCAAAATTTTTGTTTTCGTGGAGCCACTGAAATAGCTAATTCAAAGCCGTTCATTGTTTGTAGCAAAGCTTCTGTATGCGAATTTCCTGGAAAATAAAAGTAAATATTATGTGGATGCTATTTTTATAGTTGAAAATATAAAATAGCATGTATGTATAGCAGAATATTTTAACAGCATAATGCATGTATGTCACTTATCTGAAAAGGGGACAGTATATGTGCTTTCTCAGGCATAAAACAGTATTAATTAATTGTTAAACTGATTGTTTATTGTTGATCCCTCTAAAGTGCAGTTTGAGTACACTTATACTGCACTTTTTTATCTAAATTATCTCAACACACCTGTGGTGTGATGTGTCTGTTTGGAGGCAGATTGCACACAAGGTGAATGGAAGTGAATGTGAAGCCAATACTTCCTTACAGTTCCTCTCACAGGAGTGTATATTGAGGAAGTCACATGGCACAATTTGGCTTTTGTGTGCTCTTGATGGAACAGTACTGCCACAGAAAAAAGCCCCCTGGTTTTGATAAATGCACTTGGCGTGTATGGCTAAGTGTAATTAGTGCAGGGACATATTTTTTTTCACACTACAGTGTTAGGTGAGCAAAAAACTAATTCCTTTATATCATTACATTAAAGGGCCTGTGTCATGGAAAATGGAATTGATGTTAATTTATTATTATTATTATTATTTACATTACACTGAACTAAACAAAATACTTTAATTTAGTATATAAACACGGTTCAAGTTTCAAAACTGAATATATATATATATATATATATATATATATATATATATATATGGTTTCTGGAATCACAGGACTATTATAAGTGACCTGTGAGTGTGAGCCTTTTAAAGGTATAAAGAACCTTTTGTGACGAACTGGCCAATGAACCCAGTCAGGGATTGAACACGAAAGAGTCAGTAAACCTGGGTACTCATGGAGAGGTGATGGTGGGCAAAGTCTCAATCACTGAGCACCGTTAGCATTTGGGCACTTTGTAAAATACAGTTTTTTTTTCTACCCGTTTTATATTCCCATTTATATCCGTTTTTATATTCCCATTTATATGCGTAAATTCTAGGAGTGTGACTCGTGGTACGAGATCTCGCGAGATCAGATTTGTTTCACGAGATGCGTTTGGTCTCGCGAGAACGTGACGATTCCTTGCGTTATTGGCATAATGTGAGTGTGATGGAGAAGTAAGGATAGAAGTTGGTGTGGCAACATTTTGGATTCCTTGTTGAAACCCTCTGTGGGCCAAAGTCACAGAATGGCGGTGTTAAATTTTCCTGCTTGTCTCAGACCATAGTCAGAGATTTCAGGGGAGACTTAATGCTCCAGGGCCGGGAATACTTCAATGGACCCGGGTTAACTCCCTCTTTACTCTCGCATCAGCAGCTGGTCAATAACGGCACCGTGGTTCCACTCAAGGATATATTTTATTCTTTTCTTTTGTACTTTATTCACATAAATGTAATCCGCTCTGGCCACTGCAACCTGCCTCTCTGTCCCTCCAAAAACTCACACACACGCTCTCCCCCGCTTACCCCTCCTCTCTGAATATGGAGCCGGCGGCTTAAAAGACCAGCCCACAATTTAACAACAGCTGCAAGACATCATGAATAAAATACATCTGTAGTTACAAATATCATATAATATAGCGTGTGTATTCCCTATCACTATTTAGCAGACATGTAGTAATTTGATTTAAGCCCCAAATTACATCCTCTTCCCGTTCAAGGTTTCAGTAACTAGCAGTGCAAATGAGCCTGGTGTCATTGGTACTGAGGTAGTCAAAGAACATTAAGAGCGGTATACATCCGCGGAGCAAGCACTAATCCACATCAAACTCCGCAGTTAGATAGGGCTCGGTGAGACCTTGGCAAATAGCCCTCGTTTGCCATAATACACCCGGAGGTTTAGCCAAAAGACGCAAAAAACGCCGTGTCCCATTACTTTTGATCACCACAGACTTTCTGAGCAGCAAAGCTCCGCGGTGCACCCAGACACTTCCAACTGCAGGTTTAAAAATGATTTAATAGTAAAACAGCCAAATTCAACTGTGATATCTCTGGTAGGTCTCTGTGAACTGAAGTTAAAAAGCTTGCAGGGAGCCACCAAGGACAGGGCTCACACTAACTTGAGCTTTTTGTTTTATTAAATAAGACACTTAATCTATGTGGCTAGTTTCCGTCACTTTTTTTAAAAAGTTAGCCTGTTTTAAATGGGTGATAACCTGCTGCTGCTGCCATCTTCTTTCTCCATCTTCAATTAAATAACAGTTTTTTCAAAATTATTTATAGGTCCAAGTCTGCTTAATTGAGTGCATGAGCAAAGGTTATTGTTATAGGTCAGTTTAGGATTGTTGTGCACGTGATTGTTTGATGTGATTTTTTACATCTTGTATGTGTTTGGAATGTGAGAGAATACATAGAATACTTTCAAACCTCTTGTGAAATGTATTTTTCCCCTCATTGCTCAACTACTAAACAAAAAAGAGTAGATTACACACACACACATTACAAGGCTAGGCTGTTGTAAGGAATTTTATCATGTTCCACAAACCTGGCTCGCCAGCATCTCAGCACAAAGCCTAATCACTTGAGGTTTTCAAACATAGTCTTTATTTAAAAAAGATGTCTAAAATTCTCGTCTCATCTCATTCTCGTGAACTGTGTGTGTCCCGTGACTGGTGTGGGTGACACTGCCCCCCCTGCAGGGCTGTCACCAGATGGACATGGCTGAGAGGATACCCTGCATTGGTAGTCCTGAAGGAGGGCTGGGTCCAGGATGAAGCAAGTGGGGACCCACGATCATTCTTCCAGAACGTAGCCCTCCCTCCCACTTGACTAGATGCTGAGTCCCATGGCCATAGCATCGTGAAGCGAGGATCCACCAAACCGTGTAGGCAGGACCACCGTCAATAATCCGAGATGGAGGATGTGCAGGTTTTTATCTAATGGGTAAACTTGAAGGGTCTGAGGAATATGGGAACAGTCATCCCAGTTTTTACCGGAAGCAATGTTGATGGCCGTATCGCTGGTTGGCCCGCTGAAAGGAGTTGCGGGCTTGCTGCCTGAACCACCAGCATCTGTGGACAAACTGTTGGGACAATGGTACATCCCCCTCCAGTTCCTGAAGGTGAAGCATTGGTGACTGGAAACCGTAACATACCTCAAACAGATTGAGCCCCATGGCAGAGGAAGTGAGGAGGTTATGAGAAAGCTGACGATTTGCCACAAAGCGTCACAAAAGGCGGTCAAGTTGGTCAGCTCTTTCTATTCTGGGGATGGTATCTGGACGACAGAGGGCAAGTGGCAGAAGGCCTTCCAGAACAGGGGCCTTATGTCAGATATGATCTCCTTGGGGAACCCATGCAGGTGGACAATATGCTCTAGGACCAATTCTGAAGTGATTTAGCTGAGGAGAGTCCGGAAAGACCACCAGGTGAACAGCCTTTGAGGACCGATCTACTCTGGTGAGGACAATGTTTTTCTAGTCGGACTCCAGCAGGCTGGTGATAAAATTTAGTGCAATGTGTGACCAAGGGCGATGAGGAAGAGACACGAGTGGTAAGTCGCCAGTGGTTGGATGATTGGTGGCTGAATCCTTCAACAGTCTTCAGTAGAATGAAGATGTAGAGTGTGTTTCATTTCAGGATGTCCAGAGACGGCTGATGAGTGGCCCCACTAGAGGGCCTCCGAACGAAGGCGAGTGGGGACATAAAGTCATCCAGATGGTGTGCCTGCTGCAGGGGGCTCAAAGACCCGGCCCTGGTGGATCCTGTTTTCCAACTCCCACAGGATCGGTGAGATGATGAGTGACACTGGTAGGACAGGGTATGATAGCTGGAAGTTGAACTGTTCAAAAAACAGTGCCCACCTCACCTGCCTGGGGTTGAGTTGTTTGGGTTCTTGTATGGCAATTTGGTTTTGATGGTCCGTCCAGATGGTAAAAGGGTCACTGCCACCCTGGAGTCAATTATGCCATTCTTCCAGCGCCCACTTGATGGCCAGCCGCTATTGGTCCCCCACCCCGTATGGTGGCTGTGTGGGGCAGCCATGCAGTTTCTGGTTTGGAAATCATTGGGATAGGACGGCTCCTATGACCCCATATCAGAGATGTCTACTACCACAATGAACGGTGAGTAGATTCCGAGTGAATGAAGATGGGAGCAGTAGTGATATGATGATAGAGTGGATTAAAGACCTGGATGGAATCTGGAGTGAATTAAAAGCTAAGTTTTTTAAGTGAATTGGGTAGTGGTCACAGCTTCTGGCGTCATCATATATCACAAACTCTAAAAATGTTGTGGAGCACTGATGGAAGGTGCACTTCTCCAACATACAGAATAGTCGGTGGGCCAGCAACCTCTTTAATACTGCTCTCACATGCTGGGTGTGATCAGATATTTTCTTGGAGAAAATGAGAATATCCAAATATGCAAACACTCAGCGTCCCAGCATATCCCAGAGGACATCATTAATTAAACGCTGGAACGCTGTTACATAAGCCAAATGGCATTCCCAGAAGTTTCATAGTTGCTGGTGGGAGTTATAAACACTGTCTTCCACTTATTGCCCTTCCTGATGTGAGCAAGGTTGTAGGCATTCTTTAAGGCCAGTATAAAGAAGATGGAGGCACCAGAGCACGTCCAGGGCAGTATTAATAAGTCGAAGTTGGTGATGAACCAACTCCAGGGAGGCATAAGCTATTTGCATAAGATCTCTGGCTCCTGGTGGGTACACAGATGGAAGTGAAGCAGGGACTACATCCAAGGAGGGGCTGGTCTTGGGCTTAGTGCTCGCTGGCGACAGGGTACGAGGGGTAGTTTTGGATTGAGAACTAACTCTTGTCAATTCTTCAACACAAGTGAATTAGTTCTTCCAGAATGGAAGGAAGCTCTTGCCCACCAGAATGGGGGGAGTGTCGAATGACAGATTAACCCAGTCACGAGTTAAACACGAAGGAGTCAGTAAACCATGCTATTTGATAGGAGAGATGAGTGTAAAGATTCCCACCAGGAATCTGTGTTTAGATACAAACAACACAGTGAAATAAGCCAAGGAAAAAACCCGGAGTACTCACGGAACTGGGAATGACTAGAGTTGATGGTGGGCAAAGACTCAATGCCTCAGCACTAGTTGCTTACCATATCCATGTTTATATACCAAGTGATGCAAGCCATTTCCGGGGACTCATGCACAACACATGACTTGTGTGCGTGACACCTCAACATCATATAAAGTTCTTGATTCATGGAGGTTTTTTAAGCGTTACAAATTTTCTAATGCCTTTTACAAAAACAGTTCTCTCTAACTATTTTTTAAATGTCCTTGAGGGAACCAAAATGACTCCTCTGTGAAGAAAAGAACCCTGTCTGACACCTTTGTAAATACAAGTTGTATCTCCTCTCTATTTGCGATGCCTTGGTAATTTAGAGGGAGTTTTGGGACAGGACGTGCCAAATACAGTTGCAGAGTGAAATACCTTGTAATGTCTCACAAGATTGCAAACAGCAATGCTTTTAAACTACATCAACTTTCATCAAAGTAGTGTGTGTAGCAGAGACTCTAAAAAATCCTCTGAAGTCAGCAGTATACCTTTGCAAGGCTGCCACTTTACTTCTCCTTTCTTCCTTGGAAAAAGTCTTAAGTGAAGCAAGATTATATTGTTCATTAAAACACTCTCTTCTGTTCTGTGAAACAGTGTTTATATAGAGGCTTATGGATATGTGGGATATACATGAAAACATACATAATTTTAAATATGCATGATAGGACATTACAGGAGTAATGTTGTTACAGTGAAGTTATAAATATAATTGCTTGTGCCCTTTAGTTTATCACACAGCAACACATAAGCTAGTTCTGTAAACAGGAAACATGAGGATGCAGGGGCTGAAGTCATGGGATTTCCCCGAGCAGCAGGGAGAAGGTGTGTCGGCATGTGTGTGTGGACAGCTGTGAGGGGGTGGAAAGACAGGAGTGGGGGGTGATGGTCTGTCATCTCTAAGGGGACACTATTCATGTACAAAATTTTGCATTCATCAATCAATGGAATTCCAGCCACTTGCTTTAAAGGGGCGAGTTCGAGTGGGTGATGGAATACTGTTACCTTTGGCCACCACATTTGTTTCTGTAAGCACAGTCTCATTGAGGGTACAGAAAGAGCTTTGTTTGTTCCTTTGTTTTTATCTTTCACTCTGAAATATACCCCAAAATTGTAAAAAATTATTTCATGTACTTAAGTCTTTAAACATAAAGGATGTGTATGTCAAGCTTGCCAATGTGTAGCTAGACAGTGCTATACTTACAAACTTCCATCCCAGACTGATTGCATAATAAACCGTTTTGATCATTTTTACCCAGAGATGCAGACAGCAATTGCATTACTTTTTCTGCCTATTTACAAGCAATTTATATTTAAATGGCATTCACATATGGAGAAAAAATTGTCTCTGTACAATGAGACTGTAATGAGGCTTGCATATAGAGGCAAATGTTCTTGATTGGCACAGAGTGGATCTCCTTCTGTACAGCTAGCCTCTTTTCAGTATAATTTGTACAACTGTTCATCTGCACCAGCCCAAAAATAAGGTTTTAGGACTGCAGCAGGAGATGTTTTGGTTGCCA
>JBBKCR010000001.1:16458651-16471606 GCA_037577295.1 Ladigesia roloffi
AAGGTTTTCCACGGACCCCCTGGTAATGCGCCACGGACCCCCTGGGGTCCGCGGACCCCACTTTGAGAACCACTGGTCTACAGCACTCATTGGCCATTTTCTCAGAAACACCTTGCTTGATCTGTATTCTACCTGTTGTTGTGCTTTGTCACCTGTGCTCTAACCAGTCATGTATCCTGTCAATGATGGGATACCACTAATGGTGAAGTTTAGTGGACCATTCTCAGTAAAATATTACAATAATATTTCATGTTAATATGTGTAGTGTTAGGGACTGCAGTTACAAAATGGCTAGTATGTGCAGTTAAAAAGATAACTGGAGTTACACAGAAACACAATGAAAAGAACAATATAAAATATTATAGAATACAGGGAAAATAGAATAAAACGCATTCATATACAGTAACACTCCTCATAATCAGTGTTCAGCAGTCTCAGCTTCAGACCATCATGGATGAATTCAGAACTAATTTGTGTACAAGGAAACCCCCATACATTCCCCGAAACCACAGATTTGGTGGTTTATGTTTGGGTGCAGTGCAAGACTCACCTGAAAGGAATGAGTCTGCTCTGTTCAGCATCTGACTGCCTTGCTACAAACATAAACAACCCAGCACGAGCACGCCGTGACCGAAGAGGCCCAGATGCCACTGTCATCTGTACTCAGGGGTGGGAGGTTTGAAATTAGCCAATCCAAGAACTTGCTGCTGATTGGCTGCTCCCCTGTGCTGCATCTTTGTGCAGAATTTCCCCCGTGTTCTCGTGTTTTGCTCTTCTTAATGCCCTGTATTTTTATTACTGTAAATTAAATCATTAGTGTATTTATTTGCATATACTAAAGAAAACACACTGCATGAATTACAGTCCAGTCTATACAGGGGTTACATCAGTATTTACATTCTAGCATGGTGGGAGTCAGCAGTCCAGTCCAAGTGGGCAGGAACGCAGTTCCAGAACTTCTGTTTTTTCGTCTTTTGGGTTCCGACACTTTTTTCTGCGTTCCGGTACTTACTGAAACTGATCCGACAGTGGCCCGAGAATATGTTGGAAAATTTGAGTTCCTGCGCTTATTTTTTTCCCGTTTTGAACACTGGTCCAGTGTAAAATTTACAGTACAGATACAGGTTTAACTTTCTATAGTATTTAATGGAAATGTATTAACCTGAGGTTAAAATGAAATTAAAGTGTTTTGGGAGCATATTTGCGGTGTGAAAATATGAAGAAAAAAAAAATGTTAAGCATTTTTAACTACTTTACAAATTTGTGGTTTTTCATTATATGAGTTTCATCTTGGAACATAGCCCCCACGATTGTTGGGATTTTATTGTATAAATACCGTAAATATATAAATTACTGCTAAAGTCATCTACCAATAAACACAAATAGTGGTGTAGATTTTGTACTCTATACTTAGTCCATAAGTTGTTACACATAAAATAACAGAAGTAATGATATTACACATGATGATACCGATGTGTATCATAATAATAACAGTGAAACTACACATAATACTGATATTACAATTAAAAAGAAGTTGCATAGGTTAGTGCAAATGTATTTTATGGTGATGCAAATTTGAACAATTATTGGACTGTGCCAATATTCTGTCTTTACCTATGGATAGAAAATCATGGACACAGCCATTCTACTACCAAACACAACTTTGATTTACTCTCTTAGCCTCTTGCTCTTGTCACAGGTATGCAGCTGGATGGTAAGTTGAGGATAAGAGTGGAGCCAGGGCTTTTTGAATGGACCAAGTGGGTGTCAGGATCTTCTCTGCCTACATGGATACCTCCCACTGACCTCGCTGCAGCCAACCTTAGCGTTGACACAACGTACAGGTAGAGACAGCAAGGCCCAATGGATATGTTTTCACATGCACACCCTACAACCACCATGATAATGAAATAATTTTGCCTCTCTGCAGACCTCACATACCCATCAGTAAATTAAATGTGGCCGAATCCTATGAGACCTACATGAGCAGGAGCTACAAAGTGACCAAAGACATTCTGGCAGAATGCAAAAACAAAGGTGAGGGCCACACACGTCAGCCTGAACTCTTCTGGATTATCCTGGGTCGAAGTGCTCAGAGTGCTTGTTTTTCTAGGAACCAACATTCTGATGGTGGGTCATGCATCATCTCTGGAGGCCTGCACCCGCCAGCTCCAGGGCCAAAGTCTGCGCAACTCCAAAGATTTTGTCCAAATAGTTAGGAAGGTGCCTTTTTCCCTTCTTTCATTGTATATTTCTTTTTATCTCCTTCATCCTCCCTTTTCTATTTATTTATTTTATTTTTTTTGTCTTTTGGAAGAATGTTTTCTTCGTTGTTCTTACTTGCTAATTTCTCTTAATGGACTCGTATTCTCACTCTACTTTATCATTTTCATGTCACTGGTTTTGTTTTGCTTTCCTTTTCAGATAGTCATCTGTTATTTTGCCTTCCTTTCTTAGATGTCTCTCCTTCACTTTTTTTACTGTATTTATTTTGTTCTTCCTTCTTTCTTGCCGGCATGTTTGCTTGATTTTTCCTGTTTAATGTCTAGTCTTTTTCCCATTTGTTTTCTTTCTTTTTTTATGTCACTTTTCTTTCTTTAGTTCTCTCTCTCTGGAAATATGACAAAAATATTAAAGTGCTGTCCCTTTCCAGATTCCATATTTGGGTGTGTGTGCATGCGAAGAGCAGGACTCAGGTGTGTGGCAGCTGGTGGACCCGCCTGTCCTCCCCCTAACACATGGACCCAATCACAGCTTCAGCTGGAGAGAGACCCTTCAGGAAGACTGACCTTCACTTCCCTGTCTTTCAGTGGCTCTGGATGGTGGCTATTTTTATACATACTAGCAGCGTGCAATCCACATGTTGAGCAGAATGCAGAATGGAATGAAACTGTCCTCACAAATTTTTAGTTTGTGAGCTTCCAACACTGAGCCTGGACTTTCTTTTAACATTGCAGTAGCCTGCGTTTTATGTTTACAAGTGGAAGAGATGTGAGAGATGGGCTAAGTTGAATAAGCCACTCTGCAGGGTAATCTCAGGGCATTGGTAATCATTCCTAGCATAATTAAACCGTACAGTGTCACAATAACATAAAAATAACCAATTTCTATACTATCTGCCTAAAGGCAGCAACTTTACAAACTTTACAACTTTTCACAAGCAGTTCTGTTCTTTTACACATTGTTGACAGGGTAATATCTGTAACCTAACCAACCTGCAAGCAGATGTATGATTATTAACTTGGTCTGATTACTAAATCTAGAGACACTGCTTTAATGTTTACTCACAAGCAAATAAAGTGAATAAAACTTCACTATTGTTGAAGGCTGGATAAAAAAACAGGTGACATTGATTTTAAGATTTCTCATTAGACCTGTTGGCTGAATTATTGCTCTGTTGTCTGTGGAGGAAGACCATACCTGTGTAAACACCGCTTTCTGTATTCTCAGTATCATAGGCATGGATTGCCTGGATGGCACAGCTAGATTGAAACACAAACTTCAGCAGCAGTCTGAGTTGATTTTTATGTGTGAAATCAAGAAGGGGAGGTTTTTACTGGTTTTTATATTTAGGATTTGAGTCATGTGAGCAAGTTTGAGTCTCTTAAACAGGGATTATTGTAGCGAAGGTTGTCCCTATCGCACTCAATGTAATGGTGAAGTGTTGAGCAAGCCAGTGCATAAATGAAAATATATATACTGAGTTTTAATTCAGTTTAGAGGTGTTTAAATGAAATTTGCAGAATAAAGTATGTCTATTCTGTAAGCTTTATTGCTGTGTTCTCATTCTGTTCCACGTGTACCCTAGTGGTGCCACTAGCAGCCCTGCGATTTAGAGCCCACAAGCTTGTCCTTAACAAATGATACAACTCTCTCACCATCATGAGACCAGTGGCCCCACATAAATACAAACCACAGGAGCTACATCCGGTGAAATCCAAATAGATTTCTGACTTTTGGAGACCTGGCGCCTTTTCATCATTGTCTCCCTTCGTCTGTGAAACATTAATAATACATAAAAATAAAAATCAGGACATTATAGCTCTGCAAGAATGAAGAACGAGAGCGAGCAGAGCCCTGAACTCTCCTTCACTTTGGAGGCTAACAAAAAGGATAGAAATCTAAAAAGTAGGTGCATTTTTAGACTTTGGTATCACTTAAATGGCCAAACACGTGTCATGCTAGCGTTAATTCTTTGTTAATATCTATGTTTCTCCATCCTGCATTTAAATTTGGAAACCAAGTCAGGTCAACAAATCAGTTTGTCAACTGCTCAATGGGTTAAATGGGTGTCGTTGAGCTAGCGATAGGAAGTGAGGTCAGGGTAGCGTTCAAAGCTTAATACTGCACTTCTGAATGTACTGGATTTAGCAGTAATACATGGACTGGGATGCCACCCTGGTCTTTTGAAGCTTTATTATCATGAAACGCACCACGCATTGGCAACATCTGTTGGCTAAAATGGGTAGTCTGGAATCCCCAAAACCATATTGTTATTAAAGCCACACTCCCACTTTTGGAAAGCTTGATACGCTCCTGGGCTTGGCCGTCTCAGGGCACAACCAGAAGTGCTGTTTCAGCACATAAGTATTGTTGGAAATTAGTCGCCTGACAGGAGGAATTTTTCTCCATAGCATGCTATTCCGGGGGTGCTATTGCATTTGAATGAAGAGGCTTAAGACCAATGGCAATAGGAAATACGATTCAGTGCCTTGTTATTCTATTTATTAAAAATATTTTTAAAAGAATTAAGGGATGCACCAGCACTTTGCACATTGAATTGCCATCTATTTTCCAATTATATGTTCAGATTGAATATTGAATTGAAAAGTGCATGTTCTGATTGAATAATTGCCAATTGCAAAATTAATAGCCATTTGAATTTGGTGCTTATAATTTTGAATATGATTTGAATACACACTTCAGTGAGAGAATCCTATAATCTGCAGGGCAAAGGTATGACAGAACTAGCTTTGGGAGTGTCCTACGCTGTGGTGCTGAGTCAGGAGTGGGATCATTGCAAACCTTCATGGTTCTTTCTTAACTTTAACTGGGAAGGACCAGGAAAGAGCTCCACTCCACCTCTGTGCTTTCTAGAGCTGCAGATTCAGGTAAGCTCAGCAAGATTAAGGCCTAATGAGCAGCAGTATGACTGTGGCAGCAGGGTTTTTTTTTAGGCCAAGGGTATCTCATTACAGACCATTACAGTACAGATAAACTGGCCTAGACAACACTGAGGTTCAGAATGCATAAAAAAATGACCAGATGCTGTTTGTGTCTGTCATTACTTTTGTCTATATTCCCTTGTTTCATTGTATGAAAGGCATTGCTTTTTTAATGTGTCCCACGAATGAATATTGACTTATTAATTAACTGTTCATTGTTTAGAAGTGGATATGATATTTACTGTGAGGCTATAAGATGATAATTGTTTTTTTGTTAGTTTTTTCATAGTGAATTTAGGCAGAATTTATTCAGGCATGGTTTTATTTTAACAATTAAGTAAATCTAAATAAACACTTCAACATGTTTTAAGGAACACTTACTGTTTATTAGCTGATATTGAATATATACAAAGAAAAAAATGAAAACCATAACAATATAGCAAGTTTTATTTAACATACACAATTTTCTGTTACTGCCATAATATATATACCTAATATCTATCTACAAGTCCTTATTTCTCACCTCTCTTTTACAATCTCTGGCCCTGATTGGCTGATGCTGACACGCGTTCCTTGGTTGAACCAATTATTACAGTTGCCGCGAGGACAATCTGAAAACAAAACCATAACAAGACGAGAAACACAGCAGAAGAGAACACAGACACACATCACATAGGGATCCTTCACTCTAGACACAAACAGCACGGAGACCTAAACAACCTGCAGGTCGGTGTTAAAGTACAGTGACAGTACCAGCATTCTGCAAGGCGTTTTATACGGGACTGCTAGGTTACATGCTAATGCTAGCAATGCAAGTCAAGTCGTGGATACCCCAATATATTTATTTGGAATGGGGCCGAACCCGAATATGGTATTCGGAAAGTCACAAATATCGTGTTTTTTACGAATACACTATTGGACAAATATTTAAAAAAACGTTTTGTTCACACCCTCGCGTGGTTAAGGCCTTGCGATCTGAAAGTAGTGTGTCGATCCCCCAGACAACTAGGAACCTCGGAGGTACCACAAAGGGCATAAATGACATTATCAGAATTTTACAGGACATATAAATCTTTTCATTGTAACTCAAGGCCATACATAACAAAGTCAACAAAGAAAAGTATTATCAAAACTTTTATGATTGTGGCCTGTTTGTATTTAGAAAGTCCTTGTCCATTTTGAGCTGGACATTTGAACATTTAATCACTAGTTTCATTCTGGTTTTAGCTCTGTAAGCAGCAGACACCATTTCCCTGTATAGACAGACTGAGACCCCATAAAGGTTTGAAATATATGTAGTTCTTGAACAGCAATTATCGTGCCTTAATGAAAGTTGTTAAAGTCCTTACAAATTACACAAACCTCAAGCAGCCTTTTTACCCTCACCTCTCATCTAGCACCTGTAATCTTTCAGTCTTGGGCCATTTAGAGTTTGCCTGGATTTATTGGGGTGAATGGCAAAAGAAGGAGCTGATAAATGGGCACGGCTTTTCATTCCTCTGGAAACTCGACTCGTTATTGAAGAGCTCTGAATCCCTGCAATCTAATAATGCTCTCAGTGTTTTTTCGAGCTTTTAAACTAATTCGTGATTGATCGCTAATTATCGGTGACGGAGCCTCTGGAGACAGCACTTTCCCATCTCGAGCGTCCACTCCTATCTTTAAACTGTTTGAAATGAGCTATAACCTTCCAATGCTCAACTCGGCTCCCTCCTGTGGAGAGTCAATAGACAGCCGTCAGACGTTTGAGAGATCATTGATGTCTTTTGCCAATACTACAAATTGCCTCTCAACAAAAATAAACCATTCGGCACGTAAATGTCTAGCCAGGCTGAGATAGTACTTTAGTCATCACTCAATGTGGTTATTACTCTTATTGAACCACTTATTGGGTATTTGTTTAATACCCCCCCTCCTATGCACTTTGGCAAATCCTCATTCCTTAATTGCGTCACCATTGATTTCAGCTCCAGTCAAATAAACAGAGAGAAAGCTGGAGAGAAAATGCCTACTTAAAGACGGGACATATATTAGTGTTATTAGAGCAACAAAAGCAACACACAGTGAGTAAAAAGCCACTGAAACTCTAGGATTCTTGTGGGGAGGCGCCCGGTGGCTCTTCCTGCATTTCTAGTGTGTCGTCTGTGTCTTATAACAATATGTTAAAAAACCTTTTTACAATACATGTTCACTACTGACTGCTCAGAGACTTTAATGCTTGTCTTGATTTCATGTTCGTTTGTCACTAGTTAGGAATGTCACATCTGTCGGAATGAATGGTTTCCAGTGCTGTCTGAAATGCAAACCCGGCATGAAGAGCTGGACCAGCTGTTTCATACTCCTGGCACAAGTGGTTTTGCAGGTGAGTGAGTTGAATATTTATTCTTGTGTTTATGGAAAAAAACCCTGCCATTTTCATCATATAAATGCTAATAACGAGTGATACATCTAAAACCACACATGCAAATGAAATTTTGATAGAGTGCTTCATCTACATGTAAAGTTTCCACTGAAAGAACTATGTAGTGCACTTTTCTCATGTTATTCTTTATTTTGTTTGATATTTCAAAGGGAAGAGATTCAAAAAGATTATCCTTTGAGATCTTCCCCAGGTGGACACGTTTGGTGTGCGCAGTGTGCGTTGATTACGCTCTCAGACTGTATGACAGTAAAATTAATGTAAACTGTGACATAGCTGAAAAGTCGTCTTTGAGTGAGTTTTAGTGTAATTCTGAACAGTCAAGCACTGTCCCAGTAATACCCAATAGGAGGCAGTAGAGCTTTACATTAGTAATACAAGACCACATTTCTTGGTCTGAGACAGGGCTAAAGATGAGCCTGGTGTTGTTTTTGCCCTATATTACTCTTTGCTTTAACAGTCGAATTCTTTTGAAACAATTCAAACCTTGGCATATGATGAAGAGCATGGTTAAAAAGGTGATGGGCTAATTTAAAGTACCTTTGCTAATGAAATGAGATGAGGAACAAATGTAATTGTAAGTTGATGATTGTGGTGATATGTTCAGATTGGTTGGTTTCATCTTGGTTTTGGTCTTTGAACTTAAAATTTGAACTTGGAATTGGTCATAGTTCCTTTTCAGTGCTGCCATCTGCCTGACACTAAAGGTACTATAGCCTCAACAGTTTCTGCAAACCAAGGTAAATGACATTTCCATTATTTTAAGTAATAACCCTTTAGAAAAAATCAGTTGGATGATACAAGCATACAAAGAGCACTTGCTGTATTTACCTAAATCATGAAAGTGTATAGAATCCTATTTTATTCATCTTGTGATGTGCAAGACATTTATTTGGTATGTCGTAAATCTAGGAGATTAATAAAATTAGATTAGGATTAGTTTTGTATTGATGAAGTTCAGCATCTTAATATTTAATATTTTCTAAAAATGAAATGGTTTTGTTTGGCTTAAAAAATTGCCAATTTCACATAGTCCTGTAACAGTACCTAATGTGAATCCACGTATCCAGCAAGAAAACTAGATATTTAAATCTATCATATTTTTATACCACCAAGTAGATTAATCAAATGTTTGCATACCTATAATGTGCATTTAGTTAATGTTGTAGGTGAAAATGCGTGAATAGATTCTCTTCAGCAAAATGAAACACAAAATGTTTAATCGGTTTAATTCATTTTCAGCAAATTGTTGTAATAGTGCATTAAATAGTTCTTAAGTATTTTCTATAGAGCAGGAGTCTCCAACCTTTTTACCCCTGAGAGCTACTTTTACAAAATTAAAATGGCAGAGAGCTACTCATTTTTGTATCATGAAAAAAGTATCTGCCGCGGTCATGGTTCTTACCCATCTCCCATCATCTGAATCCGAATCCGAATCCGAATCTGAATCATCACCTTTGACTCATCAACCTTGACATCAGTGCAACTGTTATATTGACAACTAGGCATTATTTATTACTTGTTACTGTCATTTCAAAGTAATTCTTTACATTACAATATTACTGTGTTTAAAATGTAAGGCATTACACTACTATTGCATTACTTTTAAGTTACTTTGACCAAAATAACTGGAAATATGGAGCTAGCAATGTAAATATAGCTTTTGACTCAATGAGCTCATTCCACAGCCAGTGGAAGGTGATGAGGGATCTGACTGAGAGGCTCATGGTTAAAAACAGAACAAACTGCCGTTAGATCAGTTGCAGGTTCACTCATCTCTCTGCTCTGTCTGACTACAAGAAGTGAAACATTTTTCTCCTCTGCTGATCTGATCTGGTCATTTTGGCCAATTTGTATTGCAGTGATGTTGTTTAGTGTTCATTTTAGAAAACGTTTTAGAGGGGGATGCACATTTTGGGGGCGGGGTCTGTGTCGGAATGAGGGCGTGCGTGTGTCTTAGAAGGGGAGAGCGAGTGCGAGAGAAGTGTGTGTGTGTGTGTGTGTGTGTGTGTGTGTGTGTTTGTGGCTGAGAGGTGGTGAGCGAGAATGAGAGAAGCTCGAATGCGTCTCGCTAGTTGGGCTGTTACTTTTCTGTTATTTTACTGCAGCGCGGTTACAGCCGACAGTGACCAGATCGGTAATAATAAACTGCAGTTTACAGAATAACTGTCATCCCATCAACCGTCCTGGTGACGCTTCAGCATGAAGAAAAAAAAATCACTTAATTCCGTGTTAAAAATGTACTGTAACGCGCGTTACTGACATTTGTACCAAGTAAAATATTACCGATTTGTTTCTGTAACTAATGGGCAAATAATGATTTTGTGTAAGAAGGATATGTTTGGCTATACATGCAAGGTGGTTTTCCAAATGACTAATAAAATTTGACTGGTCACGTTTTCAAATGTATGTAGATTCGTAAACCCTTCTGCGAGCTACTTGGAGAGGGGTTGCGAACTACTGGTAGCTCGCGAGCGACGTTTTGGAGACCCCTGAGTTAGGGTTAGGGCTGTTTTTGATCCAGGATTAACACCTGAGCTCACTATGCTCTTGAGGCTGAATGCAATCAAATTCTCAGACCAGTGTTCCAGCATCTGGTGTAAAGTTTTCCTGTTACTGCAGCCAAAGGTAAAATTAACTCCCCTCTCTTGGTTTCTCTTGAACACTCTTGATTTCAGAAGAAATGTTGGATAAGGAGAATTTTACAAACATTTTAGCCATATTATACTAAAGTGTGGATGTGGATAAGCCTCATAAAGGACCACCAAGTGAATATTTCGGTGTCTGACAGGCCTAGTTTTATCAATTGTTGATTGCCGTTAAACTACCAAGCCGATGGTAGTGCCAGGTGACTAATACCAGTTTCCTGAAAGAAAAAAACGGAACCTGATCAGTTATCATTTTGGTGTGATGATGCAGGTCAAGGCTTCGATCTTTTCTTCATGAAAGCTGTATGAAAAACAGGCTGGGTTAAATAATGCTCCTTTCAAACTTTGGTGCTTTTGAAGAATTTTAAACACACTAATGGATCCCTGACCAGATCACAGTCAAATAAAATCAAGTTTATCTGGAAATAATGAACAGTGCTTCAGAAGAGACATTTGTATAAAAAGCCCATTAAAAATCTGGGTTTGAGTTTTCTGCAAAATAGACAAAATCTAGTGGGTTTCTGCAGGACGCCGCACATATCAAGAGAAGATCAAAGATAAATTTCTCAGAAAAGACGATGCTTTAAATAGCTGGAGGGCCACAGAGGAGGCGGCAGTCCAGCAACAAGACGACTGGAGAAATCAGGAATCAAGGACGTGCTTATGAAAGGACCCAGAGTGGAGATAACGTGGTCATCAGTGGTGAAGCACTGCTTTTGGAATAAGTTAAATTGTGGTCTCTTGGAGATGCGTTTACCTATATAAAAATATACTACAAAAATTATACAGAAAGTGTTATGTAAGTGAATGTAACTTCCTGCAGGTTTCATTTGTAAAGAAGGTTTCCACAGTAACGTCAGACCGCACCCACAGGTCCTCTTTAGTCCAGTGTGTCTCTGAGCTGGATGAGGTATTGCAGTGTTGCTTTTGTTACATCTTCCTCATCAGGTGTCAGGTGGCATCACTTCAGGCATTGATACATTCAAACACTTTCTCCTCAGACCTAAAGACAGGTCAGAATATAAAAGAAGTAGTTTTAGAACTGTAATGTAATGGAAAATTGAAGTGTGTTGGGGAAAGTCGCTGGACGCTCCAGGTTCCCACTGAAACTCCTTTCAACACTGAAAGCTGCTCTAATGTTTCAGTGTTACAAAATATATGTGAATGTGAAAGTACCCTAAGCAGCATGTAGTATACAAGCCATTGTTTAAGTTCATTATTTTTATTATAAATATTATTATTGTTTGTCTTTGGGCCCAACCGTGTAGAAACTCCTCCCTCCCTCCCACCTCCACATTTGTGCATACAGATAAAATTACACTAAATTTGTCTTCCCTTGATGAAGGAAAGGATGCAGAATGAGTTCTGACCTAATCTATGTAGTTGTAACATCCATATTAATCAAATAACCCAACTGATAACATACATCCATCTGGATGAACAGACTGAAAGTTAGTATTGTGCTGTGATTTGTGATGTGTGTTACATGGTGGTGCTCGTAATGAACATGAAAACCTTCTTTCCAAACAGTCGACCAAGGATTTGACGTCTCACTGAACTAATGAATTGCCCTAATTAAATGGGAAAATAACCAAAACAACATTGAATTTTAATGCAAAAAAATGTTTATTAAAGTCACGTGTTATTTGACAAAGAATCTTATCTTCTATATCATCAAAAGGGCACGCCTGTGTTCACCCAGGACACGACTTTGCTCCTCTGAAGGCCTTCTACTTCGGGGGAATTCCTACAGCATTTTCTTTCAAGTCTTTCAGCCACGAAACTGAACAGGATTTCAGAAATATTCAAGAAGTGTTCGTTGTTGTTTTGTGCCTCACTGAACAAAAAGTTGAAAAAAGGAAAAAAAATAATTTCTCCTTAGTTTCATCACCAACCACCCTCAGTTGTGAACAACATTTTGACACCGGAATTATGCTTTTATTTACCTGAATATAATGCAGGTATATGAATACATGTGTCTGAAATAAATGGTGTGGTTCACGTCAAGTCCTGAGCTCGCACAACAAAATCACTGGAACATGATTGGAACCTTTACTTTTTTACTCAAATTCTATAAATAGTTCATATATAAGAAGGCAGGATGCCTTTTATTTTCTTTACTGATCTAAATATATGAAATGCTTGTGTTCTGATTTATTCAGAAATGTCACCCATATCACTTTATTCCTGGGATATTAGCAGAAAAGCTGATGACTTTTACCATATTTATAAAGGTATAATTGAAAGTTATGGAAAGTGTGTTCAGCATCTCTGAAAAATCGCAGCTGCGAGAGGAGCTGCAGTCTGGGAGGAGGATCAGACGGATGATCAGAGCAGTGTGAGGAATGTTTGCTTATTACTTATTGGTGTGAGAGCAGACAGTATAACCAGTTATTTACAGGTGTTGATTAAGCAGTTAAAAGCTACTTTTTATATAAATGTTAAGGGTGTTTTGGCTTTTACACAGTGTAACTCTAAACTAGACCTAATTAAGAAATCACATTTGTTCACATTACAAAAAACAATTCTGCTCCTTCAAGTGACTGTGTCCTTCATTCTGCTCCAATGGCCCTGAAAACAACAACAACACCTGAATATCAGATTAATACCATAGAGATGTAATGGTTAAAGTGGCTTAAAATGTGTCCTCAGCAGTGTTGTGCAAGTTCACACTTTTTATGAACTAGTTCAAAGTTCAGTTCACACATGCTCAAAGTGAACTG
>JBBKCR010000001.1:16479694-16489743 GCA_037577295.1 Ladigesia roloffi
ACCTCTGCCATCATTTTAAGTGGGAGAACTTGCACAATCGGTGGCTGACTAAATACTTTTTTTCCCCACTGTACACTCAACTTCCTCTGTCAAAATTTTCCAGCAGTGAAAAGCCAACAGATTAACTTGAATATTGCTAACTTGTAAATGTCCATTTTTCCCTCATGGTTTTGAGATAAACATATTTTGATGAAACCAATTATCAAAATATGACAATTGTCACGAATACCAAATAGTTTTTGTTGTTCTGTGAAGGATAAGAGGCCTGAAACATTTGCTAGATTGATCATCAGCATATAAAATGTAGATTACTCTATTACCAAAATAATTGACAGTGACAGTGTTTTCTCTCTTTCGTTTATGCTCACGCACATGTTATTCTCTATGGAGGTTTGGCGCCACGGTTTGGATGAGTTCTTTTAGTGTGCAGCACTTAAACACATGGATATTTGTATAGCATTGATTTCAGACTGTTTGTTGGGTGATAAATGATTTAGGACACTGTTATATAGTGTCCAATGAGCTGGTGTTCCTGATGAAGTGGCTGGTCTGTGCCATATGAATGTTTGTGCATTAATGAGCAGAACTCCATTCTTTTAAATATGGACATGTGTATAGAGCAATAACGGATGCATGAAAACAAAAAGGAAAAAATGCAAGCAGGGCTAGGATAAAGGGTAATTTGGGGGGCGTGGCCTAAGGTTTCATGTGAAGTTTAACTGTATTGAGACAGAAAGTTTCATCTTTTAAAAATGCATTCAGTAGAATTAGGTTAAAAATGTGTATAAGTGAATGGGGGAAAAGGTATGTATAATAAGCATAGAAAAGACGAGTGCTGGAGGAGCTGGCCTGAGGTATCATATGAAGTTTGATTTGGACAAAACAGAATGATCTGAAATGTGAACATTAATCATTGGAAGAAAAATAAATAAAGAAACCATTTAGAGGTGAAGAATAATATGGCCTCATAGTGGCGCATCTCTATTTATAGCTTTCATTCATGGCCCAGTATTTTCTTGCTGTTGCAGTGTGTTGCATCAACTTTGATGAAAGAAATGCAAAACAAAATTCCAATATCTTACAGTGAAATGAGTAAAGTTCCAAAGATCAAGAAAAATAATTCAGAGAATGTTCACTATTTGAAGTTTTAAAAAGTTATCAGTATGATTTCATTTTATGACTGGTATTTGGTTGTAATATAATGTCTGATCACTATTGGCAGCAGCGTGAATTTTCCATGTTGAAAATGACCTGTGTGACTATTAGATTGTCGGCTATCTTCTTCATGTGCACCTGCACTACACGTCTGATGCTACGGCATGTATTATCTTCTTGATATTGATTTGGTGAACATCAAACATTTCTTTGTTCTGAGTCCAGTATTATGCTCTCCATTTGGACAAATTATAGTCGGAGGCTGGTTGAGGGCTCGGTGAGGTTTTGGGGGCTCCTGAGAAAGACAGCAGTGTGTTGACTGCTTGCTCTTGGGAGATGGGTGGTTATTAATCAAACAGACAGTCTCTGTAGTGTGCACAGGCTGGACTTCAGTCGGAGCTGCATTCCTGCCTCCTGTGTGACTGAGGAGTAATGGCAAGGCTGGAGGGAGGGACGGAGGGAGGGACGGAGAGATGGAGGGGGTGGAGGAGAGGTGGGACCCAGAGGCTGGAAAAGGAAGTCATGTGCGTATGAAAAGTGTGTCTTTCACTTCAGAGCATGCTCGCTGAAGCTTGCCTGACTCCTCGAAAAGCCAGCCTCTAAATTTGAACCGGAGGGAGGTGAAGTTTCACCAGCTGTTTTTTCTGCCATTCTCTTTCTCACAGCATGCCTCTTTTACATCCTGGGGGGGGGGGTCATTTAAAAAAATATGGCAAAAAGGAAAAAGGAAAAAAAACAAGCATCAGAACAGCCACAGCCTCCAAGAGACGAGAGAGAGAAACTTCAGATCAGAAGGTGTGAAATTTGAGGAAGAATGTGAACCAGCTGCCTGCAGTTTAGGTCAGTATTTTTGAGTAGCAGGCTTAAAGATAAAACAGTCTCAATTGCTGCTTGTTTTCCAGCAGACATATGAAGCCTTAAAGAGATGGTGTGCTGCTGTTTACATGCTGGTGTGAGGGGTTAATTGGTTGGAATTGTGTAATAGGGTGGTGACACGTGGACATGTGCAGAAAATACTTGTACTAAGACTAACTCCAGCTGTTTCTCTGCCCTAGACTGTATGTGTTAGCTTTGGGATATGGCAGCAAGGAAACCTAACTGTAAAGGAAGGCTGTGGAGATTTGAGACTTGAGTGTGGCCACATGGGTGTGACAAAAAAGCGGATTTCCAATGCTTTAATTTTGCATGTATACAATCGTTCCGGTCCAATACTACAGCTACTACTACTTCCATTATTATTATTATTGTTGTTTTTCTTATTATTGTTGTAATGATTATTAATATAACTGTTTTGTTACCCATCATAATGTTGTCTTTTGTAATATGTCAATCAAAATAATAAGGTTAATATTACCACAAATCAGAATCGTTATTTATAATTCTTTGTAGAATATCATTCATGTCCATTAAAAATACATAGAACGCATCTGTTTTTAACTGCTTATTCTTTATTTAAAATAACTTATGTAGTAGGCCAATGCAATCTAATGACTATTATGTCATTTGTCTCCTGCCTCTGAGAAAACTGTATCTATACTGGGACCTTGACTTTAAAGACCACGGAGACCTCAGATGACTTGTGGAAAACCACAGGTCTGCCACTCTGTCCTACTGTGCCCATAGACTTAACTGCCCATACCAAGATGGGAAGCTTTTAGTTACATTAATAAGATAACAAAATTTGTGTCTTGCTCAATGTCCTGGGGTGGCTGTTCTCTTTCCACGACTGTATTAGAAATATGAAACCTGATCTAGTAGGCTTGTCTGTAGTAGGTTATGTGCTAAACCAAGCTAAGATTACATTTCCAATTCTAGTGTGCTCTTTCTTTAGTCTAACTGTTGATGCTCATGGGGTTTGCCTGATTTTCTTTCCAGCAGGGGCCATTCATTTGAGCTGTGTTTTGCCATTCAAATGGACTGCTGTTTGTTTGGTCAATACAACATACCGAGCATACCTTACACTCCCTTTGGCTCCCATGTTTTTACACTGCGAGAGACAGCTGAGATACTTCACTTGGCAAGAAAAAACTCTTAAACAAGTCTGTCCTGTTATTTTCACCAAATTATTGGGACATAAATTATGTTAAGTTAGAGACTGAATACATCCTATAAATTTAGGACTTTGTTCCATGCTTATCATGTTTGCCTATAGACTCTTTAAGGGCTCACATCTACAGGGCCTTCATGTACTTGTATGTAATGTTTTTATGCCACAGCCTACTTTTGACACATGTGGTATTTTATACCCAAACCAGCTGCATTTATTGCTGTACCATTAATAATAAGGTGTGGAAAAACATTTGCTCTGATTGGCTGCTCTGTATTGTGCCTCACTTTGAAACTTGTAAATGAGTAAACAGTGATTTCAAAACTGCTGTTTCTCATGCAGAGTTTCAACTTATTGGCTGTATGAAATTTGGTGTGAATTGAATATATTTTGAAACTTTAGTTTCCATTCAGAATTTAAGGTTTATTTAAAAAAAATCAAGGAACATGTGTTCATCCATTAAATAGGACCTTTAAACCATGGATGACCAAGATGTGAGAAAGCTGATAAATTTATTCACACTCATCTCCGTTAAAAGCTCAGTGTTTAATTAATGAATATGACTTTTGAGAAAGCGTCACTGACCAGCTGTGTAAATATTTTGCAAATATACTAATGTATAGTGGCTCCCTGAATATTTTCAGCCCATTTTTGAGTAGATAATAGAAGTGAAGAGGTTAGTTTCTTTTGGCTTTGCATTGTAGCCTCTTTTGGCTTTGCATCCCCTGTTTACAGAGCATACATCACGCCGCATGCAGCCGTGTTTCCTAAGAGCCATGAACTTGCCAACTCCCTCAGGCTTCTCTGTCAGAGTGTCAAAGACAAACACATTTTCATATTGTGTCTCAGGGCATGGAGCATTCAGCCATCCAAATAATTGCTATTGGCCTCCTCTGAATAAGACAGCTTTCTCTGTAATGGAATAGACACATTAATCGAATGGCTCCTTGTTTTTGCCATGTTACCTAGAAGGAAACACAAAAGGACACCAAAAAGTAAATCTGCTTTCGTAAAATCCTGATTTTACAAAAGCAGCACCTGCTGCAGCCTAGCCTCATTATGTGTTTGGACCATGCTAAGTATGCAAACTATGTTAAATTTAGCTTAAAAGAGTTATTTTGTAGTTTTTGGGGGGTATATTTATTTATTGACTGCACAATTTGCGTCATTAAAGACCTTTTTGTTTGTTGTTCTTGTTATGCATTCAAAGTTCACTTGACTGCAGTACCCAGTTTGGCCAATTGGTCTTTCCAGCAAACAGCTGTGAGACTAGTTTAATGCTTTTTTTAACCAAAGGTCTTTAATATTTTTAAAAATATATATTTTATAACAGAATATTGTGAAAGCAGCATAAGGATGTCAGATTGTGTGGTTAAAAATGATTAGTTCACTCCGAGGACACTTTATTGGCTTAGGAGTGTTGCTGTGATGTCAGTTCATTCTGTTTTGAGGCAAAATATGTCAAGGGGGTAAGGCCTTTCGTTTGGTCTTGCAGACAAGCGTCACTGCTTACACACAGTTATCTCACTGACATCAGCCCGGTGTTTTAAATGTGGGGTGACTGAGTTCAGTTGTTGTTACGCTAAAAGCATACAATGCCAGGGAACAGAGCCTTGTAGGAAAACAGCACTTTCCTATTGTAGAGAATGTGACTGGTTATAGATTCTGCAAGGAGCTTCCTTTCTCACACTAGCAGAGTGATGTGCTGACACTGAACAGCAATATAAAATTCTACCCATTCTTTGTTCACTTACTGCCCACACTTGACATGATGATGAGTTTGAAGCTTAAGTGAAGTAGAAATCAATAAAAAATTAGCATGACTTTAAAGTTCTGAAATTGTTCCTTTTTATTTTTTTCAAAACAGAGGGACAACAAGAAGGGCTGAACTATGTGTTTAAAAAAAGTTGTATGTGCAGTTAGTATTTTAAAAAATAAATATGATTTAATATATTCAGATAAAATGTTAGAGTGAATACTAATAACATTCTGCGGTAAATGATTATTTTATGTTCGGAATATGAGGGTGTTACTTGGGGAAGCCAAGTGTTACTAGTCGTTTTCATCAGAAACCTGGTGTGACTCAGTTAGTTCTTCATTAAATTAAATCAGCAGCTGCTGATGCATTTTCACAAACCCATGCAATAATTGTAGGATCCGACCAATTAGTGCTTTCTTGTTTATTTTTGTTAACGGTTCTAGCAGAAGGACATTATCACACACTGGGAAGAATGGCTTTAAGCACTTTTGTTTAGTATTGCGCAATACTGTTGTGTGTGTTTATATGTGTATTGGAATTTTGCACAAAATATTTTGCACTACTAATAGGATTCTCAACAATGTCTACCACATATTTTTTGTGTCCAGTTAAAATCCTGTAATCTTGTTCCCAATTCACATAACCGTCTATAACAATTATGAGAAAAGAAAAGAAAATTGAAAAATGACATGTAATTAGTTTTCATCTTCCACAGGCTGAAGGACCAAAATTCACTTTATGTAACACTTAAAGGTTTTGTTCTTGCTGCAGTACTTGAGATGTGCCACTGTGAGATCAAAATGTCAAGGTTGTCCTTAAATTCCTCCAGTTTAAAAGAACCAGTATTTTTTTCATTCGTTTAAGAGATTAGATTAAATTAGCAGTGAGTTTTCATGCTACTGGTATTGATAAAACTCCATGGCTCCTATAGACAGAGTGTATTTACATTGATGTGTGCGTAATTTGGCGGATATTGTTTGTAGAGTAGCATATTTTAAACATATTATATCTAATTGGGTTTCACCTTGCTGGTGTCTGAATGCCTTTATGCCTTTACTACATGCACTTAGCAGTCAGTTAGTCATCTTTCAATTATATCTGGATGGCTGGTTACAGTTGATTGGAGCCACAGTAATAATTGCCGACATGGGTTGCCACCATTCTTCAGCTAAGACATATGGGCGGAATTGCCATTAGTCTGTTCAATAGCATCTGTGGCTGTCCTTTCTGTCTCTCTGTGGGGTGGAGATAGCAGCTGATATTTGCAGGTTGCCCCTTTATGGGGTAACACTGCTGGAGGAGGAGATTTATGGCAATGATAAAAGATATGCAGGGCAATAATGGTGGAGGTGGATGCTCTCAGCCATACTCGCATCCCAGAGTGCTGCCTCCTCAATGTGCTGCAAAGAGAGAGAGTGATAGAGAGATAACAGAACAGTGACAGAGAGGAGGATCCTTAAATTATGCTCAACAGTTTCCATAGATGTGATTCTACACATAAATGTCACAGATGAACATTTTCTGAGTGATATCTACAGGTGTATATGGTCCAGTAGGCTTGTTTTGGTTTTTCACTGTAATGTTCCCTTCCTGTAAGAGCCATTCCATTCTCTCACAGCCAGCGATAACATCAGCCATCTATCACTGTAGGATAAGGGAGTGAAACCAACTGTAATTCAGACCTGACAAGCTGGAGGAAAAGAAGGAGAGGGTAATAGCATGAGAGGACAATAATGGTCCAACAGACTGGAGATAGATGTAGCTTATTCCTGTGTGTCCTAGCAGACTAACAATGATAAAAATGCATTCTGAATATCTCTGCTTTTTATTTTTTTGATGGATGTAGACCTGTTTGCCATTAACAGACTGGTCAAACATCACCGTTCAAAAATTCACAGCAGCTTTTGAACCAACAGTGTGGATTTTGGCCACTTTGTTTATTATTGAAATTGACAGGCTGCAGGTACCGTAACAAAAAACTATAAATGACCAAGATGGCTGAATTATAATAATTATAATATTGCAAGCATATGATTTCAGCAAAAGTTGAAGAACCACTTTCAGAACCATGTAATGGATGGTTCTTTAAAGAAATGCTCTTGTAAATATGATGTAAACGTGAGGGACTGTTTTAACGTTTTAATGATATGAAAGTGTTTTATTCCTATAAAATGCCATCTCATTTACAAAAATGTACAAAAAGTGTTGCATGATTCCACTTTTTATGAAGCTGCCAGGTCGATTTGTTACACGTACTGTTTCTCGTGTCCCTCTGTGCACAGCTGGAGCCGAGCACTGTGATCAGAGGCCCTTCTGACTGCGTGGAGTGAAAGAAGTCAGGTCAGTGCAACTCTATTCCTTCCACACCCCTCACCCCCCTTTTCATGATCACCCGCAATATGCCAGCCAGCCAGCTAGCCCCGCACATTAACCCCTGATGAATGGGGTCAAACTGGGGGCTGCCTGTAGATTAGACGCTGAGTCTGGGGATAAATGATCTATTATGGGCATCTTGTCCGGATAACTGAGCCGGCTGATGTTCATATGACTGCTTTTCTACTCTTCCATTAGTTAGAGTTGTAAGATAAAGTTCAAGTATCATAACAGATCAAAGCTCTTGAAAAGAGGGCTCATCAGTTTGAAAGACCGTTACTGAGTTTGTATAACCTTATGTTTCACTGTTTTGTTCCATAAAGTCTTGCACATGGCTTTAATATAATCTTGACTGCAACAAAGGAACTGAAGGTGTATGCATTGTTCAATTAAAATGCACTGAGGACCTGAATACAGACTAACACAACAATATCATTGCTCTATTAATAATTCCTCTGCTTATTGTCCCTTTAAAATGACTGAACAAATTCCAACCAGAGGTGGAAAATCCTATGTGAGATTAGGTACTTGGTCACAGGCACGCTTTGCGCCATGTTCTATCATTCTCTCATTTGGGCCCATCCCTCCTTCTGTTCTGTCGTTTTTTTTTCATGGCTATTCATATGTAGATGGAGGTCAGGAGATGAGGTAGTTCTCACGTTCAACTTGAAACCCTGGCCTTTGTGTGGCTGGAGCCTGAGCTCAAGTACTGAAGCCAGAAGTGAAATTAAAATCTGCTGAATGCCCCAGCAGGGAGGACATGTGTGGAAGAGGCAAAGGGAGGGCACACAGTTGCTGCCGTTGGATAAATGTGAGATGCCCACTGTGGCATTCCATGCCCTCCAGAGGGACCAGCCAAATGAAGCATTGCTCAGTCCCCCCTTTCATCTTAATACAGGCCCATTCCTCCATTAACGGTCAATGCCCACTGCATAGGCCTCTTCTGTACACTCTCACTTACCACAGAGCTTGGGCCCAGTTTTCACAGCCCAGGATTTCAATAGGTTAATTTAAATAGCTTTGAACTTCCCTCGTTTTTTCTTGCACACATTAGAGGACTTCATAGTGTTCATAGTGAGAGCCTAATGGAGCCTTTTGGGTCAGCCTAGCTTTAGCTGTAATCACATGGCATGTTTGCTTCTATTGAACACTAACTGAAAATGGAAAATGTATATGTTTACTGGAGGCTAGGTGAGTTAGCAGTTTTTTGTTGAAGCGAGATTTATATCATGATGTAAGAAGGCTCATTCATTTAGAATTTTACAGACTTGGAATATTTGTTGGTATTTGCAAATTAGCACCGAGTACCTGAGTACCAAAATCACCCTAACTATATTTGTAAGTATTTTTACTGCCTACAGTTTCAAAATAAATTCAGTATGCAGCAACACCACCTCAATTGTTTGCAGTTCCCATGCTGATGTTGCTATAGAAGCAACACTTCTAGCTTTAGTGAGCCATATATACCTTTTATGGAAAGCTCTTGATGAAAGCTTTTGTGAGCCATGTAGGCACTAGGGGTGCAATGGTAGCAAATTAGTATAATTTTATTTATTTACCACCAACATTTTAGCTAGCAACAGGAGCAATCAGTGTCCCCAAATCCTTGTCCAACCCCCATCCACCTTCACTAGAAATCAGTAGTAGTCACTCAGAAGGGTTTCACTATTCTCATGTATTTGAGCAGATTTATCAGTTTTTCAAGCCTTCAAACCAACCTCATATAATAAATGTCAAACTCTTATTGTCCAATATTTTAAAGTGCTCCGAAGCATATGACTCTCTGCTCTTTTAGCTTTAATAGTTGTGTGAAATGTGTCACAGTTGCCCCGTAAGTGAAGGTGACACATATACCTAGGTGGGGTTGCATGAGGCATCTCAGGGAAGAAACACTGCAGGTTTGCAAATGGAACCAGAAGAGGATCAAGTGGGCTGTTGTAATTTATAGTCTTATACCTAACCCCTACAGAATGCGGCTTCATTACCCTTCCATGGACTACCTGAGACTGCAACTGACTGCAAAACAGGAATCGATTGTTTACCAGTCATTTTTACAGTCCATGTGTGTAATTGGAGCATTAAATTTAGCTGTTAAAACATTTCTCAGCTGCAAAAGTCGTAACAGCGGTTTGTTTAGGTCTGTGACATACAGGCTAACATTTATAGACAAATGTGTCAAAATTGCACAGGCATGTTTATTATTCCTTCTTCCTGTGGCTAAAGTAGACAAATTACAGTAAAAGGCTAACAGTTCTCCCTCCAGTCAGTGGAGCTGTAGGAAGAAGGGAATAGTCACATACTGTCAGAATCTGGGCCATGGTCAGTTTTTACTTGAGCCATTGCAGATTTTTTCCAGTAGGACAGTGTGCATCAATTTTTTTCCCCGCCTCATCCTGTCTTGGTAATTGCCTCAACCATGATAGTCACGTTGTTTCCATCTGAGGCCAGGGAGGCTTGCATTTTTGTAAGGCTTTTGAAAAATGAAGTGATTAAGAAATACTTTCTAAACAATGGGTGAGCGGTTGGCCTATGGTATGGAAGACTGAATACTGTTTATGTCTTGTTAATCATCACCTTCGGAACCTCAGGAATGCTGAGCAAAATCCCTCCTCAGTAATCAGATCCAACACTTAAAGTAATAGTTCACCCAAAAATGAAAATTTGATGTTTATTTGCTTACCCCCAGGGCATCCAAGTCGAAGGTGACTTTTTTTT
>JBBKCR010000001.1:16505119-16519731 GCA_037577295.1 Ladigesia roloffi
GCCCAGAGAAAGAGCGGTAAAGATATCACTCTAGACTTCTCCGTCTTTAAAATGCCTGATCTGCCTCTCCTTTTCTCTCTCTGTCTCTCTCTCTCTCTCTCTCTCTGTCTGTATCTTTCACTCAAACTTTGTGGATTCTATAAAAGGAAAGAGAAAAATAGGAAATTAATCAGACCTAAAAAAACAGACGCGACAATAGGTGTGTGCGGTCGGTCGATCTCTCCCCGTTTTTCCCATTCATCCTCTTGTTTTTTCTTAGCCATCACTCTGCCGCCCTTTCTTCTTTCTCTTGAAACCCTCGGCATTTGCCTTTGTCCGTCTTTCTGTCTAGCTGAATACGGGTGTCATGGTGAGCGAGCTCTGGGTCTCAAGATTTTCGTCTTGGTGTGGAGGGAGGTGGTGGGGGGGTAGTGGTGGTGGGGTGGTCAGTTGTGTTAAGAGAGCAGAACTGGCATTGTCAAAGCCATGGCCGGCTAGGGCGCACTCTGTCCAGCCTGCTGCCCCCCGGCCCTGGGCCTCCTCAGAGCAGAAGTCCGGCAGCTTTTGGCTGCTCCAATGAATCACCTCCCATCTCTGGCCAAGCCAGCCAGAGAGAGCTGCCTTCCCACAGAGGCTCCCCTGGAACCCCATGTACCACACGCTCTGACCCCGTCTTAACTTCATACATCTCAATCTCATCCCTGGCTAATGGCTCTTCCCACGCTTTGGTACTGGTTTACCAATCGCTACAGGTTGTGGGTGGGGTGGATTAGCTTTAGCTCATGTTTCTAAGTACCTCATTCGTTATCTACTCTTAGCTTTTCCCCCGCTGTTCATATTTTGCTGTCAAGATATTCTACTAAAATGTGTATTTATTTACAGTGGCTAGAAATAGTATGTTAACCTTTTGGAATTTTCTGCATTAATTTATAATTAAATGTGATCTAATCTTCATGTATGCAAAGGTATTACAAATATCATATGCCTAAAATAATTTTGTTGAGGACAACAAATAACTCCAGGGTGTTAGTGGAAAAAGTATATGAATCCTTGGAATTAATACCTGGTTGACAACTCCTTGGCATCAACCAGGTGCGTCCTCTAGCTGTGGATCAGACCTGCACATTTTTCAGGAGTATTTTTAGCCCACTCATATTGGAAGATCTGCTTAAATCATTCTGCAGACCAGAATTTTCTCTCAAAAGTGCTTGTATTTTTCTTTTAGTTCATCTTAAAGCCCTATATTTTTATTACTCAACATTTAATTCATTTATTACTGCATTTACCTGCTTATCCCAAAGAAACCGCATGTGCATGAATTACAGTAGATTCTGTACAGGGGTAACATCGGTATTTAAATTCTAGCGCTGTGGGAATTCAGTCTGAACTGTACAGTACGTATACAGGTTTACCTTTATATTTTGTTGAGTTTAATGAGTTCAAAATGAAATTTAAAAAGTTTAAAATAAAGTTTAAAATATTTTAGGAGCATATTTGGGGGCATATAAAAATAAGCATTTTTTGCCACATCACAAATTAGGGTTTTTCACTATTCGTGGGTGCTCTTGGAATATACACATATGTGTGTGGATATAAATATATAAACCTTGCTTTTTGTACTTTTTATTTGTTTACACCACTAAATCAAATGAAAAAATACTATAAATTGCGTGGCACAGTAAAATAAGCCATAATAGAATGGTGTCAAAACACCTCACAACTTTAGGTGCATGTAGCTGCAGAGCTGCAGAAAACCACCAAAAACACCTAAAATTGTCACATGAGTTTTACTGGATCAATCATCTGTGGCATGTGCTGGACAAACAATCTGATCCTTGGAAGCACCAACTCATGACTCGCATGAATTCAAGGATTTGCTTCTAATGTCTTGTTGGACTTGAAGGGTCCAGGTCAGAGCTGTTGTGGCTGATTGGTGTGTGTGTGTGTGTGTGTGTGTGTGTGTGTGTATTAGAGGAATAAGAAAACTGGTATAAAAAGGAAATGTGGTTCACGCAGTGCTTTCACTCCAAAAAGTTTTTCATACATGCTACACTCGGGAGTTTGGGTTTAATTTGGGGATTTTAAATGTGATTTAAAAATTCGGATGGATTTCACCATTTGCTTTGACATTAGCTTGAGAATATACAAGCATTCATCATTGTTACATAGAATGTTGTCATTTTACACAGAGTGGATTTGTAACAGAGAAAACAGAAATCCTTGCAAAAAATCATTTTAAACAGGATGCAATCGAATATTTAGCAATTTGAACATTAACATAGGCTAATGTTTTATGTTTCTGTTGAAGACAAGAGCCATGTAAATTTAATCACATACAGATATTAAAATACCAACCAAATTAGACTGTGTGCAGCATCATTAGACCACTAACCATATTAGACTATATACAGTGTCACAGAACTTACTAAATTACAATATAATTTATTTTAGACAATGTACAGTACTACAGTAATTAATTTACAGTATTACAAATACTGGACTACAGTAAGCAAATATATTACTGACCATACTAGACTATATACAGTATTACAGTATTATTAATTAGAATACTAGTCATACTAGACTATATATTGAAATACTAACCACATTAATTCATACAGTATTAAAATTATGAACAATATTAGTGATGAACGAGTGTCTACTGTGAAAAGAATACCATAGGATCTTGCAGAAGAGTTAAGGTGTAAAAATGTAAATGTTTGCCAGTCCATTTCTTTTAAAAGTTGGTAAACAGCCAGAAAATATAAAGAAAAGCTCTGCAAGAGAAATCCTGTGCAACCTATAAAGATTGAGTGGACTTCCTCCTTCTCCGCCCCCCCACTTCCGGTCTGTTGCTGGATCTCAAAGCGGGACAGTCAGGGACACACAGCAGACCCACTGTGACAGACAGTCCTGGCTTAAACAGCGGACATGAACCCACTGACTTCCACATAGAACTCGGTGGCTGGGATTGAAGAGAGCTGTCATCATTAAACCAAGAGAACATTTATTTTCTCTTGCTGACTGTGGGCTCATGTGAACTTTGAAAAAAAATACTCATCTGGAACTAAAAGCTTGGATTACTTGGATTGCAGACAGTGTAACAATCAATGTCTTCTCACCTATCCCACATTGAAATGTATACAGAGAAAGTGGGAAAGGTGGTATTTAGCTCATATAAATCGAATAAAGAACTAGGACAGAATAAAATGTTGGGTGACCTTATGCAAATAAATTGGCCTAAACCCAATTACAGTATTACATACAGCTTACTATAAACTCATCCCACTTGTAAATAATTAAAGTTCTCAGTAGGAAGTAAATGTAGTAATCTACACTCTTAAAACTGAGGGGGACCTGAAGTGTTCTTTGGAGCAATTACATAGAAAAAAATAATTTCCCATTCCCTAATGCTACTGTGAGAATAGATATTATACACATACACACATTGGGGGGTGCTGAAAGGCATAGTTTATAGACTCAGGATAAAAAATATATATTTTTGTGAGTCTGATGGTCTTTGATCTGATTGTTATGAAGTGTCTTCCAGAGGGCAGGGGGGAGAAAAGTGAGTGTGTGTGGTCTTTAATGATGTTGCTGGCTTTCTGCTGGTCTCTGCCAGTGTCTCTGAGGGGGGTGCTGGGGGGGTTGGTGTGGTCCCAATCACCCACTCTGCCATTCTCAACACCCGTTGCAGGTCCTTCCTGTACTCCGCTGTGCAGCAACTGTACCACCCTGTGCAGCAGGAGGTCAGGAGTCTCTAGAAGGTGGAGCAGTAGAAGTAAGTCAGCAGGGTTTGGTGGGAGGTGGGCCTGACGCAGCTTCCTGAAGAAGTACAGCCTTTGTTGTGCCTTCCCCACCTGGTCAGAGATGTTTGTGGACCAGGTGAGGTCAGCAAAGATAAAGACATCATGAAACCTGAGGCTCTCCACTCTCTCTACCTCTTCTCCATCAATGTAGAGGATGGGGTGCTTGATCTTGTGAAGTCCATGATTACATCCTTGGTCTTGGCCGTCTTCAGGTCCAGGTTATTGATGTCACACCATCGCCTCAAGTGATGTACCTTCACTCTGTAGATTCTAAACTACAAGGTTCATATATAAAAACTGCAAGAACAGTCTGCTTTGAATTCTATTTACATTGATGATGACACAAAAAACAAACAATATATCCACTTATTTTACTTATAGTAGCATAGTCTCACTCATTTGAGATTAAGTTGCAGAAGATATTTTGGTCCCATAGTGTTTTTTGAATGAGCCTCAAAAAAGGGCAGCCAATCAGAACAGAGATTATGTTAATACAGCCTTAAAGGCACAGTAGCAAACAATAACCTGTTTCATTCTAATAGGCATAGAGATGATGGAAATTTCTTTCCTGTAAAGAAAAATAATTGAACTGAGATGCCTTTTTCCCCAAGGCTTCAATTTTAGTACACTTTAATTTGTCAATCTTACCTGGTTTTGTCATATATTTTTAGAAAGCAAATACAGAAATAACAGTGTAATGAAAACATTGTTGTGCTTTTTGGACTGCATTAAAATTCCTGCTCTACAGTGGTGTATGATTTGTGTTGAGTGCTCTGTACAAATATTACAGTATGCTGAGCTTCATGGAGGCGTTGTGTAGTTTGCATGTTTAGCCAGGAGAGGGAGGAAACTGTACATCTTTGTTCCCAGAATGAATGGCTTGCATTGGCTGGGCTGTACAGTCACAGCTCCAGCTCCTCTGCCCGTGATACGTTGGTTACGGCCAGGTATCAAATGAATAATGAACATCCTGCAAGATATCTAACATTACATAATTGTAATACCGTGGTGCTGGGATGTGGTCGTTTTGAGAGTAGAATGCTACCCAGGCTCTGTGTAATGATGCCAAACCAGTTGAACAATTGTATGATTTTTTTAGGTAAATCTTTTAAACACAGTTCTCATCACTTTATTCATATGAACAAGCTAAAAATTTTGAAATTAATTTTAAGTTTAAATTGTATATATATTGCATATTGATAGTGTTTCACAATTAACTGTTTTTATGGAAAAAGCCCATTTATGATTAGAATAATTAGAATTAGTGTTGCTAAAAATAACAAGGCTTTCCCGAGTTTATAGCATATCAGGCACCTTCTTGCAACATTTATTTTTGTACATTTTTCTTGTAGAGTACAGAGCCTGGGGCAGGAGGGTAGTATGTCTACCCACTTACTCTTCTTTCTTTTTTTTCCAGCACAATGCAGAGAGAGTGTGTATCATAAATCACATTAAGTTTTGTAACATGTTTCTAATGTAATTAGAGATAAACAATCTAATCAGAGATGAAATTTCCAGCACCGAGTACTTATTTTGTGCTGAATATCTCAAGACGGTCTTTGGCTGAATTGGTGTAGTGAAAGCTCTTTTCTAAATTCTGAGCTTGTATTTCACTGCTGTTTGTTATTTCGATGAATTGACAGACTTGGATTAGATTCATGAATCTGTGCACTGTTGTTTTCTCACAGGTGTGTCGAGAGTCCTCTGACATTTTAAGGAGGAGCAGTCATATATGTTGCAGACCCTTGGGTAGTAAAGTCAGATTAAGAGATTTTATCTGATGCATGCCTTTCTCTCTGGATGCTTCAGAGATTGTGTAAATTGCCCTTGGTCCACTCAGCTCCACAAGACTGTAACAGACAGTCTGCGGTGACCAAGGACAGTGGTGAGGTCCTGCGGCCCCAGCTCATTCAGTGCGGTTGGGAGCTGATTTGTTTCCCTTCCTGTAAGCCCCTCGCATATCCCCCTGCCCACCCCCTTTCTCTGAGCAGTGTAAACACACAGCTCTAGAGGAATGTTGGACTCTCTGACCTCACGGCAAACACTCTGCTGCAGTTCACCCGGTTCAGCCTGGCCACGGTGTGCTCCGAGAGGGAGAGAGAAAAAGAGAGAGAGAGCATCCAGCTCTGCCCCATTTCTTCCTGCTGCTGTTACCAACACTCCTATCATCGCCTTTGTTTCTCTCTCCCTCTCTCTTTGTCTCTCACTTTCAGGATTTCTGTCTCTTCCTTCAGTGTCTTACTCTCTCCTTCTCTTCCTCCCAAAATCTTTCTCTTTCTTCTCCTTCCCATGTCTATCTCTGTCTCAATTTCTCTGTCTCTCTTTTTTCCTGTTTCACTTTTTCTATGTATTTCTTTTCCCTGTTTTGCTGTATCTGTCTCTGATGCCCCAGACCCTTGATTTCTGTGTTTCTCTCCCCATCAACAGTCATATTATCAGTATCTCCTTCTGTTGGATTCTTAATATTAATATAGTTTACCAACATGTAGGTCAGTTAGAGTCAGTTGAGCTCAATGGAGTGAGTCCCCTCCCCCCAGCTCTCCGTGCTGAAGGCATACTGTACGTGTGGTGCTGGGCTGGGCTGGGCTGGGCTGGGCTGGATTGGGCTGGGCTTTGCTGGGCTGGGGTGGGCTGGGCTGGGCTGGGGTGGGCTGCTGGGTGTAGAAAAGGCAGAATCTCTAAGCAGCTTTCAGGACAGTGGCCCGCAGATAGGAGTGGATTGGCTAAAGATAGATCAAAGCAGACAGCATCTGTCAGTGTGTGTAAAGGCACTGTAAAATGAATGTTTGACCTCATCTCTTCCCACTCCATACTGAGCTCTGCCATTTTTAGCAGATGCACAGCCCCCCACTCTCCGATCTCTCCAAGGCACTCTTTCTGGAGGACACAAGCTGCCGTTCATCTTTAACCTAACATGCACGCACAGACGTGACAGTCACCAAATATTTCCGCACAGCAGTGCAGTGTCTCTTTGTACTTCAACCTGTGTTAGCAATCAGCATTGTAGCTGCAGTCTGTATTTCAGCACTCCTTCACTAATGCATTCCTGAACCTGCACTAGCGTGTGTGCATGTCAGAGAGAGGTCTGCGGTTCCACCTCTGGCTTTTCTGTAGGTTGTGTTCGTCTTGCTCTTCTAGCCACATATGTGTGGGGAATTAGCCGTGGGGGTGGGGGGTGGGGGGGTTGCCTGGTTCAGGAGTGCTAATTAAAGAAAAGGCAGCCACTGAGTTTTGCACGGTGGGGGCCAGATAGTATAGAGGAATTTCAACTGAACAAAGACGCCGCTTGTGTTGGCCCTCCACCAAGGGCTTGATCTATGTGCGGCTATAGTTTTGGTTAGAGAAGGGGGCACTGTGTGGACCCTGAACCTTTTTAGCACTTTCTTGGCAAGCACTCTCCAGTAAGCATCAAAACAGCTCAGGCTCTACAGTCTCTTGTCTAAACAGGGCACTAGAGACTTTAATGCAGGCCCTGTTTGTCTGGGTCTGTCGCGCTATGTCTTAGATATTAAAATGTGCATAATTATAGCATGTCTTGGCAGAATTTTGACTTGAAAATGCTTATTATTTTCAGAAACTATCCAGTGTAACCAAAGAGTGGACCAGTCTAGAATGTTTTTTGTTACAACAGTTAAATCAAACCTTGAGACAAAAGAGGCTGGTCATAGGCATTGTGCTCAGTGGTCCCCCCTAGTGGCTGTTTTCCGCTAGCACTGACATGAAGCAGGCTAATGCACACAGGACGTATGCAACACAAATTTCACACCTTTCTGTCATACAAAGAGCGAGTTTTCATGGGTTCAGGTCCCACACAGCAGGAGACTCATACACATAAATGCCTTCTGAAATGTAGCTATTGTGCTAGCAAAGATTAAACCCTAAAAGCTGTGCATTGTGTGGCAGCATATAGAATGAAAAAGCAATCAAATCGAATAATCCACACTTCTTAATGATGAGTAAAATAGCCATTCCATCTTCTTGTACACATTTATATATCAAATTTCATTAGTCTTCTGAGATTGTATTGACTTTTGCATTGTACATGAAGAATATATGGTGCACACTGATGTTCCAAACCAGCTTGAACCAGTTCTTTATGTGCGGACAATTTTAAAACACAAAAAATATTATTAGTTTATAAAGCCATCCTTATCTCAAGTTTTTATACAAACATAATTTGTTCAGAAAACAGCAGTAAGATAGATGATTAGTCAATTAATTCAGCAAACTCATGGAATGTCCACAGGAGGCATCACAGATATGCAGCCACTCTTTGCTGTGTTGGACCCAGTGCTGGTCTGTAGTGTGAGAACCCCACCGCCCTTTAACTCAGTCTTGTTTGGTGACACAGCGCAGCATTAAGCAAGTTTTGTGAGTATGCCTGATGGCGAGGCAAAGAGAAACAGATGGCTGCAAATATCAGCTGCTAAATTATTCATAGATGCTCCTGCTTTCGGATAGACAGTGCAGCAATAAAGTTTACTGAGATTGATGAGACAAGGAGCCAGGCCTCGTTAGTTAGTGGACAGCGAAACAGCTTAAAAGTGCCTACAGCAATAACGTGCACAGCAATGTGGTGAATTATTGTCATTATATAAGAAATTGTAAAATTGTAAAAAGGGATTGGAGGAAAAATAATCGAATCTGGGATGTTGCAGTTCCCTCTTGAAAGATTCTGAATCGATTCATAAGACATCATACCTCAAACACACTGGATATTTTAGAGCTGCCCAGCTCAGAGGTGGAAAGAACATGCAGGATCTAACTAATGCATTCATGTTTGCAGCCATAACCTATGTAAGAATACTGCTTTGTTTAATGGCCATCTCAGGATGCTAACAGGCAAATACAATAGAATTGAGCATTAGGCTTTAAGTGTAATAATTGCGGAAGGGTTAACTCTTAAGCTTCAGCATAAAATGATCTGCATTTTCTACATACTGTAAGTGTCTGTGTCACATTAATGAAGAACAGCATATGGATTGATTGGGCTGAGAGAGGTTTTATGTTACAGAGATAGTTTGCCTACTATTGACTTGGCTACTGTGATTGTTAGCAACATTAGGTCCATAGTTCCAGGTCTAAACCGAAGCGAATGTTTGCCAGCAGATGTCTGTTGACTACATATGGAGAAAGTGATTTTTTTTTTATCAATCTGGTTGTCACTAGTAGTTTTTATGTTTCATAATGGCTGTGAATGTCCGGCCACTCAGACTGGACTGCATGCGAGAACTAAAAACGTTTACACTTTTGCCTCCCACCCCCCATACACACGCTACCTACCATTTGCATGATTTGTAATTTTACATAACTGCCACGTGATGCACGTTCTGTCTTTCTTCTATCCCTTTTCCACTCTAGCTATGACAGACAGACAGACACGCACACACATACACACCCCCTCCCTGTAAGGCTCTGGGGAAATAGAGCAGAGGAAACTACGTGCCTTCACCAAGCAAGGGCTGTCTGGTGTCATGGCAACCATTGCGGATTTACCCCACCCTCTCCCATCAGCCTGAGAGGGAGAGAGTTAAAGAGGGATGAGAATGGGAGAATGAGTGAGGCAGAGAGTAGCAGGAAAGAGGACACGACTATCAGAGGTGGTCTTGACGACTTGTGTGTATGTGTCATCAAATCCATAGTAATATCCTCATTTAGATTATATGATGGGTCTCAGATGGGATAATGCTTTAAGGTGTGCTCACATCTGTGTTGAGGGTTTAAAGAGGAGGACGAAAGAGAATTAAATACGCATGACTGGGTTGTTAGATAAAGACAATATTAATATGAAAATGTTTATATTATACAAATACCCCTGAGTAGTCAGTCAGCCAAGTCATTCTTAGAATCTGGGTTTTGCTTCATTTTTTTGTACAGGAACTACAAGGCTAATATAATAGCTTATAGATCTGTTCTGAGTGGTTAATTCATTCACCGATCGCTACATATAATTTCCTATAAAATAGCTCTTGTTTAAGAATGTTTATAATTGAAAATTGTAATAAACATGTTGATATTGTTTTCTTGCAAAAGCATAAAAGTGGCTTAATCTAACTTAATTACTGTGTGTCTAATTTGATACGATGGAACTTATGCACCTTTGGCTCTCCTGTCTTCACCATGACCTACTGCGAAAGAAATTCGTTTGATTCAGTTTTTTTCCATTGAAATCCCTTAGCAGTAGATCACATTTCTCTGTCGTATAGAACTGTTTGAGTGCTCTCGATTCAGAACGTAACTGTTTTCTGAGTGCTGAATGAGGCAGGATTCCATTTTAAAAACATCTGCCAGTGCAACTGTACCTCACCACCAATTTTAATATTGGTTTAAGGTATCACCATTGCTGTGTGTAATTGTGTATACAAAATGCCAGTCTAACATTTATATCACGCAGCCTTTCTCTTGACAGAAACATCACACTGAGGCAGGGGGAGAGTTATAGGAAGAGCAAAATAGATTGAGGGTGAAGAGTTATGGAAGGGAGTGCCTAAACAAGTCAAGAGCATTAAGAAGTGAGAGAGAAAGAAAGCAAGGAAGAAATAAAGCACAGAGGAGCATGGACAATAATGGGGTTGGAGAGAGGGAAGGAGGGAGGGATGAAGGCAAATAGGACACTGGTTCATCCAAGGACACACACAGGAAAAAAGCACGGATCTTGCTGCCATCTCTAATACAGGGCTGATGACTGCACAGAGGCAGGCAGAGACGCAGCAAACACTGCAGCGGCCATTCCCACAAGCACACACCGAACCACAGCTCTGTTACATTATACCAGCTAGACTATGGACATTATAAAGATGCAGTTGCATGCAAAACTTTGGACATAGCTTGTTAAATTGTCTAAATGAAAATAAATATAACTTACCTTCACAAAACACATTTCTGCACAGTATAATGCTCAAACACTGATTGTTAGCTGAATTTAAATACAACATAAAAATGTGGCCTGGGCCTATTCTATTCTATATTTTAAGCTTAACGCATATATTTTATGTTTACTGTGAAAATCTATAAGGTCTTTCTTTTTTGACCTGAACTTTTACAGAATAAATTATGTGCTTGAACAAAGCTGCAAAATCAGAAAAATCAGCTGAGATATTGTCTTTGGAATGTAAAAATAGATTTGGGATGTATTTTTTAAGGTGATTCACAATTGAGCATCACTAAAAGAGTGTCTGCTGTTTGTGTAACAGCATTTTGGGGAAAATGAATGCATCTTACATATGCAGCTGCTGTAATGCAATATGGAATACACAATTGGCCATGCTGAAAACTGACACAGATCCTTCCAGAAAGATTCCTTCTAAATAAATTTAGTGCAAAACAATGTTTAACACTGATCTGAACAGGGTTTTGGGGATTTCACTCTCCAATAATTTGTACTGTAATACCAAATAACCAGAGAGGAATGTAAACTATTTATCAATGGCTGGTTGACTGGAGGCGACCCATAACTGCATAGCGGAACATGTCCATCATTTTACGCTCGTGCATTAAAACAACCCCCTAGGTGTTTTTGCTGGTTAGGTTTTAAATATGGTCAGAGGGGTCTAACAAGTATGATTCAAAGCTTTACTAGTGTTTATGTTCTACATCCAGCTCTAATATAAAAAGCCAATGTCATTGCAGATGTAATTGTGTTTTTTAACTCTAAAATAGAAAAAAGCAGCGTGAGACCTGGAGTAAAATGACCAGGTTTAATCGCCTCAAGAAGGCAGCATAATGAGCCACACAGGGCGAGACAATCCACAAGTCCTCTCCCGAGGGCCAGAGATTGCAAAGAAAGCTCACTGTTGAGTGAGAGAGGAATGCTGAGAATGAGACAGAGATGTGTCTTGGAGGGAAAGGAAAAGCTACTGAAAGGGGCAGCATAAGAGGGACGGAGAGCTAGTGAGAAAAGGAAAGAGAAAGAGGGTCGACAGAGGAAGGGAAAGGGTGAGCGGTAGAGGTTACTGAGTTCATTCCAGATGGAGCTACTTTACCAAATGTTCCACAGGATGCGTGCCATAACAGAGCATACTAAACAGACATGGCTATTGATCTGACATGAATCCCTCTGCCCCTACTTAAAGATTTTAATGCCAGGACATTTTCTGTATCTAAAAAATGTAGATTGGGATCCTGGAAAATGTTCTGCGATTGCAGTTTGAGCCAACACACTCTTGAAATAAAGATTCTTATATTGTTCCTTGCTTGTTATTCAGGTACTAAAAACCTTCATTCCTGCAGAGTCTTTAAAATATATGGAGGTTTTAAGCTGTTTTAAGCAGTTCTTTAAGAAGTTTTAAGGGATTAAGTTACACATGTTATTTATGTTTTTTTAAATAAAGCTTTCATTGAAAGCTTTTTTAGCCAACATCACCTTTACCTGTAGTGCAAGCAAAAGCATCAGCCAGCGCCCCGGTGTCTGCTGCTACTTTTTTAGCTGGAAGCTGATTAGATAGCTTTTGTGGTTGTTGGAGGCAGCCTCTACCCAGAGCTCCAAGTGCGCAAAAGTGGCCCACGATTACCCACTAAGAAATACCTGTGTTTGAGTAAGGACATTACAGGCAAAAAGAGAGAGAAAAAACTGGACGGATTCTGTGTTTATTCATGCTTGTGTTGTTGAAGAGAATTTGCGCTGTGTTTTCTAAAATGACACTGCAACTTCCAATCTCTTTATGAGTGCCTTTAGCTCCAACAACCAGAATGTTAAATCACTGTGTGATAACTAATTATGAACACACTTACTCTGACACTCTCACACAGAGTGTAACAGTTAAGAGAGTGGGTTTTATGGCAATGTAGTAGAGTAGTGAGGATGTCATGACCTAGAATTTAAAAGTGAATGTTCCAGGATTCAAGGATACAGGGGTACATCTATGGCTTTTATGTCTTGCATAAAGGAATGTTTCTGCTATACACAATTCTGTACTGTGATATGTTTGTTAATATATGACAGTTACACACCATAACAAACCCAGTCAAAAGAAAAAAATGTGAGGAAAACAGTGCCAGAATTTTTTCCTTTAAAAAAAAAGATTTTGGAAAAGATAAGATAAACAATATGACTGGTTAGTCACCAAGGTGCCCCAGGAAGGAACAGCTATTCAAATGATGCAGATCTGATTGCAAGAGGGATTTTAATCCACCACTGGGGTGGCAAGACTGGAAAGAGTCTTGATGCATGTCTTCCTCTTCTTTTGAGCAATGGATGTTCAATATGAGCAGTGCTTGAAACTCTGAGACGACGAGAAATTATGCTGATTAAGAAGCGCTGATAACTAAGACGTGGAGACACTGGGCCCAGGTGTCACCAGTTTCACAGAGGGGACACACAAAAACACAAGACAAGACAAAACTCCTCCCACAAAAGCGGCCTCCCAAATGGAGTCCCACCCACACTACAGAGTCATTGTTACCAATAAAAAAAAAGTCATTGATGCCAATGAAAAAAAAACATAATACAAGTAGGCATTCCCCAAAATATCTGGAGCATATTTGCTGCAAATATGAACCAACCCTCCTAATTTATAATTAAGAGGGTAGGTTCACACACTTAGTCTCTACCCAACACAGCAACCAGTGCAACTAGGAAGCACATTTAAGAGGACAGGAAGGGGCAGGAAGGAAAGGAACAGTGAAAACAGAAGAGTGCTACGCATGGGACGAGAAATTTGAACCTTGTTCTGATATAATAATTTTGGGAATACCAAAAATGTAAAGAAATGTGACAGTGCACAAACTCTTGATTTTCTTAAAATAGTTCTCTATGGATTTGTTGGTAGATAGCGAGTAATCTAAAACATAACAGCAAACAAATACTTTTCGCCAGTCTTGGAGCACAATAGAGGTCCCACACAATCAATTATAAAATGCTCAAATGGCTGACCATAACAGGAGTGGGGTTGTATTTAGGACTTGATTTGGCTGATCAGTTAGTTGGCACTTGTGACTTAAGTCTTAATGTAGGCGGAGACATCCCTTTTCATGCAAGGCTAGACACTAGAATGTTCTAGCATGTTCAGACTTCTTTTTAGCAACTTTGAACACTGGCTGACATAGCTTAGCTGATGAAAAAAAAAAGAAAAACAGGATCCCCAATAAACACATCCCGGTGCCAGGCCCATTTTCACACTAACAGCGAATCTTGGAGAAAATATCCATAGGCACTCTCAGACAACCCAGCTAGTGAAGGGTCAGCCTGCTGGTCAGCAACCAAATCCTTATGGGACACAGACACATGTAAATCAGTTAGAAGCAAAGAAAATTTATCTAACAGCTTGCTCTTACCAAATTAAGAAAGTGGCTCCTACTCAGACTTTATCTACGCCATAGCACGTGTAACCACACAAGCTAAAAAAATGTCAGGAAAGTTTTGTGCACATTCATGTAGCCCAGGCTGCAAGTGAGGCACAGGATGCGATAAAAGAGGAGGAGTAACATTATGCCAGACCTGAGCACCTACCAGGCCATTCCAGAGAATAACAGAACTGTATTTTAACTGTGACTCGCCATCAACAGCAGCAGATGCTTTAAAACAACCAGGTGCTGCCACGCCAACACCCTTAGGACACGAACCAGAAAGAGGTTTATTCTTGCTAGACTGGAGCGTGAACATCGGCCTTCCTGTTATGGATTTCTTTTCCGTGATCAAAATTTCTGCTGGTAATTTTTCGGAACATACCCTTCAGCACAGCTGATTGTAGCATATCATAATTCTGACTATCCTCATTCAGCAACACTGAAAAAGCTTCTTGTATTTTAACAAATTCAAATTCAAATTTTATTTGTCACGTACACAGTCATACACAGTACGATATGCAGTGAAATGCTTGTACGACC
>JBBKCR010000001.1:16519831-16533420 GCA_037577295.1 Ladigesia roloffi
ATTACTCCTGTGTGGTGTGGTGATGATTGAGAGACCTTATCGCCTGCGGGAAGAAGCTCCTCCTCAGTCTCTCTGTGCTTGCCTTCAAGGAGTGGAATCGTTTCCCAGACCGCAGCAGAGAGAACAGTTATGGCACACTGGAGCATTAATGCATGAGCGTAATTGGGCCAGCTATGTCTGAATCACTTTCAGAAAATGTAGGCACTAAACGCAAATTTCTATGAATATCCAAAATAAGTGCACAAAAACCTAGGCAGAGAGGGAATTTTACTTTCACAGATAACCTGGAGTTTATGCTCTAGGTCTAAGCATGTCTGTTCAGTGCCCTGACGCAACTTTTCAATGGCCAAATCTTTTTCAACTGTGGCATTTACCTTATACTGTTAATGCTCAATCGGGAACAACAATAACTACTTTGTTTTGTTCCTCCACTTAAATTTGCTCTAAAAAAAAATCCTCAAAACAAATCCATGCAGCAACCAAATTATCTTTAACAATTGCCTTAATCTAATTTTCACAAACTGACTAACTCAAGTTAGTAATCTTCAGCTATCTTAAACAGCTGATATTTTGTACACTGATCTAATACCTCCTCAGATGCAGAAGAAAGAACCTCTTCTACTGACAGCATTATACCACTGTGCTCAACACTACACAAAACAAACAAATCAAGTGCTTGAATCCATGTACTAGCCCCCCAAACTGAAGGCCATTCAAAAGCAATGCCTGCCCCACTGACTATTTAACTAGAGCCCCTCAACCATTCTACTTAAGCTGCAGCCAACTGCATTTACTGGTAGTGGAAAAGTGCAAAAGCCCAGTGAGGAGAAAAAGTAACCACAAACTGCCCATTCCTCTCACACCATGTATACACTCCCGAGACAACTGCTCTGACCGCTTTTGCCACAATATTAGCCACAAACCCCACGACACAGTCCAGTACTTAAATCAGACATATACCTTAAACGTTGTGCACAGAAGTCAAGCCTTTCAATAAAAAAGGCTACAAACAAACTGCTTCACTTCAAATGAAAGATGCCTTCTACTTCACCAGGACTGCACCTGCACACCAATGGAATCCTCGCTACAACGGGGTGCAACAACATAATATTTGACGACATGCCTTTCCCAACTTTGACGTGCAGAACATGCTGGGAAAAAAAAACATTCACTAAATCCCGGACGAGCCCCCACTTTGTCCTGACCCGGCTCAAGGTCATGCAAAAATTAAGGGACAGAGTGTTTAAAGAGTGAAAAAATTCAAAGCAAACACAGGCAAGGCCTTCTTAGCCGCGAAGGCTAGTATTAAGGTCTTGAACTTAATACAAGTGGCCACATGGAGACAATGAAGGTTCGGTAGTAAAGACACGGTGCGTGGTAATTTAGGAACTTTGAAGACTGACCTCACAGCTGCAGTGTCATTACCTTCAGTAGAATGTAGAGAGTTGCAGTAGTGCAGTTTAAAGTTGGCCAAAGACTGGACAAGTAGCTGTAGCTTCCATGGTGAGAAAATGTCAAATTTTTCTGTTGTTGGGCAACACGCTACAGGAATGATGGTTCATTATCTATCATGACCCCAAGATTTCTTACCTTTTTAAAGGGGACAATAACAGAGTTCTCTGTTAATGTTGAGGTCATGGCTTGGTAAGTGACACCCTTGGATGAAAAGAAGCTCTGTCTTGCTGTGATTTAGCTTGAGGTAGTGGGCTGCTTTCCAAGTGGCGATTTGCAATCTGAGGTGCAGGCCGAAATCTGATCATCACTGCAGGTGAAAGAGAGAATAAGTTGAGTGTCATATGCATAAATGTGGTATGAAAAGCCATGTGAGGCTATTTCATCTCCAAGAGGACCAGTATATAGAGAAACATGAAGTGGTCTAAGGACTGAGCCCTGTGGAACACCACTGGACAATCTTTGTGGAGCAGAGTGGGAGCCTTTCCATGCTGCATGGTACTTCTCACCCTAATAAACTGTTCTCAAATTAAACAAAATACACTCCTACAAGTGCATTTGTGTAGTGAATTAAAATATATTGAAACAATGCTGAATCATGCTGAATTGTACTGATAATATAGTAAAATTGTAGCAATCTTGTCTATGTCATGTAGCCTATTATCACATCTTTGCAAATGATAGAGTGATCTGCTTTGAAGTGCAGCTTGCTGCTGTTTGCTTGAATATTGGCTTTTTTGTTCTTTGTTCAGTCCATACTGGAGCTGGGTGGTGGTGTGTGAGATGGAGTTGGCTTGACACTGCTCTTGAGCTGCAGGCATTAGTATGCAGTGCCCGACCCAGAGCATCTCCCTAGACTATGACCACAGGCAGGCAAGGAGTAGAGCAACATTAGTGTGTTAAGAGAGCCCACCAGCATTTTATTATTCCCTTATCTTCACTGCTACCTCATTCTGTGAATATACAGACACTGGAAAAAAGTGGGTAGCTGAGGGCAAACACACTCATGTGTTGACTTCGAGGGGGAAGCTCCAGTTGGAGTGGAAAGCCTTTTCTCTGCAGCTTTCCCACCGACCAGTTTGCACATTTGTGTCCACACAATGTACTGCTCCGGCCGGCTGGGCTGAAGTACACAAATGCTCAAGCACTCCTCCAATCACACAATGCAGACAATGATCCACAATTCCCTTCAATAATCTCCCACAGGTGTACCTGCGATCAGAGACGCGGCAAGACGCAGCGTGCTGGGCACCTGCCACACCCCCTAATCACCACTCTCAGTCACTTATGCGTACTCTGGCGACTGACGAACCTGACACAACATCGTATTCCCGAGTCCTGATTGGGAGATAATGTCCGATTACAATCGAGTCTGAAACCATGTGATTGGGCCTGATTTTCGATCACGTGATTGGAACTGGACATCCGTAATGAATAGGAAGTGTTAAATAACCTTATGTGTGTGCATGTTTGTATTTAGAACTGTGAGGACCTTGGAAAGGAGAGAGTAGCCTAAGCCCACAGCCATGTAAAAGTATTAGGGATGTACTAAAATTTATGCCATGGAAACATGAAATCATTTGTTGTTATCAGGCTGTTTGTTCCATTTGCCCCCCACAAAGAGGCATATGTGCATCTTAATATAGTATGAAGGAATTGGATCTGTTAGTCTCCTACTGTGTTAAAGGGGTGCGTGTTCACTGGTGGTTTTGCCGATCATGGCTGTTACCTTGCTACAGTGCTCAATATGCAGGTTGTTCTTGTGCTATGAATTTCACCCAAGTGTTTGAGCTTATGTGCTAGCATGAAGTATATTTCTGGCTTAACAATGAAAATGTCGACCTACTTCACAATTTCTGTGAGAAGTTAAGAAGGCTTTTCCTCTTACAAAAGTACCGTATTACTTCTCTGACTAGTTACGGAAGTTTAGGTTTCGCATTAGGCATTGCATTACTCATCTACATTTTTACACATGTCAATGGAAGTACTTACAAGAATAGTAATACTAATGTGTATGTGTGGATTAAGTGTTTTTATGTCTAAGGTGGTGGAGAAGGGGAAACTGGCGTAGCTTGTAAGTTTTATGATAGGAACATCTACTGATCTACTTCCCAACACAGGAGGTGGCTGAGAAATGTGTATGAACTTAAACTCTCTGAAAATTGTAAAAAAAAAACAAAGCTTGTGCTAACTGGTGCAACAGCAGCATTAAAGTTGTTGGAGGAAGACTCATATTGACTTTTAATAACATTTTAATTTTAATTTAAGTTCAGTCGCACTGGGCCTGCTGAGTAAACACGTCTACATTAAGCAGCAATATAGTAGGTGCTTTATCTCAGTGTGAATCATTATAATCTCACTGAAACCTTTATGCCATTCTTTTTGTTTTAATCCATCCTCATGTAATTTAATGTGGGCAAGCAGAGGAGTTGGGTGAGATCTGCCTTTCCATTACTTTATCTCCCCCTCTCCACCTCTTTCTATCTCTCTTAGCCTCTCCATTCTAAAGAATTCTTCTCTCATCCAGCCTTTGATTTTATCTGTTCAGTTTGTCCTTGGCTTTCCCTCCACTTCTCCATGGAGCCCAGCAAAGCAACATAAGCTGTAAATTTGCTGTATCCTCACAGGATGTGACCTGCAATTCTTTTCAAGGATTTTTTCATTATGTTCTGAACTATGTGAGTGTATGTGTGTGCTTTTTCATGAGTGTTCATGTGAGAGTGATTGCATGCATGTGTATCCTTGTCCTGTATTATTCAACATGGCTTGGCCACACATGTAAATGTGACAGAAAATTATGATGGTTTGCACGTTTGCTTTAGCTTGAAACATAAAATGCTCCACCAGCGCCAGAACTCAAATTCATGGTTGCAATAGTAAAAGCTAAAAGCTGAAGGAATGATAAGCCGGAGCAGTATTGAATGGTAGAGCCATGGAAGGACAGTTGCGAAGTTGAGGAAGCAGGAGGCAGCGGAGCTGGAGCAAGTTGTAGTAGCTCCTGGACAGGTCAAAATACAGAGTGGACCAAGGCTATGGTCTGGAGTAGAGAGGCACAATGAGTGCCCTTATGTGTGGCAAATCTGGCACTAAAACAGGGCTGCAAGATGCCTGTAGCTGATCAATGTTCACCAGTGTGAATGAGACTAACACACTAAAAGACTCACTCTTCCCTTTCTGTTCAGCAACTTAGTTTTTTCTCTCACTCTTCCTTCCTCACTTTACACTATGTAGCCAATCATATGTTTCCACTACCCTTGATTGCTAAATTCAGGTGTTTAAGCCACAATAATTGTAATAGGTGCATAGATTAGAGCACCTGTGGTATCTATGCAATCTACATAGTCTGACACTGTCAGTAGAGTGGGTTGTAAATTGAGCTCAGTGACTTTCGACATGACCGTGTCATAGGATACCACATTTACAACAAGACATTTCTGCTCAGCTTTACCAACCCCAATCAACCATAAGTGTTATAGGAAAACATGAATACTTTGTTACAGCGCTAAGTTGCACATCAGGATCTACATATAATTGGTTTCCATTGCTGAGCAGCTTTACAAAAACCTGAAGGGTACATTTATTTCTACAGCATGCAGAAACATTGTAGACTGTTACATGCTCCCAAATTTTTTTTGCAGCAATGTAAGGGAGGCCCTTTCGTGTTCAAGCATGTAGATATTTTTTTTGCGAGTTTGTTGTGGAGGGACTACACAGAGCATCTGACCTTCACCAACTGAACACCTTTGGAATTAATTGAAACATCAATTTTGAGCTGGGTCTTACATTACTGCTCGACCTTACAAGAATGAAGGCTTCTGAAAAGAATGGACGAACCCTTAAGAGTCAAGTGTAGTGTGGGCGCCAAGGGGTTGTTGGCTGTGGGGACATTCAAATTAATGGACTAGGTTTTGGAAAAGGATCCCCAACAAGCTGGTATTTTTGTGATGATCAGGTGTCCACATACTTTAGGAGATGTAGTGTATATCTGCGTCTATCTGTCCGTCTGTATTAATCTGGTATATACTGTGCCTTGCAAAAGAATACAGCCCCCCGAAATGTAATCATATTTCTTTGGATTACAAAGCACACATTGTTTCAGTCTTTTTTTTTGCAAGCCAATATTGTATTAAGTACATTTTAATGTTCTTTTTCATTTTTAAAGTTCACTAAATTCACTTTTGAAAATTTGCTCCTGGTTTTTCAGTTTGGTTGAATGATATTTTTTGACTGCATGTTTCAAATGTTTTTATCAGACCAATGTTGGTTGTTGTTTCCTCCTGTAATTTACTTAAGTAATTTGTCCTGCATCTATACCGCTAGTGTTGTGAAAAGGCCCGGGACTTCGGTACAAGTCCGTACTAAAAAAATTCAATATTAGGGTACTAGGTTTTCTGAAGTACCAGTAGTACAGAGCACCTGGTCGACCTGGTTCTTGCTGTGCTATCAGTTGTGTCTTCTTCGTAAATGCACAGAGACATGTTAACCGGCAGTGCTGCTGAAGAGGCAGCTCTGAATCTGCTCGTTGAAAAGAAAGTAGCAAAGAGTGTGTGGAAGTATTGTGTGGAAGTATTTTGGCCGGAATGTCATTGAAGTTTTATGTCAAAGGAGAAACCTTATAAAACACCTCAAAGGCCGTCACCCAGACTTAATGAAAGAATTAAAGCAGGTACGTTTGAATTTTATTTTATATTTAGAGCATTTGTTACAAAAAATATACCCTATATTAATTTGAGCAGTGGATTGAAATGAGCATTTCTATTTGCTTCGGTAATCATTAGTGTTGCTCCGATCAGGATTTTTGCCACCGATACCAAGTACCGATGTTTTGTCTTGGTGATCGGCCGATACCGATGCCGATTCTGATGCTTCAAGTTTATATAACTGATATGTAAGCCCCCTGATCACCATTCACTTTTTTTCAGATAAAGTAATACTATAAATGTTGCCTTTGTTATATGTGTGCGAGTGTGTGAGTTCTCTCCTGTTGTGTGTGTGCATGCGCGAGATTTCTCTCATGATGTGTGCGTGCGTGAGAGAAGTTGTCGTGTGGGTCTGCGTGCGCGAGAGAGTTTTCTCATGGTGTGCATGTGTGTGTGTTCGTGCGCGAGAGAGATCTTTCATGTGGAAGTCGAATAAATGTACTAAAATAAATAACAAAATAGTATTAATTATTAACACTAAATATGTGGTGTCAATATTATTTCCAACTGAAAAGTGCTGTATTCCGGAGTTTACGTATTTATCCACTAGTTTTATAACTGACGTCATGCGTTGTTAAGAGTGGAGCTCCACTCTCCAGCAGTCTGCAGCTAGACGCGCTTGGTTTCGCATGTTTAAAAAAAAACAATTCTTTCGAATACTCGAATATAAAATTGAAAATTCGGAACATGTCAAATTTGCATACACATAAATGTTTGGACCGAAGGTTTTCCAACAGGACGTTTCCCAGGGCCCCGTGCATGCTTGGGTAGGTTTTAACTACTATATCCCGCGACCACTTCATGAAACCTGCCATTTTGTGGACCCAGTTGTCCACTCATCACAACTTGACCCCGGCCAAAGATGCTCAAGTCCTTATGGCTGTCCTTTTCTTCTGCTTCAAACATAATAAATACAAGAACTGACAGTTCACCTGCTGCCTAATGTATCTCACACCTTAACAGATAACAATCAGTTCGATGGTAATCCATCTTTGCAGTTAGAGGCTAATTTAGCACTGCTTTAATCATAGAATTTAATAATGAGCATGATGTTAGGAAATAAAAAATGTATGTAATTCTCAGGTAATTTAATTTTTTACAACTTATTCTTTGAAAGACTGATATTGAATTGCCAAGAGAAACATATTAAAAAGGGCAAAAATGTTTTACAGACATGGCACTAAACATTACTGTTAAACTCATTTAGACCCATGGAGATGAGCAAATCTGTAAATATGTTTGGGTTTAGTCCAAAACTTTTGTCATAATTATTAATTTTGTACCACCAACCCCAGACTTCAGTGCTGACAGGCTATTTTTTGGGATGTCTAGCCGGTCAGATTGTGGCAGGGCATGGCAGAAGACTAGAGAGGGTTATTACAGTGAATGAGATGGCTGCATCAAAACCAAAGTAACACATTTTAAAATGTATTTATTTTTAGTAATCTAAATTTGGAGAGGAAGAGAGATCTTTCTCTCTTCCTCTCACACCCTCTGCAGCCTTTCAGGCCTGCACTCCACCTGCTTTCTGTCTGTTTGACATGTCCTCTACAATCAGTGCTGTACTTCCAACACACACACACAAACACACACACACACAAACCAACAACTGAAAAAGAAACATGACACTTTCACTAAGGCCTTTTTTGGGTGCCTTGTTTGTTTGTGCTAAGCCTTGTTTACTTTGAGTGCCATATGTTAGGCTGTGAGGAGGAGTGTCATGCTTTTGCTGTGAGCCTGCTGTTCACAAGACTTGGCTCATTCAGCACAAACAATAACAAATGCTTCTTTGCTCTGATCTCTTCCATTTTTACTGGCCATCCGTGAGCACCTTTCTGACCTGTGCCCGTCTGTGAGGCGTCTCTTACCACCCGGCAGACAACAAATGCGAGCTCTTCCATATCATATTTCAGCTTTCACACAACACGCATCATCAGGTGTGCGGCCACTTTGGGCCCCTCTGGCGGATCCTTTTTCATCATTCGTGTTGTTTCAGGACTTTTATTCGGGGCACAGGGAGAAGACGGCCAGTGCTACGGTTTCAGGCCGCTTTTCTATACCTGGCCACACGCCCTGCATGCCTATTAATTTCCCCCTTCCACTTTTATCAGCAAAGATAATACAGGGCCATATGGCAGAATATTATTTACAGTGATCTGAGAGCTACACTGGAATTCACATAACAGCCCAGTCTATATAGGTATTGTTTCAGTTCATCCCTACATGTATGGCTCTAATTTTTCTTGCATCCATCCACGTAAAAACATGTTTCTTAAGTCATAATATAACCAGTATTTACTAGAAGCTTATTTTACATTACCTTGGCATGCTTTTCTCCTCTTTTTTATTTTAAGACTTCTATTTTGATATCTTCTTTGTGTCACTTAAGTGGCATATTTTTGCAGGAAGAGATTGTTCCAGGCTATCTGTGGGTCTTTAAAGGCAGACTTAAGGAAGCCATCACACACCTTCCCCTCACTGCAAAGAGACAACAGATAAAAATAGATGGCACTAGTGCTGGTTAACGCGTGTCGCCCTAGACACATGCATTTGCATATCTTTTATGAATTTCTCTTCCCTCCTCCTCCATCTTCTTTTTCTCTTTTCGTACAGGATCCTTCCCTCCAGGCTCCTTTCTCCTGTCTCACACACACTCTCTCACTCTCTCTGTGTGCAGGGTCTGTGCAGGGCCTCCTCCTGGGGCATAGAGTTTTTTTTCTTTAGTTTCAGAAAAGGAGGGCTGTTTAGAAAGCACTATTGAAAAGCAACGGCAGCAGACAGTTGGGTAATTAAAGATTTGGAAAGGCAAGGCTTTTCTTCCTGTGTTTTCTTTCAGGTCTTTTTTGTAGAGTGTAACGGTCTGCTTGCTCTGTCAGTGGAAAAGGTATTGAATCCAGGGTTACGGGGCAGCCATCTGGCCTCAGACCAATCCTTCAAGTCCTATGATAAATAGGGAGCGTTAAAAAAAAAAGAAGGCCAAGAATAAAAGTGAAAGCGCAGTGACTTTTCAACTTTCCCAAATCATTGTGGACTTGGCTTTGTCTCTGTTGTCCTCTGTAAAAAGTGGCGGACTGAGAGATCAGTGTCTGTGCCAGGGTCAGCCCCTTCTGAGTTCTTTGTCAAATTACATTTGAAATATGACCTCTTGTTCCATTTTGCTAGTGCATTAGAATTGTAGGTTTATAGAAACATCTTTGGCTCATAGAAACATCTTTGTCACAAATTTGATTTCAGGAGCTTCCGTGTCATGCAGTTGGTAGCCTAGTGGTTAGGGTGTTCATCCTGCTTTCAGGAGGTTGTGGGTTTGATTCCCAAACTGCCAAGCACCTCTGATGTAACCTTGAGGAAGGTATCGTCCCCACACACTGCTCCCTGTGTGCTGTGTTTCTACTTCACTTGGTTGAATGGCAGAATATTCACTTTCACTTTAAGCACCTCAGTAATTGGGAAAAGATTGGAAGAGATATAAGGATGAGTAAAGACTGTGTAACAGTGTAAGCTAATCTCATGTTTCCGGATAATCATCTTTAATTACAGAATGTACACAGTACATAAAAGAGGTTGAGTGGTGAGGATTCCCCGTTAACTCTTACAAACAGATAGTGGTTGGTCAGTTATGATCTAATCTAGGAGACGATGGGCTCACCTGTCTTGTGTTAGTGTCTGTGTTTTGTCTTGTTTAAGTTTTATTAGTTCTGTCTCATGATTGATTGTTCATGTTGAGACCCCTAGTGTGAATCTGTAGCTCTGTTCTTGGGTGAGCACAGACCTTGTATCCTGACCATCTATTTGTAAGGTGGGTTAACCTGGACTTTTACATACCTAGCATTGTTATTTTTAAAAAATGTTCTCAGTAACAACATCTGTTATCTTATAGCTGCTCCATTCTTATAGAGCAGTGTTTCTCAACAGGGGTGGTACCGCCCCCCTGGGGGCATTTGAAACCCATCAGGGTGCTTTGAGAATGAGACAGCTGAGAGGGGGTCGTTTAGACGCAAATGGGGGGGCGTTCCATCCCTGTACCTTCAGATCATGTAAATTCCCTGGCTTTTACCAAGCCATTTATGGTTTCAGGTATCTGAACACATCTAAACACATATAAAAACGAGTTAATCCTTAATTTAACCAGAACTAACACCGACACATTTCTTCACATTTTGTTGCATTGTGACCTCACATACTCACTCTCGAACATGCATAATCAAGGAGACTCAACTGTAATCTCACCCATATATTACAGAGCCAACTAGACCGCAATCAGTACAAGGTCCCTGATTAACCCATCAATCCCACATTTCATAACTGCTGGAGGAGAGGAGGCATCAGGGTAAAAGAATAATCACAATTATAATAAAGATTATTAAATTCATTAACTGTCCGTCAGTAGCCTGGGCATTAAAAGGGGTACATTTGTAAATATTGCCTTGGAACTTAAATATTGTTTCAGAGCAACACTCTTGTTTCGGAGGAACACCCCTACACCCACCACCCCAATTTAATGCTATGTAGCTGCTTGGGATTCTGGAATTTTCACCCAAGTGTAACAGCCATTAGAATGGAGCCACAGTATTGGAACTTCCTCCAGTGCTCTGGAGGAATTCCTCCGGAGAACATTGCCACTCATTTTTTAGTTGTTATTCAACATCTGCCACCTGAGAGCCTGCATTTATAACCCTGTGCTTGTGTACAAATACCATATCTATGTTGATTGCATAGTGAAGCTGGTCTATTGTGTGTATAATTGCTATGCCATAATATGTTAAATCAGAGTGGGGGAAAATCTTTAGGGCTAAACAACAGACCACCTGCCCTTAACTAACCCTAATCCTTAAGTATATGTTGTAGCTGCATTAGTGTGTAGTTGCTAACTCTAGGAATATGGGGTTATAATAAGGCTTTTGGCCCAGGAAGGGCAAGAAAATTGTGTGTAAGTCTTGCAAAGATTCTTTGTAATGGAAAGTTGTAAAGAGTTCATTCATTGCTTGTTTTGATGGCTTATTTCATTCATGGCTTATTTTGGTCTGCTGGCACTTCCATGCATGTGAGGGATTACAGCAGGGCAATTAAACTTAATAATGTACAATGGGTGTTCCTCTCACATTCAGCGTGAGACTACAATCAGTGAAAGAATGATGGTGAGCATATTAATGGTGAACAAGAGCAGTTGACTCTCTGAAATGTAATGAAGTACCTTATGCACCTTTTTTCTCTGTGTATCAGACTACACAATAAACAGGCCTGCAAGTGAAAGTAAATTTTTCTTTTGAACATTTATGATGAAAAATAATGAAATTGCCTTTGAGAATGTTTTGAAAGATTACTTCTCACACGTCTGAATGCAGCGACATTTCATTTGATTGTTTTTACTGAAAAAGGTGGATGTAGAAATGCAGGTCCAATGACATGTATACAGTGTACAGGATCTTTTTCTGGCAGGCATAGCTACAGATTCACTATAGCAGGGAGGATATGTCATTGAGAAAACTAACTAACACCTATTCAGATCCAACCATTTGACTGCTCAGAATTTATTTCTTCACACTAATTCCATAAAAAGCTCTATTCTGTATTATTGCATTACTCTGAATTAGTTAAACTATATTTTCTCACAGCCATTTTTGCTGTGTATTTTTCAATTTCATCCTATATTTGCTTCATAATCTCCAAAAATTCAATTTAACAAAAAATCAACAGTTGCTAGATGTGCTGCAAGCTAGATGAAGGGAGCAGGTTAGCATCACCATAGCTGACATGATAACACCCCTGCTTGCCACGGAGTGTGTTTGATTCTGTCTTAAACACCAGCACAATTTTACATCATGACTAGATTTACTGTTTGTGTTGCCACAGTGAGGATAAGCAGCAAGAAGGAGCATCCAATCAGGCACAAGTAGATAGTGGTTGAAGGTTTTGACCACTTCAGCCATTGAAAGAGCACTGTTTTATTTTTGTAAATCTTATGTAAGAATGTAAGGACAGAATTAATTTTGAAGATTGACCAAACCACGTAGGAAGGAGGAATAGGGGAAAACGTGTTGTAGCTTGTTGTAGCAACATATAACTTATGTGTTTGGAACTGGGTATATAGTAGCTGCTGGTCACTGAATTTTCATAAATCGTTATGATAAAAATATGTACATATATTTGCTGTGTGTTTGTGGCTAAAATACTGTTGCCTTTTTTTAGTGGGTGATGAGGGACCCTGGAAACTTCAAGTTTGCTGGGACAAATGAGGAGGAAATGCAGGTCAGCCGTGAGTATGTTTGTTTTTTGCTCTCTTTTTGTCCATCACTAGCCCTGAGCTTAAGAAACTACACTGAATATGGTCTACCCCAAGGACACAGTGTAGCTGAGGTGCTGGGTAAAATTGCCAAGTGCATGTATGTGGGCTGTTTTGATGTCCCTCTGTTGTCTGAGATGTTTTTGCTTTGTGTTGAGACAGAAGGGCCTTGAATGAATGGGAAGGTATTCTTCACTTTTTTTTTTTACTGAAATTGCAACTGCCAGGCTTCTCAATTTGTCAGAAGGTTACAAGTATTTTTCTGGACACCTTGCTCAGACACCACGTTGGGGAGCCTTCCATACAAGCATGCATTTGTATTAGACCTTTGTCAGCACTGGGTTTTATTCTGCTTCTTGTCCAGTCCTTTTGAACATACCTTTCTTGTCTAATGCCCTCTGCCTGACAAATGGGCTGGCAAAAGTGAGCCGGCTGTGTGTGCGGTCTGGCTCTCACACACTGTATGCTGCGGCAGCGGCAGAGCAAGCATAGGCCTTTTGCTCGTCAGTTGTGGGAGATTATTATGTTTCCTTATTTGTGAGTGTGAGAGAGAACAGGTTCACAATAGATCCACCAGAACGTAGTTCACTGTGTGTGCATGTGTGTGCGCGCCTGTGTATGTGTGTTAGTGAATGCTCGTTGGAGAGGTACAAAGGCTCCTTACCTCATGGCATTGGCATTCACTGAGAGAATGAGTAGGGTACAGACAGAGAGAGGGAGAGAGAGAGGCGCACAGTGGGGGCATTCATGGACCCTGTCCCCACGGGAAGGAACCAGGGTCGAGTATTAGCCCCTATTAATAAACAAAGCCAGCCCAGCAGGGCCCTGGCGCACTAAAATGAGAGAGAGAGTGCAAGAGAGGGAGGGGGAGGTGGTGAAAAAAGACAGGAGAGGGGCATTTGAGTTCATGTCTATATGTCATTGTCCCTCTGTGCTGTCCGCCCAGCCCAGTTCTTTATGGCAAACACTTCGAACCATTCCAGATGTTGATTACTTAGGCATTTAATATATTACAGTACATTATATTTACATGACGCTTGAAAATTTGATGTTTATTTACTTACCCCCAGGGTATCCAACTCGAAGGTGACTTTGTTTCCTCAGCAGAACACAAACGCAGATTATTAGCTTTAGCCGTAGCAGTCTGGTAGTCAGTT
>JBBKCR010000001.1:16533520-16547864 GCA_037577295.1 Ladigesia roloffi
AAAAAATGATATAAATACTGTTCAGTTTCTCACAAAAACCGATCGTTACATGTCTTAAGACATCAATGTGTCGTCACGAGCCACAGGGTGTAATCTGGACTTAGTCTGTGCATGTTTTTTTTATTTTGAAAGGTCTGACGCCCATCCACTTCAATTAATGACTACTAGACTGCTATGGCTAAAGCTAATAATCTGCGTTTGTGTTCTGCTGAGGAAAAAAAGTCACCTTCGACTTAGATGACCTGGGGGTAAGCAAATAAACATCAAATTTTCATTTTGGGGTGAACTATAGCTTTAAGGGTCTTGCTCAGGGACACAGCGGTGTGATGCTGAAGGTAGGATGTGAACGCTTTAAACTGCTGCATATTTTTTAACTTGTCATTTTTATCTCATCATATCCATTAGTCACACTGAAGGACATTAGATGGATAAAAACAGAAATATGAACATAGATTTTTCAATTTACTTTGGAGTTTTATGATTCCTCCAATCCGTGACCAATAAAATGGAACCATGTGTCTATTTGTAAGCTTAGCCAACATCTTCCCTGCAGCTTAACTCACTATGGCAACAGTACTTAATAAGAACGACTGTGTTGATGCAAGGAAATCAGTGTCAAATCTGAGGTGTTATTATTCACTTTGGGGGGTTTTATGCAGTTTGAGCAGCTGAGTGCATTTTGCAAAAGAATATCCTAATGTACCAGTGACCTGAGATTAAAACATCTGTCTGAGCCCTTTCACTCACATTGGGTTTGGAAAGGTTCTGCCATTTTCCAAACATGTGTGGAAACTTGGGTCAGATTTAAAATTCACATTCAGGGTTTCACAGCTTGCCTCCCACTTTTATCTGACTTGCCCCTGCTTTCACTTCTCTGCGTATTTTAGTTATCCTCCCCACTTTCCTTACCTCAGTCGTTTTTTATTCTGCATGTTAGAGGAAATAAACATTGAATTGCGTCCTGCGTGAGTTCCTGCCTCAATGCCAGTATAGGAGCCGCGAAATTTTGAAAGCACAGAAAGGGTCCAAAAGGATAATTATATTTCACAAGTGAAAAATATTTAAGTGTTTTCATTCTGAAATTTTAGGATAAAACAATTAAAAGCTACAGACTTTCAGTGAGAGCTTTTCCAGAACAAAACATTTGAGATGTTATTTGATAGATTTGTGTTCAGATCTTGATGATGTATTCTGAGTAAGGCCAGGTCTGAGCAGACAGTGTATACTGTGATGCTACCAGTCTAAAAATGCTCAGGCATAATTTGTGTTAACCCCAAAACATCAAGCCCAGTTAAAGTTGCACAATTGACTGTAAAATGTATTAGAGGTTTTTAAAAGCTTTTGCTTGACCTGGTGACCTACATTTCGGTGCCCTGCCCTGGATTGCTTGTATACACCTATTCTGTTGAAATAACGTTAGTTAGATGTCCAAATCCCACTACAGCACCCCTGCTTCCTGGAGCAACAGGATGTAACGTGCCACTCCCGAGCAGGTGCAGACCCCCGTACTGCACATTCTTCATCGAAAATGGCTCACTGCCTTAAGATCAGCACTCTGACTACAACAAAACCACAAAGTACTCATAGGTTTACTATCTTTACTGCTGTCTGGTGTGTTTACTGCACCCTCAGGAGATGCATTCACTGTAATGAGCAATTGTTATGACTTATTTGTGACCAGCAAGCAATCGAATGGTCATTAAGACATGGTTTGTAATAAGTAAAGTCAGGAAGTTCAGGCTCCATGGCAAAGCAGCAGCCTTATTAACTACCTAAGGCTTAAATAGGATCACTAAATAGTACAAAGGCATGTTCTATACAGTAGACAAGACCAATGGCTATCTATCAGGGCCCAGATTGATATGAAAACAATACAGGTTTTAAGATGTAAAAATTTTTACTAACTGATAATATTGTCTGCTGAAATTGAATATGGTCATAACAAGGTTGAGCGATGTGACAACATATTATTATTGTTGTGATAAATATTGTGACACGATGCTTTTGGTTGTAATACCTCTGGCCTCTTTACAACAGGTCACTGATTTTAAATATTTGATAAACACCTCATTAAATAGTTGACAAATAAACTCTCATTATTTCAACTATTTCATTATTAAGAGAACGTGGAGTGTATTTTTTATTTTTAATACAAACCAAGTTGTGCTAATTGTCTGTCCTGTTAACCTCAGAAAAATTAAATATTGTGATGCATATCATGTTTGGACAAAATGTATTGCCCACCAAAATATTGAGCAAATGTTTTAAAACTGGAGATAAAACCTGCTTTACAGATTTTATTGTGAATGGTTGTCATTTCTCGATAGACCCATGATTCAATTCAATTTGATTTGATTTATACTAGATTCAAATGTCCGAATTTAGCAGCATCTAAACAAAGGTTGTAATCATTTGTTGGGCCAATAGTGAGCGTACAGCTGGAAGTATGTTGGTTGACTGCTGCTGGCATTTTGAAAAAGTTTGGTGTTTGCACAATGCAGCTCCTTTGGATGGCAAATTTAACCCTTAGAAGGTGCAAGACCATCTAAAACAAGTGTCTGCTCTCCTGCATGATCACAGGTTGCAGCTCTTTTGTGCTGCGCTCCAGCGCCCCTCCTTCTGCCTATTTTCCCACCAACTTGCGGGAGGAGACTATCCTGAAATTTCTTTGTGGGCTCAATGATCTAGTGTTACTTGTGCTTGTTTCTAAGATGCAAAAGAATAATAAATGTGGGCATTTTTTGTTTTTTATGGGCATTTGCATGTGACACTAAATTTAATAAGCCAGTATTATTACTATATGGTTAATATTACTATATGTTTTTGAAATTACAATAACATTGGTTCTACTGGACATAGGATCCATGCTAGTCTGGTTATAAAATTTAAAATAATTTGAATTGTCTGTTATGCTTTGACACATCTCCACATGGATGGGGCAGTGTCACCCAAAGTTAACTCTCTTCTGCTGCACAGCAGAAGCCAAAATTTTATGACCACTCTTAGATTAGGCTAATAATGTGATTATCTCATTACAAATGAGCATGTTCAGGTCTGGGATATATTAGACATTGAGAGAAAATTCGGTTCTTATAAAAGACTTGAGCAACTTTGACAAAGCGCCCAAATCTTATTGATTCGCAACAAAGGCCGAGTTGCCTGGACGAACTGATAGAAGATATATTTACACTCAATGGCTGGGTAGATGAGTGCCTTATACATGAGAAAGAGATGCTACCAGGATGCACTATGGGAAGAAGAAATTTGTCAGGGCCAATATGATGCTCTGCACAATACTCCTGCAAATACAGGCATTTTTGCGGACATTTGACCTACCTTAATATCACTTGACCCAGGCATATTGCTTCAGGGCAGGGATATTCCCTATGGCATGTGCTAGCAGGATAATGTGCCCTGACAAATTGAACACATAGTTCAAGAATTAGATTTTATAAAGGAATAAACCTTTATAAATTGTATGGTATGAGTTCTGGTGTCGGCCTCCAAAGTCTGCAAATCTGAATCAGTTTGTGCATTTGTTGGATGTGCTGGAACAGCAAGTTCCACCTGTGGAAGCTTTACATTGCAACTTAAAGGTTTTGCTCACCATAGGACACACTTGGTGGTCTTGTAGAGTCTAGGCCTCTGTGTTTTAGGAGCTATCGTGAAAGCACATGGATGACCAACAGCAGGGGCGCCGGAAGCATTTTTAATGTGAGGGGGATGCGTGGGGGTGGTGTTTGTGCGTGGGGTTAGGGTTCAATATTCATCGCTGGGTGAACTCATTATTTATGATAAATGTGGGGGGGTTCCAAACGAATAATTATGAAATGTGAGGGGGACACCCCCTTCTGGTTGAATGGCGACGACGCCCTTGACCAACAGCATGTTAGGTAGGGTTCCCAGATTTGGGACTGGGACAGAAGACACCTTTGTTTACCAGCTCGGCCGTGGTTCAGCCGTGTTTCGTTGTCCCCAGTTTGGGGTGTGGTAGGGGGGGTTGATATGTTTTATGTGCATCTCGGACACATGTTGGATCAATAGCTGTGCACCGGACGCCCATTTGGGACTTTTAGTTTATGAAAGATGCCCATGATGTGACAAATGTTTAGGCAGTTCAAAATCACAGACATTTCTAAAACTGTAGTTTCCAGGTCTCAAAAACAGGACATGCCTGGGGAAAAGAGGTCGTTTGGTCACCCTATGTTAGGCAAGTTGTCAGAATGTTTTTGCTTATCTGTCCATAATTTGTGTCTGTGCAGATGGACACCCACATCATTTTTAACAGCTGATTACACTAATTATAATTACAATTTTGAGTTGCTCTTCAGAATTCGGGAGGGGTTTGTTAACTGCTGTTATGTAGTTTTTAATTGTCTTATGTTTGTTTGTTGTTGTTTATTTTTTACTGTGCCTTCTATAATTTTGTTTTCCTGCCAGAGCACAACAATGCAAGCAACTTAGTTTTGCAACTAACAATGAATGCCCAAATAAAAATGATTCTAATATTCAGCCAAGCTGCTATAATTTATTAAAATATTAGCTGTGATACACTTTGATGATGACACAGTCACTGCTCTAAAACAGGACAGATCACTTGCTTACAAAAGCTGCTGGACCTCTGATATGCTTTGTGTCAGACTGAGCAGCGGACTGGTCTGTTATTGATGTGTTTATACTGATCATAACATTCATACGGTTTATACAGTTTAAAGCATTTAAAATATAAATAATTACACATTTTTTAAATACAGTTTGAAGTATAAATTTAAAAAACGTGCACTTCCTTATTCACAAAACTAAATTTGTAAATGTCGCCTCATATCCCTTTCTTGTTGAAAAATATAATATGATTACTTTTCATTATGCCGCAGGTGCTGCTTAGGAAAAAATGTAAGTATCAAGTCATGTGTGTTATTACATTATTTTGTGATGTTACCAAATATTGCATGGGTTTGTCCCCTTTGTCTCTGTCCTTCACTCTCCTGCCGGTAGACACCTCTCATTCACATCTGGTCTCAGTACTCAAGCTTTGCCAAGTTCCTTCTCTCTCTCTCTTTCTCTCTCTCTCTATCTCTCTCTCGCTCTCTTTCTCTCTCCCCCTCCCTCTCTTTCGCCCCCCCTCTTTCTCCCTCTCTCTCTCTTTCTTCAAATTCCTGGCATGCTTCTCCCTCAGGCGAGGCCTCCTCTAGCCTGTCTTGTGTCAGTATCGAGTGGCATAAATTACCATGTCCTCAAACAACCCATGTACATTTAGACATGTGCTGCTGCTCAGGGGCCTGATGTTGGCAGGGTCCTTCACTCTCACTGCCAACAGTCTTTTACCAGCTGCAGCAGGCAGAGTAGTTTCAGATCATTTGTATATACCAAGTCTCCCCATTGAACGAATTCTGCATCTTATGCCTTGAAATAAAACCAATTAATTGGCTCCACAACAGATCGTTGAGCAGCTGTGTCATTACAGGCGATCTTGTGGCGATCTTGTTTTGCTGAAGATTGAATTGCCGTAAAACTTATTTTGTCCCTACCAGTATTCCTGATTTCAATTTCAGAGGTCACTGCTGTGTGTGTGTCCATTTTGAATGGCTCACTGGACCTTGCCATATTAGATATTACCATTTCTTTTCCTAAAATAAGCAGAGAAAGCCCCATATCCTCCATTAGAACTTGGCATGATGAGGACTGGGATCAACAGCTACCCCACCAAACTGTGTGCATCACAAGTCTCCCAATACTGTGGTCAGAACACAAAGATGAGGCAGGGCTGTAAACTTTTTTCATTTACACATTAAAAGGCAGCAGCAAAGCCATTTGTCATTATGTGGGCACATATGTTTAAGTGGCCATAAAATTAACAGGGAACAACAAAAACAGGTACAGAGCTATAACACATATAACATGAAGCAGCATTACTGTATCATAACCAAAATGCTGACAGATAAGCACTAGAAACAGCTACAAACAAACCCACTACTACCACCAACTAAACTAGATTAAAGTGAACTGACAAGAAGTTAAAATAGTGTTGATTCACTCACAGCAGCACATCATTAAACTACACTCAATTAAGTAATAATTAATAAAGAACATAACCCCTGCTAACAATTGCTGAGTGGTATAAATTATGGCTTGACGGAAATATCCGTTCACGATAGCAGGCAGTATTTCACAAATCACCTCAATTCATGGGTATGATAATTTTGGTAGTAAGCAATGTTTTTGGTTGTGCTATTGCCAGGATTTTAATGATCAATTTCAAGAAGAGGGCAAAACCCTAGACCTCTGTGATGTTGAGGAGCCCAGTATGTAAGACAACAGGACTGGTAGTACTGGTAAAATGACATGCCAAACCCCACGATGTTTGAAACAGCAAAATATATAAATAATAACCAAATAAATAACACAAAAATGCTTTCTACAAAGAACCTGTGCATGAAAACCAGTACAGTACAATTCTGGTTACCATTTTTAGTGCGGCAATATTTGTACACCCTAAAATTTTGGGAGAATGTGCTGTTTGAGTTTGGTAAACTTGACTGCTGATTTTATGTTATGCAAAGTGATTTTTTAATTCACTCTCACAGTTATTTCCATCTGTAAAGCACTATTAAACCAAAACTATTGTAGTATTAAATTAAATTCTGAAATATCAAGGGAGATTATACTATTGTTATCCAATGGAATTTTGGTCACAGCTGGTCACAGCTTGGTCTCTAGGTTATCGACAGATATTTTATTTTTTCACTTACTAGTGAAATTATCATCAGTTTTAGGATGATGGGTAAGTTTAGGTTTGGACTGAAGTTCAGATTAGTCTTATGTTTAGGACTAGATTTAGTGGTCGTCTTCTATTTTCGACTACTCCTGATTGACACAGCGGATCAACTGTCTCTATCTCTTTATGTCCTCGGCATCACCCTGACTCCCACCAACTGCTTTCATGTCCTCCCTCACCACATCCATAAACCTCCTGCTAGACCTTCCTCTCCTCCTCATCCCTGGAGCTCCCTGCATCCTCAGCATCCTTCCCCGAACATCCACAGAGTCTGTCCTCAGCACACCTCCAAACCAATGCAAACTCGCCTCTGACCTTTTCTCTAAAATGTCTAGTTGTCCCTCTAATGAACAATTCCTGATTCTGTCCTTTCTCATGAATATTGCCACTATTCTCCACTTCATTCCTCTTCTTTTTAGAGCGTATCTCCACCTCTCCAGGGTCTATTCAGCCTGATCTCTATTCTCACTACTGATCATAATGTCATCTGTAATCATCATTGTACATGGGGGTTCTAATCTCATCTGTCATTACGTCCATCACCATTGCAAGCAAAAAAGAGCTCTGAGCTCCACCTTAAATGCTCTAGTCACCCCTACTGCAGACCTTGCTGTTGTCATTCGGCTCTCGTACATATCCTGTATCACCCTTACATACTTCTCTGCCTTTCCTGACTTCCTCATGCAATACCACAACTCTTGGCACCCTGTCATATTCTTTCTCCAAGTCCACAAAAACACTATACAACTCTTGACCTTCTCAGTAGGTATTTTAAGAGAATACATTACATCTATACAGTAATGTTCTGGCATGAACCCATACCGCTGTTTACTGACCATCACATCTATTCTTAACCTATATTCCACCTTTCTTTCCCATAACTTCTGCTGTGAGTGATCAGCTTTATCCCTTGGTAGTGACTACAGCTCTGCACATCACACTTTTTCTTGAAAATGAGTACCAGTACACAACTTCTCCTTTCTCAGGAATTCTCAGACAATTTAGCTATGAACTCCACTGCCGTCTCTCCTAAACACCTAAAAACCTCCACAGCTATGTCATCTGGATTGACAGCATTTCTGTTTTTCATCCTCTTCATAGCTGTCCTTGCTTTCTTCTGGCTAATACTCTGCCCTTCCTTTTCACTATACACAGCACACATCCAGTGCTGTCTAGCTATACTCATTCCCATCACAACTTTGCAGTTTCAAATCTCGTTCAGACTCACCCTGCGAGGATATAATCCACCTACATGCATCTTCATCCACTCTTAAACATCACCCTGTGCTCCTCCTGTCTTAAAGTACATGTTCATCACAGGCATTTCCATCCTCTCTGCAAATCCACTATCATCTGACCCTCTGCACTTCTCTCCTTGACATCATACATACCATCACCCCTATTTCCTTCACCCACATGTCCATTAAAGTCTGCTCCAATCACAATTCTCTCTCCCTTGAGTACACTTTCCATTACTTAATCCTTTTTTCTCATCCCTCTCCCTTCCAATCTGCAGGGCATATGCACCAACAACATTCAGCATCACACCTTTAATTTCTAACTTCACACTCATCATTCTGTCTGACACTTTTGACCTCCAGAACACTCTTAACATCCTCTTCCTTCACAACAACTCCTACCCCATTTCTCCCCCATCCACACCATGATAAAACAATTTGAACCCATCTTCCAGTACACCTGGCCTTACCTCCCTTCCATCTGGATTCCTGCATGCAGAATATATCAACCTTCCTTCTCTGCATCATATCAGATTTCTCCCTCTCCTTATCTGTCATACTTCCAACACTTCTACCCTCACTTTTACTCTCCTATTTTTCCTCCTGTCCTCCTGCATCCAGACACTAATTACTCCTCTTCTTCCCCTCTATACCAACAGTTGCACAATTTCCAGTAGCAACTAGCAGCTAAAAGAGTTGGGCCGTGACTGATTTAGTGTGCAATATTTTTTGGTTGTCTGCATATTTGACATGGTAAAGTTTTACACTGTATTCCCTTCTTGATGTAACCTCCCCATTTCCCCAGTTTGGGACTGACACTAAGAAATACACTGGCTTGTGCTCCTCTAGCTTGTGTAGGACTCAATATAATGGTATCTAGTATAAATTAAATGTATTAGTAATCAGCTGAACCTCAAAGGCAAATATCTTTTAAAACATTTGCTGAAATTGTTGAGCACAAAGTATTCATATAACCAGTATTACAACACTGTTTTCAAAAATGTGCTGTTGTGTAAAAAACAAATAAACATAATAACTTGCTAATCATGTAAGCCCAAATGTACTAAATTAGAACAATTAAAATGATAAATATATGCACATTTTGAATTAGATTCCAGCATGTTTCAAAAACTTGGCAGACAAAGACTGTAGAAGGTGTTATGCTAAAATAGAAAACAGCTAACTGAATAGGTTAATAGGCAACAGGTCAGTAACATGATCTTTTGTTTAATCTATAAAATACTGCTTTGGCAATTAGCACAAACAATATAAGAATAACATTACGCTAATTTAAACTGCAAATAATTTGGGGATTTCATAATCTAAGGTATTTAATATCATTAATAGATTCAAAGTATTTGGAGAACTACCTGTATGCAACAGACAAGGTCAAGAACCAACGCTGAATGTCTATGATCTTTGGGCCCTCAAGTAGCACTACATTAAAAGCAAAACAATTTTGTATTGGAAATCACTGTAAAGGCCCAGGTACATTTCTAAGCATTGTCTGTGAACATAGTTTCACAGTTACATCCATAAATGCAAGTTATAAGTCTACTATGCAATGCAGAAGTTTTCATCTAAATGAACATTTTTCGGAATTGCTACTGCCTGCCCTGGACCCAAACATATTTAAGATAAATTGTAATGAGCTGGAAAACTGCTGGTTGGTTGGACAAATCAATTTTTTCCATTCTTTATAGAAATTATGGAATGCCCTGTCCCATGTGGAAAGTGGAGTGGGACCATTGAGTTTGTCACTGGTTTAAAAGCCAGTACAAGTGGCATTGGTGTCAAATCTGGGAAGGTGCCATTTATGCTAAAGAATGTAGACAGATTTTAGAGGAAAATATGATGGCACCCAAACAGTGGCGTTTTCTGGGAAGACCTTCCCACTCCTCCCCAGTTTCCAAATGTTTGCAGAATTTTTTTACCACATGTTGTATACACATCTGCACTGTGTTGTATACTCATCTTCCATAACAGAAGATCACGTAAAGACATCAAAACAGCCATCATTGGATTGATTTGTGTATTGGCACAGGTTCATCTGTGGAGTACTGCCAAATCAGTATTTTAAGCTGTGATGACATGATTATCACTGATGCTGCAATCACACTATCCCTGATGCTGGTTTTCTCTCCTGTGTACCAGACACTAATCTGTGACCTTAACTCTAACATCTTTACATATTGTATCCAAAAAAATTCCATTTGTTTCTTCTCCCTACTTCTTTTTCATTTCTGCTCTCAAAGGCCACCTGGAGTATGTTGCATTTTTCGTGGTTTTAGAGGAGAACATTCTTGGCAAAGCTTTAAACAGATATGACTATCGGCACTTGATTGGAAAGTGGTCGGATCGAGAGGAAAAGCAATTAACAGGGCTGCGTATCCCAAAAGTTCGGAAAAATGATCTTACGACTGTTCTTAATATTACGGTCTGTTTCCCAAAACCATCGCGACTTAAGTAGCACTTGAAAATCTTCATAGATCTACGAGTGCTCTGAAGCCTTAAGTGAAGCCTTAAGTGCATCGTAAGGAGACATATTTATGAGGGCACCTGCTGGACAACCTGCAAATTGCATCCAGAATTTACTTCTCTTCAGTCATTTTTAATTTTATTTGTGCATATATATTTATTCATTTCTACTTTTTACTCATTACACAATTCAATAGAGAAATAATAACGAATAAATAAATAAAATAAAAAGTTTTCTAGCAATATCGTCCCAGATTATATGTTTTCCTCTAAAATAATATTAATTTCCACTTTTTAAAAATGTCTTTTGTTTTTTTTTTTTTTTATTTGAGCCATTTTCTAGTGTCTCCACCCCTAGGTATGTGCTTATTTAAATTCTTCTTATGTTAATAAATGCACATCAGGTGAAGATAATTAGGCTAAAAGTTTCAAAAATAAATGTAAGAGATTATTTATTCATTTATTTTGATGTGAGATAAGCAATTGTTGATAGAGACATTGATATTTTTCCAGTTAATTTATGTTTTAAACTTGCTCAAGAGGAAATTACAGGACTTTGTTATTCAAGTTGAATATACATTTACACAAGTACAAGAATAAACTGAAATAAAAAATTCATTACATTCATACAAATTCATACATTTCAGCACTTGACCAACGGATAGCAACTCCTAAGTAGCACTTAAAGCAGGGCTACATGCAACTGTGTTAAGTGCAATTTTTGGGAAATGCACGTGAAACAATAGCGAACGTTTGCAAAATGACTCTTAGAAAACGCTCTTAAGCGCTAAGATCAATCGTTATCGGGAAACGCAGCCCAGGACATTTGCTTACCTGGGATTCCTATAAGATAGCAGAAAATGCATCCAGCATTTAAGCATGATTGAGTTGGGCTCTTTGGTATTATTTGCCACTTAAGTGAAGTGTTTATCCCTCTAAGGAAAAATTAAAACCAGTCAAGTACATGAATTCACTGTAGTAATAAATTGAAGAGATAATAGAGATCTGAAAGAAATTCTGGGACATGAAAATATATATTTCAGAATACAGGATAAAATGACTGGAAATCATACACACATTATTTAGCATTGTGCTCTGTTCCTTTGTATTCCATTATCTCTGCATGAAAAGGGCAACTGTGTTTGTGTTTTTGAGCAAAAGCATGTAGTGTAGTGAGAATAACAGGCTGCAGGTTGTGTTGCACCCTGTAATTCTCCTGTGCTGCAGACAGGCTGGGGGATGTCAGGTGCATTATGGGAAGTGGGCTGGCAGGGAAAAGCAGTGTGGCAGTGGGCCAGAATCAATTGGCGGTGTAATGAGATGGCTTGGTGCCAGGTTGCCATGGAGTTCCCTCTGCCCCTCCTTCACTGGAGGATTGGTAAATTAAAAGGGGAGCAAATGCTCAGGATGGAGAAATTGAGGGAGAGAAGAAAAAAGGAGAGAGTGGGTGGTACAGGGACAGAAAAGGCGACTACCAAAGCAGAAGGTATAGAGGGCACTAGACAGAAAAGGGCGGTGCAGTGATTTGGATGAAAGAAAAGCAGAGGGGAAAGGAGCGAGGGAGGGAATGCCACGGCTCCAGAGGAAAACAGAGTGAAACACAGTTCAGCAGAGATGATAGGGGTCTATAATATGTTCTGATGCTTTTTGCACACAAGGCTTTTGACATTAATGTGTTTTGGAAAAGAAGACGTTGCATTCTTCGGTGAGGGCGAAAGAAAGGGCCTGTTCAGTTTCCATCACTGAGATAGGTTGTGCCAGTCACAAGAATGCCTTTACATTTTTGCCTGTTAAAGGTAGTTACTTTGATGAAAGGTCTCTTAAGGGGCTTTGTAGGACCTCTCTAAGCACAGAATTCCTCCCTAAAAATGTAAGGGTGAAAAGGGATGGGGACACTTAGAAAAAGCTGCAAAACAAACTCCCTTGCAGTAAATTATGATAGTGATTGCCCCCATTGCTCAAAATGCAATACATCATTAAATTACTACACACTCACTATACTCAATGTCGTACTTTTGATGAATTTGCCCTACTCCATCGATATAAAAATACAATACATATTTTATATATATTAAATATATATTTAATGATTTCATTATGTATATTTCTTAGCATTCAAACAACTGATGATTTTACAAATGTTTGTAATGAATTGAAATCTGTGTCCTGTTGGCTAAATATTTGCTCATTTTCCAACATTAACATTCATAAATGGTTGGGAAAATGCAAATGGCCAGAGAAGATAAGCCTGCAAAGAAAAAGTTGTCGAGCAAATAACTCTCAGCTTCCAAATGATGAATTTCTGCTTCAAAACCACAATGCAGCCTAAACATCTTACACAAATGTACCTCCTTATTCAGAGGTTCCACTGGTGGAGGCTTCAGGCATGACAGAAAACTTCAGGCATGGCAGAATCTTTAACTTTTAAATGTTGTTTGGTGTTTGGAACTTTGAAAACTTTGAAAAAGAACAAGTAATGCATGAATAGGAGAATATCCTAAGGATTCTATAGGTATAAGGCAGAATATAAACACACTGATCATATACATAAACCCTTTATGGCTTCAAATTGGCTAACTAAGCTGGTTAACAGCTGCCTCAGGGCTAAAAACAAACTTTCACAAGCAGGTTATTTTGTTATAATAGTTTATGATATAAGAGTACATGCAAAAATCTATCTGTGAAATTGCTTATAAAAATTGTAATGCAGTTTCATAAAATTAAAAGTTCCATTGCTTGACAATATAAATGTAAAAAGTGTCAGGTTTCATAACGGTAAACTTGTAGAAGGGTTTTCTGTTTTTTCACAAATTTTTGCCAAGATTCCTCTGTCACATGACACTCCCAACACTGGGAGAAAGAGGTCAAGCATATTCTTCCTCCAACAACATGAAGCACCCCTACTTCATTTAAAAATGCTGCTAATGCTAAATCATATTAACCACCAATTCTGTTACATGAGAGAGTGTCAGACTCACAGGCTCCTGATGGCCGGGCCACACTGAACCCCAATCCTTGCAGATGCATTAGAATGAAATGAATGTTGTTCTTTGAAATTTTGCGATGATTTTTTATTTTTCTGATGAAGATTCAGAAATGTTTTCATATATAATGGATGGAATAAACTAGTTAGTGGAATGTTTTTATTGTTCCTTCCTAGATCAATATGATCATAGCATGTTTTAATCATTTACATCATGTAATAGAATATAAAAAAAATATTATGAAACAAATTGATGATCACTAATTCTAAAAACCTTTTTGGTGTTAAACTGTAATACTCAACTATGTATGTGTGTCTTCACAATAATTGTGGAGATTATACATCAGTTGCTTGTGGGGGATGGTAAGTCTGGTTGTGATAAAATAATAATTTAAATTTGTTACATCCAGGCTGAACCAGGGACTATGATTATGGTATCCTTTGCAACATACAGGGAAGGAGCACTGTGTATGCTTACTTATAAAACAGGACTTTGCATAGTTAGAGGACTTGAATTTGAAGCCTGTAGAATGCTGCTTGGAGTAGCCCTAGAAATTATAAGCCTTTTTTCAAGCTTCAAATCTGTTTTAATGTAAAAACATAGCAGGAATTGATTTATTGTTGCTTAGAAAAGAAAAATCCTCTGAAATTGTGAAGCACATATAATGTGTCAATGATATCTAAACAATTTATAGTGTATATCTACTGTTCAACATCCATTCTGATTTTTGATCGGAAAATAAAAAAGCAGTGCAGGAAGGAGTGAGTGCTCAGGGATCGGTGGCGTCTCAAAAGCTGAGTCTGCGCAGCCTGGGCATGACTGTGTGTATTTGTGTGTGTGTGTGGGGGGGGGGGGGGGGGTCCTTGAGT
>JBBKCR010000001.1:16622320-16632996 GCA_037577295.1 Ladigesia roloffi
AATTTGAGCGAGATGGTGTTTGTTCCTGCTAAAGAATCTCTTCCACCCAGCCGATTCATCCCTGGCTCAAAAGGGGCAAATTCCCCGGCAATGAATATATGTTAGTCGTCCTTCATTTAATTTTCTGTACCTTGATTGTCCATTTTCAGGTTCATGGATCTCCTGAAAACACACAGCCACACAATAATCTGTGCCACAGACTGAGGCCACTGAAGTTCTGACTAGCTTTTAATCCTAATGTGTATCACTATGTGCATTATTGTCTTGAAATGATGGAACCAGTCTCCAATGTGCAATATTGTTCCACACTCTTATCAGGTTCTAAAACAATACATGCAATTAATTTACCAATTTAATTAATTTACTTATATATATTATTTATCTCTATTACATGCAGTAAGTCTCCTAATCATTCGTATCATTTTCACTTAACGTACTAATCTATAGCATTTATACCCAGCATGTGTGTATATAGCATAGTTTATTTTCATGTTAAGTTTTTCTATTGATTCTTTTATTGGTTTTATTAACACATTATATTTTATTTTATTCTCATCTTTGTATCTCTGAGTGAGATTTGTAGTTCCTCCAAAAATGTTCTTTTAGTCCTTAAACACATTTTTAAGCTGCTCAAAAGACAAAGAAGATTCGGGATAATTCTGGGTCTATATGAGGACATATTTCTGTTTGTGGGAAATGTTTCCACTTTTCATGCAGACGCTGAAGGGCTGCCACACTGACCTCCCCGAATTACAGTTTGCCCCGGTGAAGCTTTGGGGCTGTAAAACCTAATTGACCTGATCTGCACTGACGGACAGCTAGCATCAATTACCCAGCCATTACACAGATCAAAGCAGGCTTTTATTACAGTGACACAAAAGCAGAAAAGCAGTGACAGCAGACCGCCATCCCTTCAGTGCAACATCAGGGTCCAGCGTACGAGGACCTTAAACCTGAGCTTTCGTCTGGAAAGAGGCAGAGAAAGTGCCGGGCCTCCAACAATCTACAGCCCTCTGCCGGACAGAAAAACTCACATATCCCCAAGCAAAATAAAATTTCTTTTGAGAATTCACTGAATGAAATGTAAAATAAACCACCTCATTAATAAAGAAGGCTAATGAGATATTTCTTGCAAGCATCCACTAAAAATATGTTAAATGTTGAAATAGCAGTGCCATTATTCTAGTAGTCTTTGTTATGACCATTGCTGCCTTAAAGTCCTCTTCCTTGTTATACAACAATCAAAAATAGCACATCAATCATTAACTATTAGGAATTCCAGGCTTAAAACACGGCAAATACTAACATATAGAGTTAGCTAAAACGAATGCTGACAAGTTAGCAAACTTTGTGATGTCATACTATAGGATAATTATTAAATTCGAAAAAAGCCTCAAAGTGATATATTTAATCTTCACTGAAAGCATATAGTGTATGTAAAGAAATTATATGCTGTGACAATTCAAGTATGTGTTTATATTGGCCGAACTGCAACATGGATGCCCCTATTCACTGCATCCTAATGTTTATATGACACACAAGTAGTTTTAGTCCCCCCACCCTCTCCTTAACCGCAATCAGTGCCACTATTCGCCCTCTCGAATCTGCGCCCCCCCTCCAACCCAACACACACACACATACACACACACAACCCCTAGCAGCAAAAGCCCGAGGAGCCAGAAAAATGTCACAGCGCAAACATTTTAACACATGAGTGCCCTCTGCTGGCGCAACTGGGTTACTCAGCTGTTGGGACCCATTTGCTTCTGAGACAGACATGAATAATTAAGACTGTCTAATGAAACAGTGAGCCTCCAAACAGTACAAACCTCAAGCAAAAATGCCTATTTGTCAATCGTGTTTTCCAGACCAGTCTCCTCGAGTGAGTGTAGAAGAATCTTCTCGGGTGTCATGAAAAGCAAATTTCCCACACGAAGGCCATCAAATTCAGACAAATACACAGGTTACCACCGTGTATCAGCACCACTGCCGTTCAGTCATGTGTAATTCTATCCCTTATGAAAATGAACCATGGTTTACAATGGTTTGCCGTTTTCCATGGTATTTTGGGTAACTATGGATAGCATGGTTTGTTTTTTTTATCACGGATTCACTACTGTTAAACCCTAGTATAATCTTGGTCGTAATCCATGGTTATGCTGGGTCCTTTTTAAAAGCATAGTAGTACCATAGTTAGAATTAAGTGCTATATGTAAACTATGGTAATACCACAGCTACAAAGAAGTGTCATGGATAAACCCTGGTCCTACTATGTGTAGAACCAGTGTACCATGATGTACCATAGTAAATCTCTGGTTACTGCATAATAACCATAGGAAACCATAGTAATTTCTCTTAAGGGATCTGATGGCATGTTTTGAGATGCTGCGTATTGACTGATGGATTGAGCGGCACTGGGTGATACAGCAAGAGGTGAGAATAAATAAAGGCGGGTGAGTTGAAATAAACAGAAGAACAGGTTGTACAACAGAAGGCCATTCCTTCTCGAAACATGTCGAACTGCATCCCAAACGAAGCCACCTCATGTATAAACATGAGCTACCCGATCTGCTTCCTCAAACACTGAAACACAGCCGCTCGCTTCGCTTTCCCTCTTTACTAGCTCTTTACACATCTATCGCTCAATCCGAGCCACTGGAAGACACTTAACCTTCAAAGAATAATTAACTGTTAAAACAAATTTGATGCATCAACGAGGCACAGAAAAAGATGTATTGCGAAAATTATATGATTAGGGACAGATAGTAGTACCTGCTATTCTGTTCATCAGTTTTATTGCAAATTTCTCACTCGTAATAAATGTTAAATGTTTTCCTTTTCAGTGCAGGAGCTAAAAAATAACTATTTGGTTTGTATTTTACATTTTGTGGAGGTTGATAACAAAGAATAATCTAATTGTACAAGTATATTGTACAAATTATTTTACTTCACAAGCAAACAGCACACATTTAATCGAGGGAAAAGGGTGACAAGAGCAAAGGCTTTTCCTTTAAGGGGACAGAGGTGTCCTCTTCGTGGACTCCTGTAGAATATGGCAGGTGAAGCAGTCAGGCTCAGCAGAACAGGGGAAGCAACGCAGCAGTGATCAGTCTGAACACGTTACTGATGAGGTCTGTGTGCTGGCAGAGGCCTGGGTGAAGTGCCTGAGAGAATATAATCCTTTATGCACTAGCAGCAATAGCAGCCTGTTACAACAGTTTCAATATGTTTATTTTAGTACAAGTGCTTCTTTAAACACCTCTGACTGTACCTCTTCACAAGATTCATGTCTGTGAAACCCTCCATAGTCAAGCAAGATCAAATTAATACATGGCTGTGTCATTACTGTGCAAAAAACAAAAAAACATTACACAGTGGGATTTGACATTGGATATCACATACAGAACTTACTTGTCTTTACAAACAGTGAAGATAAATAAGGAACCAAGAAGTCTCAGAATGAAGCCTGGCGCCTCGCTGAAAGCAGGGTGGTGATACAGATCCAGAGTGAGTGTGTATCCATCGATTACATACATGAATGACTCAAGCTGGTTCTAATAAGGCATATATGGCAAACAGAGGAATTGAAACGACTGTACCAAACAACTGCTGTCACATCCTGTATACGTGCAGTTCTGTCCATGGCCCAAAAAAACGAAACAAAACGAAACAAAACAAAACAAAAAAACATTCAGGCATCCTAGAGGGAATGTCAGGAGACGAGCTCATCGGCTTGCAGCAAGACAGGCAGAAGCATAGACGATTTCTGAAATGTGAGGTTTTTATGTATATGAGGTCATTACTAAAGAGTGAGATCTTTATTCATGTTGCATGTTAGGTAGCGTTATAATTGAAATTTAGCAGTCAGATTTCTTCTTGAGAATGAACTAAATTGTTCATGGAAACTCCCGTAAATATCACCAAAACTGCAGATATCCTCTGCATGTACATTTTTAGAATTTTTTATGGATTTTAGTGCAGTTAGCCAAAAAAATTACTAATTTGGTAAATAAAATGAACAAAAAATAGCTACATTCCCATGTAAAATATATCTGTATAGACGTTTAATGTGTCTGGCGATGATGAAATCCCGCTGTACTCTGAGACAGGGGTATGAATGTAGCCAATCCAAGAACATTATTTATTTCTCCTTCCTACAGATTGGCTGCTGTCCTGTGACGCTGCAGTCCAGAATTTTCCCCGTGGAGCGTCTCGGGCATTCTTGTGTTTTTCATTTTGTTCTTCTTAAAGTTGTGTATTTTTATTACTGAAATTTAATTTCTTACTGTATTTACCTGCTTATACCAAAGGAAACGCGCTGCATGTATTACAGTCTGGTCTGTACAGGGGGAACATTGGTATTTACATTCTAGCACTGCGGGAGTTCAGTGTAAACTGTACAGTAACGATATGGGTTTACCTTAACATTTCACTTATTGGCAATGTATTAAGCTGAGTTTAAAATTAAAGTTTAAAATTAAAGAGGTTTGGGAGCATATTTAGGGTTTACATTATAAAAACAGGCATTTTATTTTTTACCACATCACAAAGTCGCATTTTTTCACTGTTTGTGCAAATGTCAGGGGTTTTGTGTGTGTGTGTGTGTGTGTGTGTGTGTGTGATCATAATTGGCACTATTCTGAGCAGATCTGGTGGAACATTAATGCAGGACATTCTCACAAAGTGGTGAGAGGTGTGTTACATCAGTGGGTGCTTCAACTTCCACATTATTTACAACAATAGAAAAAAAAGTTATAATAAAATAAATACATTCAAGAGCAAACCTTGCAGGCAATTCCCGAGATTTATAGGTTGTAAAGTCCAATCCACCAACAGGGTACTTTTTGTCCGAACATACAGGCACAAAATATTGAAAATATTCATTTAAAGCTTCTTTTTTATTAGGTTTATTAGGTAGAAATGTGTCATTGCCAGATATAACCACTCACTTCAAGAAATAAAATGACGCAAATAAAGGCCACGAAATCTGTTACTGCAACCAGTTCATGCCCCGCATGATTCATTTTCCAAAACCATGCTGTCAAGAAGGGTATTTGATGATTTCCCATTCATTCATGTGACTTATTGGTTTCACACTACAGGGTAAACTGGTTTCAGCAATGAGTTGGGAGATGGATTGTGCATTTTGTTGAATGCTTTAAAATAGCCAAAAATGCAAAGAAATTTAAATGTGTATATTTGTATATTTTTAATATTGTGTACAATCTTAAATGAATGTTGGGACAAAATGGCACTTACCGGTGGACTGACTGTCTTCTTAACACATTTTGCTTCAAATGTACCTCTTTGTTACTGAGTTGGGTAACGTGTCTTTGACAGACTGCACTGCACTCTCCGCTTTCCTGTCCATTTGGCGCAGGGTGTTGAGTCTAGACTGTTGTGTACAAACATGGCACAAACATAAAGCCACTGCATGAACGTCTCAGAGAAAGAAAAACACACCATTCACTACAGGCTGCTAACGCTGGTACCATTCCCTACTGCTGTACACACGCACGCAACTAGTTCCCTGAGAGCATCAAAAGACTTGATACAACAACAGCAAATGGGATGGCCGTATCATTAAAAGACCAAAAAAAGAAGAAAAAAAAAAACAAATGGTAAGAAGAAACCAGTGCCATTTAAAGAAGGTTCATCCAAAATTTCAAAACACCTTTTCTCAATGCGGCAGCTCTGTCAGCTTTGGTGGCCTGAACGCTGACAATAATCAGATAACAATTACTACATAAAAATCCTCAACTTATTCTGTAAAACCTATACAGTGATTCAGCATTAAAACCAGTTATGGCAAAATGACTGTAGCATAAAACACACACAGGTGAGTTCACATTTTTTACAAGCAGAGAAAAACACCTGCACAGATTCTAAAGTGATATGTTGAGCAAAAAATAAAAAAATGAACAAGATACCATGGGTGAATATACAGGTCGACTGACAAAGCCATACAACTAAACATTATAAAACAACAAATTCTGTGCAATTCACTGTCAACAACAGCTCAAGTACCTGTTTTCCCTTTTTAAAATCAGCATTCACTGGGCCACTTTTCCCCCCGATTTGTACATTTCTAAGTGATTTTTGATTCTTTTTTGCGCTGGATGATCCTGTGGATAGGTGCTCATTTTGGTTTTATAAGACACTCAATGCTCGGGTGTATCTGTGAGTTGGTGGCACTAAAGGGTCTCTTCCCTGCCCACGGAGCCCAGCTGACCAACCTCTTCACAGCTTGCTTCCGTTTTGTTTGTTTTGGGTGTTTTCTGTTGTTTTTGCTTCTCGTCTACAAAGTCTTTCACCCAGAAACTGTATAATATATATAAAAAAATAAGTTATTGCGCATCCGAAAAAAGTGCATCTTGAATTTTAAAAATATCTCTTTCACTTTGTTTTCTCCTTTCTTCCTGAATCCTGAAATCCTGTACGGGAGAGGCCAGGTGAAGGAGACACGTGCCCCAGAAGAACACACATGAAAATTGAGGTGAGGGGGGAGTAACAGAGGGAGAGAAGGTGAGGAAAGGAAGGAGCGACCTCACTACGCTATCACCATGGGGACGTCATCTGAAAAGCCACTGATCATGGGGGCATCTTCGTCATCGTCACCTTTAAAAACAAAAACATACAAGAGCTGACAGGACTTCACATCCATCAAAGAAAGTCAGGTTCATAAACTTTTGTGAATTTTGATTAATAGAGACATTCTAAATGAGGAGCATTTTTGTTATTTGTAGATCAGAAGCCTGGTCTTGCATGATCAGATATAACTGCCTCTTGCCCAGAAGGAACATATAAATAATCTGATGTCCATTTACTCAATGTCAATGGTCATTCCTTGTTATTGCCATTCACTACAGCACTCAAGGCATTCAGAGAAGGCCCTGGAATCCTCAAATGTTGAGTAATTATATAAATACAATAAAAATGAAATAAAATGAATACCGACACAAGATGGTTCCGCTGCTGTTAGAACCATCCAAGAAATAATAAGGAAAACACCTTTTGCGACTTTAAGACTGGACAAAACATCAGATCGCAGAAACACTGCAGAGCCGCCACTGGTTCCTATTAGGGAGTGTTGTAAAGGAGTCCATCTAATTTGAGAAAGTGACAGGATTGTAGCATGGCCAGAGCCTATTTCCATAAGTTCACTGTCTACACTGACAAATTCTGCATTCCAAACAAATCACAAAGTTGACTACCATGAACTTAAAGATATCAACTCTCTGCAACTCTGAATTTAGCTATTTGACCAAGTTTTTAAGATAATGTGACCTTTGATATTTTACAAAATACATAATTTGACATTTTGCAGGCCAGTGTGGCTGTAATCTTGCTCAGATATATGACTATGCAGAACACTCTGGATGGAGAGCCAAAAAACTGTTTAATAATATTCTTGACAAGAATTTAAAATCAAGTGCAAATTGGGCTTAAGGAGCAAGGAAAAACTTTTCATTTCTTTTCCTCCTGGGCCTCCAGTAGTTCACCAGCTTTAAAATTAGATTCCACTTCCCTGACGACTTCTGAATTCTGACAGGCAACTATGCGCAATGCCTGAAAAAAGAACTGTCGGAGATATTCTATGGCATATTTTTAGGAAAAGAACTCATTTGACCTCCTCCTCTTTCTCCAACATAAAGCACTGTGACAGCAGGCCTCAGCTCCATAGACTCATGTATACTTTTAATGATCCCTGCTGACATCGCATCCATGGAAAGGACAACTTCTGTCTTCAAACTTTTAAAACATATGCTAGAGACACAACAGGACAATCCTCTTTCTACATTATCTAGAAAAAGCATAAAGCATATTATTTTTAATATGAATGTAATAACCAGCTTTATGTCCCAGGTAGTGAAAAAAGAATCCAAAATCCAGTGTGCAGATTTTGTCTTCAAGTGACCTAAGTGGGTGGGAATAACAACATTTTTCTTCCGGGCTTCTCTTTGTATTCACAGAATATTTGGATGACAGTTAAATGTCTTAAATTTGTTAAATAATAGCTGTTGTGCATTTAATATGTAAGTCTTTCTATAGGTTACAAAGGTGCGGTTGCATGACTGTCATCTGTCTATGTAACATTGTTTTCAGTGCTGAGTGGAAAAGTTAGGATGCAAAACACTGCAGAAGCTCCTTGGTCGGAGTCTAGAAAAACCTATTACACTGCAATAGATGTGAAATGGTTAAAATCAGCCCTGTAGATCATTTGTTTAGTTTCGTCCTTTGCCAAAGCATCAATTCTCACTGTAAAATCTTTTGTTTTCAGTATACAAACTCTCACTGTTCTGTTTAACAAGGTAGTTACTTTAGCAATCTACTAGCCATGTAGCTACTAGCCTGCATCTAGTGTTTTGTGCTGTTCCCTTATAGTGTTGCGCTGTTTTTAGACAGAGCGATTTGCAACTAGTGGTTGGAAATATGAAAATACTACACCTTGTTTTTTTTGTTTGGTACAGAAGGCCTAGTTCTGATAGGAACAGTTTGCCACTAAACTAAATGAATCACTGGAGGCTTCTACTGTTTTGAAATAAGTAAAGGCAATCATTGTTGCCTGCCTCACAAATTTAAATGATGGCAAAGAGGAGAGGAGAGGAGAGAGAGGACCCAAAAAAGGAATAATAGATTGATGGTTCCATCAAACATTGGTCGGTTAATGATTAATAATAGGTAACGGCACCCCTCTCTCCATTTGCTTTAAAGCAGGAACACTGCACATGCCGCAAGCGTATTACTGGGAGCTCTACACTTACCCAGCTCGTCTCCTGAGGAGAAGATGGCGGAGCCGAGGCGCGAGTTGTAGTGGCTGTTGGCGAAGGCAGTAAAGCTATGCTGCAGACGCCGATGCCGGACATACAGGGCCACCAGACCACCACAGACCCCCAGCAGCAGGATGAATAAGACTGGGACCACCACTGCTGCCATGTCACCTGAACGGGCCGAATGAGCCGCCGGATTGTTGGGACCTACAGACAGAGAGACGAGTCAGCACCAATGATTGTATAAAACGCTACAAATATTAAAATGTATAATTTTCAAAGGATTAGGTTACTGAAATCTACCCTCACGTCAAATGTTTATCAGCCAAGACATAATGAGGGATTAGAAGTGAACTTGTGTTTACCAGCTGCTCCAGTGCCCAGCTCATCATACAGCACAGTTGCCGCCTCTCCACACAGTTGGTTGCTGACCAGGCAACGGGCACGCACTGAGAATGTGTAATTGTGGCCCAACTGTAGATTACCAGTCCAGAAAAATGTCTCAGTGGTGTTTCCAAGCCATGTTGTGGAGTTGCTCACACTGTCATGAACATAGACCTCATAGCCCTGCCAAGATCAGACAAAGACCATCAGTATCCAAGGAAGGAGTGGGAATGAGTGGGATGTGGAGCCGACTGGATGGCAGGGAGAAAAGTCCTTACCCGACTTTCATTGAAGCTTTTCTCCTTCACAGCCAGGCTCTTCCAGAACAGGAAAACACGGTTATTCTCTGCAAGGATCTTAATGGCTTCAGGTGGTGATAGAGGAACTGAGAGACATGGTCAAAAACACACTTCAGTTACAATATAAATCTAACATTATATTGCTTCAATATAATTTTCTAAGTAGCTGCTGATGCAACAGTTTAGTATATCAAAAATCTAGGTTGTGCATCTATGTTGATTACTATTAGATGTTAAATAATTATATTGTTTTTTTATTGATGAAGTAATACCTAAAATGTACTGAAAGCAGTTAGGTTACTTAAACAAGCTTTGCGTGCTGTGCTGAGAGCTATGAGTGACAAAGGGTTAAAAGGGTTGTACTGGAATCTAAGAGGTATTTACGATTATGCTGGTCTCTGTCGAATGTTGAATCTGTTGAATTATGCTGTGTTTAAGAGATACTGAAGACTTTGCTAGGCTTTTGTAAGGGCTGTGGTGTGCTATAACATGCTGGACACTATTCTTAGGTCTATGTTAGTTCAACAGATTGGGAGACCTAAAATATTGTGCTAATACACATTGAGGGTGGTGTTGAGGACTGTGTTGGTTTATAACAGATCTTGAGGGATATGTTGAGGATTTTGTTGAGCTCTAACACATATTGATGGCTAACACACTAAGGTCTTTGCTGAGGATTGAGTTGATCATTTAGGGCATTCTTGAGGACAGTGTTGTGCTAATAAACACTGAGGAATCTGTCGATGACTACATTGGCAATAACAGATAAACCATTACCGAATTTGAGAACTGTGTTTAGCTTGGACAGATGCTTAAGATTAAGTTGAGTTCTAATAGATGTTGAGGGCCATTTTGAGGATGATTCTTGGTTTTAACAGAATGCCTGTGTCTGTGAATGACATGATGTTGAGGACTACGTTTGGAACCTTTAGGCTCTAAAAGACACGTAGGGCTGTGTTGGGACCCTGTGTACCTGTATTAAGTGTGTAGCTGGCCTCCTTGCTCATATTGCGCAGTCGGACAGTGATGCTGTATCGTCCACCGGCCTCCAGGCCCTTCAGGCTGTACTCCACTGTGTTATTCTGAGTGATTACTTTGTAATCCCGTTCAGTCTTCCGCACGGTGTCCCTCACATGCACCACATATGTCTACACACACACACACACACACACACACACACACACACACACACACACACACACACACACACACACACACACAC
>JBBKCR010000001.1:16634005-16651089 GCA_037577295.1 Ladigesia roloffi
ACACACACACACACACACACACACACACACACACACACACACACACACACACACACACACACACACACACAGTTTTGCAAATAAAGTCAGGCTCACAACATTTGTGCGGATGTGTGAGAATATGCATTAATGTATTCAGGCCTGTGTCTAACCAGAGGATAGCTGGGGCTGTCGTATGGAGGCTGCCACTTCAGTGTGGCCTGTGTTTTATCTACTTGAACTTTATGCAGGTTCCGTGGAGGCAGTCTCTCATTAGGAATCATCTTCAGCACCACTGACTCAGAAGGGGGGCCCAGATATGGCGTGATTACCCGCACCTGCAAAACAATTGTCAACATACAGACACTGATTTCATTTAAAAAACACACACTGGGGAGCAGCGTGTGTGGATGGTGCCTTGTTCAAGGTCTACCTCAGTGATGGCACTAACCGTTGAGATTCAAACCCAAAACCTTCTGTGTGCAGGGGTACTGCCCTAACCACTAGGCCACCAGTATAATCTTGTCTAGACAAAATTAACATGATGGTAGTTCCTTACTAGGAAGAGGTACTGCTCATCACTCTCCACGGTGACAGTCAGGCTGCTACTGCTGCTGTTCAAACTGTTCGGCCGGCGGTAAAGGTCCAGGAAGGAGGTGGCATAGAACACAGCATACATCTGCAACAAACACACCAGTTGGATGGAAGCAAATGTAATCAAGTTGACAACGTATATGAAATAAATGGGGTCACTCCACCCCAAAGAACCCCACATATAGGTTTGAATTGTTCTCTGCACAATGAACGAAAACACTGGCGTTTGATTGATGGTGGTGGCTAAGATAAAAAGAATTGAGCAAGCAAGACCCAGAAAGCACAAAACATGTGAATTTTGATATAACTGTTATACACTACATTGGGTATGCCCTGGGATTCTGAGAATTTAAGTTTGTGTATGCTGGGGTGTACCTGTGCATGAGGCCCAGTCCAGCTGCAGTCCACAGCTGTCTGGTTAAGAGCACGGGCCTTCAGCAGGGGCTGAGCTGGCTGAGTGCCTCCAGTCTGCAGACGAGACAGAGCGGTGGGGCTGTCTCCATCCGCAGTTTGGGCCCACACGGCCACTTCATACAGAGTCCCTGCTGTCAGATTGGTGGCTGCCAGAGAGAACAGGAATGCAAGAACATGCAAATAAATTACCTGCATGAAGCAGAGTCTATGCAAAATTTGAATTTATTCTTAACCTGGGCAATCTCATGGTTAAATACGTGAATGAACCACATTAAAAACAAACAGCTAATTTATTATTCATTAGTTTAGTCCTCCCTTGAACATTCTAAAATTCTAACATTCTCTAGTAATGGTACATCATTATAAGAAATATGTGATTTTGGGATCTAATGTAGTAATTTTCAAATTGAAATCTTTAAAGTGTCTGACTCTTCTTTGTTTACATACATTTGACCATTATAATACACTGTGAAAGAGAGAAAACGACTGAGCATCACAGAATGTGGAACATACCCTTTAAAGTATCTGAGACAGTGTAGTTTCTGCTTTCCTTCACATGCTTGTCAAAAACCCATGAGAGCACCACCACATAGTGCTTGACCTGGTAAACAATGAAACAGTGTTATAAACATTACAGCAGACAAACAGTAGTAGTTTAATATATTTACTTACCTTATAATCAGAGCTGATGGACAGAGTGACTGAATCTTCCATGATGTTGAGTATCTTTGACACAGGAGGCGCCAGAGCTTGGAAAAATAAAGCAAAACAAAACAGGGAAGGCGGGAAATTAGTACCTGCACATCATTCAGTGAGCTACCAAGAAGCAGCCAGCAGAGGGAGCTACAGGGCTTTTTTCCACAATAACACCAACTTACCTCTTTGAGGAACAATTGATTTGATCTCAGTCCAGTTCCCAACCCCTCTACTGGTCACTGCAGCCACCTGAGAGACACAGCAGGGAGTTGTAGGTAAGTCTCTCGAGGGCACTGTAGAAGACTGAGACTGAAGCTGAAAAACACTCACCCTGAACCTGTAGAAGGAGCTGGGCTGAAGGTCCTTAACTTCTGTATTGGTGCTAGTGCTTCGCTGGGAAAACCACTCAGAACTGCCTTTTTCACTGTACTCCACCTGGTAACAACACAAACATTGTAACAACAATGGGCGTAAATATCTGACACCATTATTTTTTAAACTGAAAAGCTTCATAACACATGCTTTCAACCTTTTGACCCATTTAAACTATTCATTACAGTGTCAGCTGAAGCCCAACCAGTATGTTGTGGAGGACAGATTTCATATCTGTAGCATTCAGCTTTTTAAACAAAACCTTCAGCACATTTGGCAAACTACACTGGACGATGCTCTAGATCAGTGATGTGGAGCTCCAGTCCTGGAGGGCCGTTGTCCCGCATGTTTTGGCGATTTCCCTGCTCAGAAACACCTGGTTCACCTAGTCAGTTAATTGTCAGGTTTAGTGAATGTGTTTGAGAAGGAAAACCATCAAACTGTGCAAAACACCAGCCCTCCAGGCCTAGACTCACCCTTGCTCTAGATCAGCATTTCTCAAACTTATTTGTCCTGGGGAACAGTAATGGCAGGCTTTGGGGCTGCATGCGGCCCATAGTTTGAGAAATGCTGCTCTAGATAAATCAATGAACATCAAATAAACAAAAGCATCTGCAAAGCAAAACTATACAGTTACAGTTAAGAATCTCCAATATTCGTATGAGCCTCTGTCTGAATGATTATATACACAAACTTTAGACACCTAAAGAAATAACGTATTTTTTATGTTCAGGTTAATATCAGTTCAGAATTTTTCAGAAGAATTATATATATTCCGAAGAAGCTAGACTATTCCATTTACAGAGCTTTACCAGTATACTGCTTTTAAGGGAAATAAATATATTTAGGCTCAAATATTTCAAGGAAACTTAGATTGCTGTTATATTATATATATATAATATATTTTCCTCCAAGCCAACCAATAAGGATCTTTTGTTTTCAGATCATTTGTAGCTATGTCCTATGATTGATGTTACGAACGATCACCAAATTATGGACGAAAGGGAAAATGCTAAAGAACAGTGAGCTGGCTTACAAAAAAAGACTTGACAGAAGAATAAAAAACAGCTAGAGACATTTCCACTTTAAAATGCAAATTGAAACTGCATGGTTTCTTTATAATCAGAAACCCGACAATTGTTTGTGTAAAAAACAAAATATGTTCGCACCGTGTGTTCGAACTTCAGTCTTCTGATTCAAAGGCTCGAAGCCGTACTTCTGTGCCACTAGCAGTGCACTCACATTTAGCACCCTGAGGTTCGTTTGTAAGTCTGGTGTGTGTTTTGCTTCTTGGTTTTAATTGCCTTTATGTTTCTTCACATTTCGATGCCATATCTGTGACATCACACTCTCTTTCCGAAACACATTTTGAAGGCGACTTGACCATTCTCTCTCCCCAAATATTACAGAGCCATCTCGACCACAAAAAATAATAATAAAAAAAAAAACATTATATATATATATATATATATATAAACCTTATCAACTGATCAAAAACTACTTACATTTTGAACCATGCCAATATTTAAAAGAACTTTGGCTAAAAAAATACTAAAAGTTAAAATAAAATACAACTGTAATTGCTGACACAATCACAATAAACTATACAAAATATACTACACTAAACACCCTTATTTTATGTTTCCCACATTTTCATACATTTTCATACATTTTCTTTTGACATCCTGAATGATATAATCAATCGCAATTAGTTATAACTAATATCCAAAATAATGCAGTCACCTTTTGATGGATGTTTACACACCTAGTGTCAGGATTATTTCTGTCAGAATTAAGGATTGACAAAAATAACAAAAGAAGAAGCAGAGCACTATAAACTCACAATGTACTCCCTGATGAGGCCGTGGGAATTATCCGGAGGGCTCCAGGAGCACAGCACTGTCCAGTCCTCTGCTTTATCACAGCTAAGCTGCAGCGCCTGAGGAGGATCCGGCACTGTAAGACACACACACGCAATTAAGAATTCACTTCTCTCTGTGTTGTAATTAAAGGGGACATATTCTACCTCTTTTTAAACAGTCATAACGGGTATATGGGCTACAACATGTTCAGGCAGTTTTTGCACAAAATCACTCCCATATAAAGAGACTCACCAGCTCTGTCACTTTTATGCATATAAGCTGCTGCTGACCAAGCCCCACCCACCCCATGCTTACGCTGTGCGTTTACCACACATGAAAATGGCAGAAAACAGAAGTGATATCCAGCCCTATATGCTGGACCCCGAGCAAGATGACCCAACACTTCTTGGTGACTTACCTTTGCCTGGAGCCATAATCAAAACAGGGAGCGTCCTAACGGCTCATAAAAGCGCGATTCTTGACATCAAATTTTTTTAATTTTTTAAAAATGGATGTTTTATTTTTCCACGCTTGTTTATAGGAGCAGTTGAGACAGAAATAAAAATACAAAAGAATGCAAAAAGTGTGTTTTGCATAATATGTCCTTGTGATGTTTCAGGTGACTCACAGCCTTCGGGTGTGCGGAGCGTCAGCACCTCGTTGGTTTTGTGCTGTCTGCTGAGGCACTGCGTCACCACTTTCACCTGGTAAGTTGTATCCGGCCGCAGCACCGTCAGTCTGTAGCTGCTCTTGTTGCTGTGTGTGTCCATGGAGGTCCATTGCTGAGCCCCAACAAGCCTGAGCCAAAATCACAGCACACACACTCGTGACTGATACAGCAGAGACAAGGTTGTTCACATTAGTGAATGCGAACCATAACAACAAAGTAATCCAACTGTGATAAATGTATCATGATCTTGAATCAGCACTTTACACCATATTGAAATGCATGAAACATTACACACACACACACACATCTCAGAAACAGTCTTAGTGCTTCCTGTTATATTCATTCAATCAATAGATTTGTACTGTTATCCAAATACACAGATACTAATGTAGTTTTCATGTTATCTATTATTAGCAGGTTTATTACCTGTAAATATAACATATACCATATAATTTGGCCTGTGTTATTTCCAAATGTATGATTGGAAATAAAAATGTACTGAATAGTTTGCTAAAAGGCCCCTTCTATGCAAGCTGAATGCGATAAATGACAATTTGTTTGCTACTGTTTATTTTTCCACAACACTATTTTTTCTCTGAATATTTGAGTACATTGAAATATGTAATCCTGATCCCTACATTATAATGTGGAATGTAAGTGTGAGACCGGAGGTGAAGGATGTGTACCTGTAATAGATGAGGAAGGAACAGGTGGAAGGTGGCATATTCTTGGGCCTGGTCCAGGTGAGTGTGACTGCACCAGAGAAATCTGCGCTCCACTGCAGGTTCTGAACTTTATAGACCAGCGAGTCAGCTGTGGCGGACAAACACAGCGCAGGATTAAGACATGCAGCTAGACTGGAAGTAACGTGTGAGGATGTCTTTTCTGGGGTGCAAGTGTGTTTCAAAGAACGTTTGCTTTAGGACAGACACGAGGCTTTGAGTCGTACCAGTGCAGTTGTCTTCATCGCTGTGGTCTGAACAGTCCAAGAAGCCATCGCATCTCTCACCGTCCATCACACATGCCTCCCCATCAGCACACAAAGTGCCATTCAAGCATACCAATGGCCCACGGGTGGCTAAAGAAAGAAAGAAAGTAAAAAAATTAAGACGGAAATAAGAAACACACAAAGAATAAAATAAAGAAAGAGCAGGGAAGGTTTAATTTATGAAATACCTCAAACAAAAGATAGATTTGTTTCCACTGGTTTGCAGCAATCTCACTCTCAAGCTTATGATACATTCAGAGCCTGGGAAATGGCTTTGTCAAATTTACACATGCAGTATGTTCTTTGAACAAGGACACTTTAAACCCTCACTGTACAGTTTCTGCACACATTCTAAATACCTCACAGCATCATTTTGTACTCTTTAAAAATGTTATTTTCTTATTGCACCTATTTTTATTTATATTGCACCTATTTCTACTTCTACTTATTTTTATTTATTTTACTTTATTTTTAAGACGAGCCTTAGAATTTCATTACAGGTAATGACGCTACATTGTTATCTGTATATGACAATAAACTTGAAACATGAAACTTGATTAGGAATCAGGTATTGATACATCAAGGCATCACTTATTGTTTTTTTGCCTAAACAAAATGTCATGTTTACTTCTACAAACATAATGCTGATTTTGGCCTGCTGTATGCGCACATACGTGCATGTGTGGAGACACTTACGACAGCTGGCTTCATCTGAGCCGTCCTGGCAGTTGCGGTGTCCATCACAGCGCTGCCAGTCAGGTATGCAGACAGGCGGTTTACGGCACCGGAACTGGCCCCGTGTGCAGCGACCTGTGGGCTCAGGTGTGGATGTTGTCATCATGGAGCTGTTGGAGGCTGGCAGATACAAAAAATGCAGATGAGTGGTATGGATATGAATAGATAATGAGTGTCAAAAAGACAAAGTATGTTGACAGTGGTGTGTATGTCTGTCTCTGGATTAAGCTCTACCTGTGGGGCACCCGACTTCATCACTGCCATCAGGGCAGTCTGCATAGCCGTCACACACCCAGTTATTTACAATGCATGCACCAGAGCCACAAGAGAAACGGTTGGGAGCGCAGGAAACAGGGCCAGGAGAGGACGTATGGGGAACAATTCCATCTAACACAAAAATGATATATTTTTAGACAATACTGCTATTTTCCTTTTTTTCTGCGCTTTTTAGGGCATCTATACAATGCTACATAAAGTGTTTTTATAAAAGCGATCTACCTTCATCACATTCAAAATACAGTGATTGAAGTTATTTTAAATGTCATTTATTTTTTAAATAACCATCCAATCAGCAATGCCTATACAGCTCTCAAGCTGGTACCTGTGCACTGATCTTCATCAGACCAGTCTCCACAGTCATTCTCCCCGTCACACTTCCACCAAGTGGGCACACAGCGACCGTTCTTGCACGCATACTGGAAGTATTGCGAGCAACCAGACTCCTCCATGGGAGAACCTGCTGTCAGAAAACACACATCCCATAATAAAAAAACACAAGTACAGCTAGTAATGAGAATGATTAGGGGGATGGTGCTTACCACAGTTGGCCTCATCCGAGTAGTCACCACAGTCGTCCATGCCATCACATTTCCAGTCCAGGCTTACACACACTCCGTTGGCACACTGGAAGTTGTAGGCATCACACTTCTTCTCAAACTCAGGATGGCTGGCTGGTGGTGGACAGTTTCCTTTTAATTAAAATCTAATATCTATAATACATTTTATTCAAGACCATCTTTTAAAAATAGGTCTGAGTTACAACCATCATTCTTTTAATGAATGAGCATTTAGAGGGGTTCTACTACAGTTCATATCAGTGGATTTGAACTGGACACATTCATAGATAATCATGACTCACTTTGTGATAGGCTCCTCTAATTAACTAAATGCCTGAAAAAACATAGAATTTAGTCAGGGTATTTTGGAGGCCATGAAGAAAAATTACCAATCTGCAGTGTGGAAGATTGTGTTATATTTTTTATTGGACGTGAACTCAGTAGTAGGCATGTGGTAAAGTTCAGTGTTAGGCTATATAAGCCAATACTAATATATATGTACTAAATGAGAAAACCAAGAAAGCTATCAAAATAAAAGGACACAATCTAAAGATCCGGAAGGCAGACTCACAGCAGCCAGCATATGCCACGTCCTCATCTGAACCGTCGGAGCAGTGCTTCGTGCCATCACACACCAGTGACTGGAAGAGACACTGCGCTCTATTTTTGCACACAAACTCCATGTAACGTGTGCACAATGGGTCTGTGTGAACATACATTTGTGGTTAAAATTTACACCCAGCCTGACCAACCTCTCACTTTCATTCACACTTCAAGCACTTACCACAGTGCTGCTCATCGGTTCCCCCTGGGCAGTCCTCCAAGCCATTGCAGTGGGCACTGGCCGGCAGACAGGTGCCATTGGAGCACAGGAATCCATTACAGTGCTTTCCCTCTGGAGGTGTGAAAGCACAGCCAGACTATAATTTTTTAGCACATTTGACCAGGAACAGGAACAGATTAGCTACTATTGTGACCCTGAGGATCAAGTAACATGATGCCATTTCGAATTCTCCTCTATGCCCATTTCCACAAAAGCAGAGTTTCATCTTTCACTTGCTTGTAACTGTACACTTGTGTTAATTTCAACTGATATGGCTTTCTAACCTCTCATAGAGATAACATGTCAGTAGAGTATGTCTTCTACATGTCAATATTACTAAAGTGCCATGCCACTGACCACACTGAGTATGCTCTTCATCAGAGCCATCCTGACAGTCGTCATCACCATCACAAAACCATCGCTGGGGAATGCAGTGACCCGTCTGGCACTGGAAACTATTGCTCTCACACGTGTGGTGGCCGACTGAGAAAATCACACCAATAGAGAGCGAAAGGTAAAATCAAGCAGTTTGTTATTCTCCAAATTCTGTAAAAAATCCGTAAAAATCCTACCCTGAGTGGAAAAACCCAGAATGTGTGTGTTCTCACCAGTGCAATTGGCCTCATCAGACCAGTCCCTGCAGTCATTGTCTCCATCGCAACGCCAAGCATCACGTATGCACACCCCTCTCGCACATGTATACTCCCCTGGCCCACACTGGTGAGACTCTACAAAGTAACACATTAATTTTGGTCATAGTTGTGGATAGACACGATCATTACATTTTTTAAAAAGACACTTAAAAAAACAAAATAATTAGTACATATTTTTTTTTTAATGTATTAGTTAACTGGTCATGACAAAGTAGAAAGGTACAGGTTTAAAAAATTGTTATACTGTACTCTGACCACTAAAAATATTCAGAAAGAAAATAGTGAAATGAGATACAAAGATGAATATTTCTACAATAAATGTAAGATTTACTGTAATACTATAGGCTAGACAGAGCCGATCCACACTCACCGCAGTGGTCCTCATCACTGTTGTCGCCACAGTCATCCTCGTGGTCACACTTGAAGGCAAGTGGGATGCAGGAGCCAGAATCTACACAACGAAACTGCACAGCAGGGTCACATGAGGTGGTGGCTGCATGGACGAAAAAAAAAGGTAAAATTATCAGTGTTCAGGAAAAGGAGAACACAGAAGTATCTAAGCAGCAGGAGGTCAGAGCCTGATCCGTCACTCACGGCACTCCTGCTCATCACTCATGTCCCCACAGTCATTGTCGCTGTCACACTTCCATATGCTGCTGATACACTTTCCGTTGGAGCACCGATACTGATTCGGCAGACAAGTGTGTTCTGATAAACAAGCAAACAGAAAAATATATAGACTAAAAAAATGATCATTGCATATTATTTGAACTGTGACAAACTTTGACACACCTTATTTATTCTTTTGTTTCTATTCCACAATTAATTGCATAATCATCTAGAGTAAGCACCTTAGTTCTGGATCGTATTGTCACACTGTAAACAGTCAAACAGTCACACTGTGAATGTTGTATATTGCAGTATTTTTGTGAGGCAGCTGGATTTGGGAGCCAGGATCACTCTCAACAAAAGTTAAAAGGTGTGTAGTACTGACAAAGTTACCTTAGTCCCCTGTCAGACTCACAACCAGATTTCAAAAGAATACTAGAAATGACTAAGATTGGGACCACTTTTAAGTCAGTTTGTCATATAACAGACATGAAAACTAATCTTTCCCCTATATTATTTTGTTTGCATGAGGAGTGTATAAGTAATGTAAAACCAGGACTGAGTTTCAGATTGTGAATCAGGGTACAAACAGTAAAAACAGTATGTGAAACCAAAAAATGAATCCCAGCCCTACAAATGATGATCTCCCAGGGCATGTTTGTCTTTGCTACAGTGTAGACGTGAACGTTTATGTGAGTGTGTGTGTTCTCACCTGTCTTCACACAGCTGTTATTACGGAGTTGATAACCAGTGGGACACTGGCACTGAAGCTCTCCAGACTGCAGGGTGGTGGAGGCCACTCCGTCTGGACACAAACAGCTATGCCTGTGTCCAGGCTGAGGCAGGCACAGCAGGGTACATGGCTGGTCCACACAGGCATTGTGACCTGGGCACAAGAACCAAAACACTGAGACCAGAACCAAGAAACTTTTAGTTTTTATTCCAGCTGTTGTTTGATATGCAAATACACCTTAGTGGCTGACCTCTAGTTTTGCCCTTGTAGAAGATTTTAAGGTCCATCACACCCGTAAGTCTGCCGACAAGTAGCTCGCTGTTTTGGGAGCCTGACTTGGGTGCCTTGAAGATGCCCATTCTGGACCAGTCATCCCAGTAAATGTCATTCTAAAGAAAAAAACAATAATGTTCAAAACCTCTGATCCATCTATGAAAATACATAACCAATACAATTAAACAAGCCTCCTTTAAACAGCTATAATGAATGGGTGAAACGGCACTTTATTTTAAATCCTGTACTGTGACCAACATTTGTGTTCTTTGTGCTAAAACTACAAGGCTAATGCGAAGGCAAAAATCTCCAAACTGCAACTCTCTGCTGGCTAGACTTCCACTGAAGGTGATAAACCACTTCAGCTGATTCAAAATGCAGATTTGAGGTTAGTCTTCAATTTTCCTAAGCTCACTCATACCACATCTTTACTAAGGAACCTTTACTGGCTCCCCTTGGCTGCTCATGTTAAGTTCAAATCCTTAACTCTTGCTTTCAAAGCCAAGAATAGACTTGCACCCCCAAACACATCAGCATTGACCAAACAATGGGTCACTTCTAGTCCTCAAAGGGCTTCAAGCATGGATCGTTTTGAGCCTCCCCTGCTCAAAAGAGCAGCTGCATCAAGACCCTTCTCAGTATTGGCCCAATAGTGGTGGAACAAACTCCCTCTTCTGATCCAATCTGTGGAGTTCTTTGCAATAAAAATTGTCTGAACCAAATAGTGAAGTGGTCTAGTAACTAACGGATCTATTTTAAAAGACTCCTCTCATTCACTTTAGAATGAGTTCCAGCTACTCCAGTCAGGCCACACAAATAAATAGTTGGTTTTAGCCTTTTATACGAAATTCTGTAAACATAAATGTACATGTAATTTCTAAGCCCTTTTGAGCAGGGGTAATTCATCCTACCTTAAATACCGCTATAGCATAGGGATGAGGCAGGCCCTCCATCAGCACGGTGCGCTGTCCCCCGCTGAAGTCCGCTCTCTCAATGCGATCTCCATACGCCTCAGTCCAGTACAGCCACTGCTCATCAGCTGTGATCCCATTTGGCCAACGCACACCGTCCGAAATGATGCGATCAACTGTTGTACCATCCATCCAGCTCCGGTACACACCCGCAGCACGGTCACCCCAATCCGTCCAAAACATCAGACTAGCAGAGACGGTATAAAGTGATATTTCAGTCATGTGCTAACATAACAAGCATGCATGAAGTCTTAGGCTGGACCTATTCTTTATGAAACCTGTTTATAGGGTAAGACCAGCACTTTCAGCCACTAGGATATTCCAGGACCTCCTTAATTAATTTACTACATAAATATTCCAACAAAAACGACTGCCGAAAGTGAAGTTACGGTACCCTTCTCCAGGCATTAAGGCAAGGGCTCGAGGATGCTCCAGCACGGAGGAGTTCACTAGAGTGCGTCTCAGGTCACCATCAGGGTTCGAAACCTGACCAAGGAGGAGACAGCATGTGGCTATATTTAAACACAATATACTACTAAAAATAATATGTGAAATAGACTGAATCCTTTGAGTATGACAAGCTTCTCATTCAGGACAGTCTTACCTCAATTTTCTGAGCACCAGCATCCACCCAGTACAGAAGTCTGCTGATTGGATCAAAAGTCAGTGCCTCGACATTCTGAAGGTCTTTCCTAATGATCACTTCTTGCCCAGAACTGCCATTCAAACAGAGTCTCTACAGAGACAGAAACACAGATGAAGTTGTTAAAGAGTCAGTAAGAGCACTATAGAATCACAGCACAGCCTTGGTAGAAGTGCTCACACCTGTATGGTGTCCAGTGAAATGTCTGCCCAGTAGAGGCAGTTCCTCTCATAGTCGAAGTCCAGAGCCACTGCCTCATGGAGGCCAGAGAGAGGCAGAACCTGGTCAGCACCCGTGGCCAGGTCATAGCGGTGAATGGAATTCCTCACCGCATACAGGATAAACTCATTACTCTCTGCAGGAGTACACATGAAAGCATCTTACTGAGAACATTAGCAAGGAAGAAAAATAAACTAAGATGAAAGATCCTTAAGTTCCTAAAACAGAGTGTTTGGTGATACACTGACGTGCCAATTCTTGACCAAAACCTAAACAAATACTTACAACAAAAATGAGCAGAACTGAAGATCAACATGATAAAAAAATACCTGTAATTACAAGGTTATCCCTCACAAAAAATCTAAATCACTTTAGTGAGGAAGCAACAGTGTGATGCTGCCACTTTCAACAAAGTACAAAGGAAAACTATTGTTAATTCTTATTACAACTGCAATGATGTGTAAAGGGCTATGATATTTTGTTGTATGTCAGTTTAATCTTCCAATAAATTTGGGAATGTTACTTTTCAGTTTTGAGCATTTTCATTATTGGGCAATTTTTCAATTGCCAAAATTTCAGTGTGTCCCATAAGTTACACTCACTAAATTCTGTTTGACTACCAGTTTAATGTCCTCTGTGGTTATACCCTGCTGACCCAACACAACAATAATGAGGTCATCAATTTTGCACTAAACGCTTGGCTGCAAACAGTAAGAGAGAGGAGCAGGGAAGGTGAGTTTCTTATCTCTCCTACCCAGGTCAGAGAACACCAGCTGAAAGAAATCATCTATCAGCGAGACACTCAATCACCTGCCGCTGTGAGAAAAGGGGAGTGTTATCTCATGAGGGCAGCCAACAGGGATCCGGACGCAACCCAGCTTTACAGGTCCAGCTCAGGATGATGCACAGACAATACTAATATATTGTAGGTGTATGGAACCAGACATCTCCAACTCTAATTTTGTGGAGGTGAATGGAATCAGACATCTCCAAAACTAATAAAGTGGAGGTGTATGGAACCAGAAATCTCCAAAACTAAAATAGTGGAGGTGAAAGGAACCACGCCACTCCAGCACTAATATAGTGGTGGTTGAATGGAACCAGACGTCTCCAACACTAATAATTTGGAGGTGAATGGAACCGGACGTCTCCAAAACTAATATAGTGGAGGTGAATGGAACCAGACATCTCCAACACTAATATAGTGGAGGTGAATGTAACCAGACGTCTCCAAAACTAAAACAGTGGAGGTGAATGGAACCAGACGACTCACATGTACACTGTATACCTAAACTCCCTAACTATGTGTGGGAAATCTTGTATACTCATATTATTAAAACAATGTCTGCCTTTATATTGTGTAAATACTATGTGAAAACAAGACATACACATACCGTACAACCTGCCTCTAGAATTATAAGGTTAACTTAGGACTGCTATAAATAGCCTTTTGAGACTTAAACTGTAAAACATTTACATTTTGATTTTTCAGGCATAAAAATAAAGGAATCTAAAACAGATGGCATTGAGCAGATGGCATCAAGATCTTTTTAACAAATCAGAAACACAAAGAGAGATTTAATTTTTTTTAAAGGTATTCTGGAACATTTGGAGGTTTCTTTGTCCTCCTAAATATCTGTTGATTGTTACACTTTCTTGTTTCACTTTTGTATTCATATTGTATATTGTATATTGTGTTTGAGTTTTGTGCAGTCTGTGCACCTGGGAAACGCAATTCCATTCAATCATATACTGTGACTCAGTAATCATGAGTTAATGAGCTGATTGGTTCTGACATCTTTCTAGAGACTGCAGTCTATTTGATCACTGGTCTCCCAGTGAATGCTCTGCTCAGTGAAACAGCTACTTCATGAATTCTGACCTCCAACAGGACAAGGCAGCATCTCTCCGTCCAGTCGTGCCTCCACGTCTCCGCCAGCGCAGCTGTCCCCTGGCACTTTCCTGTACCTGCAGTCACAGAAAACACAACTACAGTCACAGAAAAACAAGCCAATCAGGAATTTATTTAGCTATTACGGGAAATCAGTCCAACTTTTGTCCAGTGACACTAGGTGTGACACCAGTTCGAGCACTATGTACATGTGTTTTTATTAAATAATGTCTTTACTAATATTGCAGACCTGACAAATATGAAAACTTCATTTGGAACAATACCAAAATCAGACACAAACAGTCTCTCTGACAAAAACTACTTTTACTGCTGTCAAATTTATGTATGCAAACACACGTACATATTTTTCTACATGAAGTTTGAAACGAATCCATGTCTGTTATTTAATCTTTGTCTAAAAGGAGGTGTTGATAACATTTCCCCCATTAGCCACTACAGGTAATCAGCAGTGAGTGATGATCAAGGCTGCTGACGAACTACCTCAGCTGTTGTGGAGAACAGGAACACAAGAAAAAAACTGAACTAGTCCAAAACAAAATCAAGGGGAGTCAGATAGTTACAACATAGCTGTTTTTATTCAAAGACTACAGCCATGGCCCATGGAAGCTGCCTCCTCGCCCGCTCCTCCACAGGACTTGAAGTTCTTATAGTTCTTATAGGTTTTTTACCAACATGATTCTTTCACCTGATTTGCTTAACTCCACTCTTTATTTCATCCAATAATGACAGGATTAGCTAATATTTTAATTAATATTCCGTTGACACCTTCAGTCTGCCCCTTGGCCAATAAGATTTTATTACCTTATTTGCTTGACACTAACCCTTTGGCACCTTCAGTCTGACATTTGGACACATGTTTTGTGTCCAAACTGGCCTTCAAGGCAATCTTACACAATAAGGCATTGTTTTATTTTCACCTTAAGGGACCTTTACCACCCTTTCCAGCTCCTGAGGGAGACGGTTTACTGAGCTTGACCTGTACTGTACACTGGTCAGACATGAATTTAAACATAATTGTAGGGCATTTTTACATTAAAACCAATACAATCGTGCCAAGCGATGCACCACAGATTAGTAAAATGCCCCTTAATAGCACTAACAGTGAGGACGTAAAACCATGGACTGCGTTAATGCTGTCTCACCCTTTACTGCGGCGGTAGGTAGTGCCCACCGGGCAGGGCACTGGAGGAGCGTACAAGTTGCCAGAAAACTCAGGATCAGGCACACAGACTTGCAGAGATAGGTCCTCACTCAGCTTGAAGCCATAATCACTGATGGATAAAGAAAAAGTCATTAAATATGCATTTAAATATAAAGATTCCTAGTCTTAAATACTAATCTGGAATCTGGATCTCAGCAGACAAGTGTTAATGAGAATGAAGATATGTGCTGTCATGGTAGTTATGTCTACCATGTTACCATTACTGCCAAATGTAATGTACTGTATCTGATTTCATTTGATCATTTTAAATTAACATATTGCAAAGTGTAATTATAGGAAACACTGTAGGACCTGTCATGGCTAACGCAAGCTAACATAATCTGTTATGACAACTCATAGCATCAGATATTATACGGTTATTTCAATTTTACATAGCATGGATCAAGTGAAATGTCACCACAAGTCTTAGAGGCTTAGGCACTCCCGAATGGCACAGCTACGTGTCATCAGGAGATCATGAGCTCAATTCCTGGTGGTGGTTCTGCAGTCATTTGTGGCTGCAGTGAACACAATTGGCTTTACTCTCTCAAGGCTGGGAGGAAAGCAACCCCTCTCACACCATTACTCATGGGCATCTATCCACTGACATAACAGACCTGGCCGTAAATGTTTGCCTCCAAGCACGACACACAGTACAAAGATGTTGCATCAGCAGTAGTTAGTAAAGATGCTGTGGAGCCTCACATGACACAGAAGAGAAACATGCTACAGAACAATCCTCCAAGTGCTGGAGGCACCATATGGAGTGTCCTACTCAGTGAGTGGAATTCAAAATGACTAAACTGGTTAGAAAATCTGGTAAAATCCAAACAAAAAATGTTTTTTAAAGGGGACATATTCTACCTCTTTTCAAAGGAGTTATAATAGGTCTATGGACTACAGAACATGTTCATTAAGTTCTTTGCACAAAATCACTCTCACATAAAATATCTCACCAGCTCGTTTCTTGACAGTTTTAGTCTCTTTCAAAATGAGCTTTTTTTTTTTTTTAAATGCAGGATCTTCAAATAATCTAGTTGGTGGGGCTCGACAGGTGGGGGGTGGTTCTATGCAAATTTCCTCATTCTGTTGTCACAATAGTGGAGTGCCCAAATGGCTCATAGAAGCACATGACTCCTGACACCATAATTTTTTAACTGACTCACTTGAAATGGATGAGGGTATTTTACACACTTTTATAGGAGCAGCCGAGATACAAATGGACAACATGTGCTCGACGTGGAAAATTTTGGTCTTGACTCAACTTAATTAGTATATTTGTCATGAGCTGAATATGGCCATGTTTGAGTCGGGAATACAAAATATACAGGGCAAATACCATGTTAAGAGTCAGGAGCTGAAGCTGGACTGCAGGGAAAGATTTTTAAACAGCAGATATTACCACTCATAGTCCTGTCGGGAGCAGGAGCAGTTGGATAGATTGACAGGCCGGTCAAAGTCCTCGCCATTGAAGCAGGTGGCATGAGGTGTACGGCGCTTGTAGACCAGCTCACGGCCCAGCAGGCAGCCATTTCCACGCTCATCCGATGGAGACCACAGCTTGTAGTCACCCTCTGAGCACGGCACGCCTAGGCACATGAAATAAACACAGCGCAATGTCTGAATACTAATCATGGCTTGCAACGGCAAAGAACAAGTCAGAATTTGCCATATCATAAAAATAACTGTCTTATGATATTTATCTTATAATAATTAAATCCACACTGCATTTATTGTTTAGTTCAGAAATTGGAAATTTCAATTGTATTCACACACAGCCCTATAAATATTTGCATGTATGTATGTACTAGGGATGAGCGAGTACAGCATTATCTGTATCTGTATCTGTATCTGTTTGCCAGATGAATTATCTGTATCTGTATCTGTACTCGGACTGGGCG